>LPNX010842985.1:71055-158078 GCA_001517045.1 Pseudotsuga menziesii | reverse complement strand
AAGAGAGAGGAGAGGGGTTAAAGGTAGGGAGAGGAGGAGGGGGGATTAGTAAGAGTTAAGGGGGAAGAGGGGAGTTAAGGGGGACATAAAATAATAAAAGTATTTGTATAATTGACAAAACAAACACTCATTGAAGTATTTAAAAATGTGCGTGCGTTGCGCTTCACTAAAATGCGCTTCCGTTTTTCTTCAATAAAACACGCTCTCGTTTTGCTTCAATAAAAAGTGCTTTTGTTTTGTTTAAATTAAAAAATGTATTCTCTCCAAATGATAAGGCCAAGCCTCCACCCATGCTTGCATGGCATTCTTATACCTATGTGTCTGCTTCAAACTTTGCTTCGGATTCAACATGCCTATGCCTTGGAGTATGATAAACCATGGCTAATTCAACATTATATCCAAATTTTCGATATGCTCGTGTTTAACTGTTCGTCTGAGTATGCTGCACACCACCATATTTTATGAGATTTTAGAAATAGATATAGTTTTTTTTGCAGATTCCAAATATGTAAATTTTAACAAGAATACATAATTTTCTTATTTATCTTTTATCATCACTCCTCAATCCAAAAAACACATTGTTAGTGTTTCGTCCATATCTCTTTCGTTTCTCAACCATTTAAAAAAAATTGTTTGGTGCACTAAAGAACATCGACTTCTACATGCTATAAAAAAACCATTTCCAAATAATTGCATTAAGACATTCAAATGCTGCACCCACAATTGACGTACCGTTTTCGAGGTTTGATCTCTTAGATAATTAAAAAAAATAAAAATGATTATTTTTATTATTGAAAAAATAGTCGTGCACTAGTACTTTATGTTCTCTATATGTATACCGGTTTTCGTAAGTTTATTCCATCATTTAGTCACTCAAAGGTTGCACCCACAAAAACATATACCTTATAATTTGTCCCAAAAATAAAAAGTCCCCGTTAAAAAATATCGAACTTTAGATATATAACAACATTTTCAATAGAAAAAAATTATATATTCGGAAACGTCATTCAATTTCCTACATTTCTTGTTTTTTACTCATCACAAGATCCATTGTGTAAGTGTCTCAAAATATCCATGCAAGTTGATGGATGCCTATTTTTTCAGTTTTCTATTACATCTAACGCATCAAAAGAGACCCTCATCAGCTTGCACACACCTTTAAACATCAATATTGTATGTTTTAAGTAATTATGTAATCCACCTATATATCTAAGAAGTTTTTTGTGGGTATAGAGAGAAATACCTATCACTAAATCCCTCTTTCTAAATTATTGTGTGTAATATTGAACACTTTGTCATTTACCCTGTCTAAAACTCTATCAGTCTATCATACCCTGTTGCATATAACCCAACGGATAGAATTGTTTTATATATTAGTCTCTCATACCCTGTTGCATATAACCCAACGGATAGAATTGTTTTATGTTGAAAAAAACTCATACCATGAGGAAATAACGTTACCTCTAACAAGCGGGTCTTATTGAGTTTTGCTCTCCCACCATACAAGAGAAAGGCCACCAAGTTGAAGTGATGCCAATTGAATCTTAGGTTCATTTTCTAACAGCTTCAAGATTCTGCAATAAACCTCTATTTTCCTAACCCATACATCCATTTTTTCAGCATTAACCTCTCCTTTAAACATGGTTAAATTATACTTTATATCAAGCTTCAATAATGGTCTGTTCAGGTCAGATTACATGCTTTATATGTGCACCTTATGAAGTACTAGAAGGAATGGTATTAGAAGAAGATGATGATGATGATGACGGGGGAAGGTGGAGTTTTAGGAGGTTCTTCTCCATTACCTTTATTTTATGAAGTACTACTTGTTGCTTTTATTTGCTTCTTTGTCTTCTCTTCTAATCTCCTTGGGTAGTCTGAAAATAGCTTCTATTTTCTGCCATGTCTGTCATCTGGTAGAAAGCCTTATGGAAAGGCTTCTCATCTTCTTTTTTATAATCTTCATCTATCAATTTCTTTTTTCGATGTGCACACCCAATTTCTGAGTTAAAAGGATCAAGTTCTCTTTCACCAACTTTAATCTTAACCCTAGTTAGCCTTCACAGACTCAAAATTCTTGGGTTAATGTGGCTCTGATACAACCATGATTTGAAATCTCCATGATCTTTTAATTAACCATGAATTCTATGTGAATCGTTCCCAACTGCTAAATTTTTAATAAGGGGTCAACATTAAGCTTAAAGTGAAGATAATTGTTAGAATTATGTGAATAAAATAGAGAACGAGAAAACATGAAATTGAAGACTATAACGAAGTTCGTCTCAAAAGGATGATGTCTCTAGGTCAACTTCAAGTGCAACTAATTCTATTATTTCTTAAAGTGCATCAAATTACATTAATTTCTTGGATAATGTATGATTTTAACTGTGTACATGAAGAACAGACTCACCAATGTGATACCTCTGACACATAGTATGAAAGGCTATGTCTCCTACATTGTATCTTCAAGCATTTGACAATTGCACAATTTGATCCTACTAGTGTGAAACTTCTTTCTATCTTTGTAATGACTGTTTAAATGTTTAAAACATACTATAGACCTAATTAAATAGGATTTTCTTAGATAACAAACAAAATCTCAAGAGCACAGTTCAAAAAATGTTTACCATTAGTATTAATAAGAAATGATTAGCAAAAGAAAAAAAACCGAGCCTCTCAGAAGAATCTTCACTTAGCTAGTGGATGTCCGACCTAAATAGAAAAGCCAGAGATTGCTCTCCTAACTCGCCAACTTCTCTCTCCACAAAAATAGTAGGGGGATGAATCTCCACCCAACCAAACCCTAGCCAAAGGATAAGGCCCTCGATCCCCCAACAATTAACACTATGTCAGGCCAAGTTTCTGTTAATTCTATTGTTGTTATTCTCCTTTGAGTTTTCTTCTCCACATCCTCTCCTTGACTTACTCACTCTCACATAGGAAAGAACTCTTAAAGCAACAAGAAACAAACCCTAGCATCAATCCCCCCAAAAGTCCGAGAGAGTCCCCCTCCCTTTTGGTCTTGGCCCCCTTTTATTACTTCATTTCTATATTTTGTTCAATTATTTTTAGAAAAAATTATTTATAATGCACATTTTCTATTTTTTAATTCTTTTATATATTTTACATGTCATTACTATTATTACATATGTTATTATACTAAACTCTAATGTTGGATCATTACATACTCTTCCCCTTTAGGAAACATTGTTCCCAAAATATACTAAACTATAAGAGAGTGTTCCACCTCTCCAACAAACCCACACACAACTCAATCCTCTAGCAAAACAAACTTGTACCAAGGAAGGATAAAGTTATTTGGAATAGCTTAGAGGAGGAACACCTCCTTGGTGAGGGTGGAAAATAAGGGGGTGAGAAGGTAATGAGGTAATCCTAGAGATAAACCACTCATCACAATTAAAGTTTTATGGATATGGTTTTATGTCTATGTCTTGAGAGGTCACATTGAGAGATCAAATGATACATGAATAAAACCCATAAAACATTCAATGAATTCGCTAAAAAAGTAGCCAATCACGTTTCTCATCATGTGGCCACAGGATTGAATCACTAGAACGAGGAAGTGCCTTGTGTTAAATATTTCATCGATGTGATGCTACAGAAAGTCGAAACTAACACCACAATCATACGGGATACTATCTTGTGCTCTACAACATACACTCCCCTAAACATTAAATCATCTTGTCTTTTGGTTAAACAAGGGACTTCGTTATTTTATTAATCACCAATTTGTACAAGTCCATATAAAGAAACAAACATCCATCAGAATACTTGGGTACCTAATCACTATAATTTTCTATTTAACACGATGTCATTTAGGTACACCATCTTCTTAACGAGCTCTTCAATCAACAATTCCAAGAGCTAATCAGTGGAAAAATGCATCCATTGTCTATTGACACATATAACAACTTGTGTATAGGTACCTAGTCTAGATTCCACAACTAATAAATGCTACACTCATGGAGCACCCAATGGACACAATATCTATAGTTCCTCCAAGTCTTAGAAACTCCTTATATGAGTGAACAACCTTCCCTTCAAGGAAAAAAACAACAATTAAGGTTATAGGTGTTGACTTTAGTGACTCAATTCAACTATGCTATGTGGGTGTGCATCATTTTCCCTCATGCTCAAGCGAGACTAAGTGTATAGTGCGACTTATGCGCCCAAGCATGAGGATGCACATCCAAATGGTCTTTTTAAGTTGAACACACAATTTCATTGTAGAGACCAAAACCTATATCTTAGACAACATAATTGAGGCCATATCATTCTGGTGTTAGGCACACAAATCCACCCTTCATTCAAATTAGACACACCAAACAATCTATCCATCTTAGCTAAAACAAAACAAGACATCTAATGCTTATCTTAGGTACATCTAGAAAGTCATCAAGTAGGATACACCATGTAATTCTTATACCACTATTATCATAACCAACAAATCTCTTAACATTACCATTCAATATGATATGCACAAAAATTAATCTATGGATCATGCTTCATTTACCAATCCTATACACATACAAGAGAACAAATGGACACCATATCAATGTAGATCTAGGCCTTGTATGAAACACACAAATCCTCAGCATGTAGATCAACACTTCCACTATAGCTAATGTAAAAAAAAGCATTGTTATCACTACTACAACCCTGGTTTTGGTGCCTAGTAGTAGAATATCTCCCATAGCTTGCTTTTCCATGAATATTTTCCTTGTTTTTCCATCATTAGTATCCAATCTCCACCTCTCCTACAAATAATCTTCATTTTTTGGATGAAACTCCAAAAACATTTTACTATATATAGGACACAATGGAATTATAGACCTTTCTATAATCTCATTATTCCAACTCAAAATTAAGTCCACCATTATCTTTTCCATTGAGAAAAATGGAACTTCAATGCATATTTATTTGCCATGATTACCAACCAATGCCATTTGACTATAGAAACTTGCCTCCAAATTGTCCATGTCCATGCATTTACTTTAAGGAATAGATCGCTTTGAGCAGCATACTAGTAGAGAACCAATCATACCTTTGGAGAAAAAACTAGAGCCCTTCAAATTCAAAGCCTATTCCATTGTACTTTAGAAGATAACATCAATATCACTATAAAGACTAAACAACTAGCCATCTTATGGACATAGTTCAATCTATTGAAACAACTAGGTACCCAATGATTGTCCTACCCAATTCTCTAAGAAAATATTTTTGGTATAAAATGTGTCCATTTAAATCCTACAATCTATGCACCTACCAATCTGATGTCTTATGGCATGAAATTCACCAAACAACCTATCATCAAGGAACAACTAGTAGAGATAAAAAAAAATTATAAATAAAAAATATATTCTAATATTTATGCTTCCTCTATAACACACCTTATCAAGTAGACTCAATAATGACTGTTACATCACATATTTTTTCCATGCAGGGATACAATAATTGGAAAGAAATAATGATACACATGACCAAATTTTTCTACTTGTATGTTTCTCTTTAGTCATGCATATGTTTGGTATCTCACCTAGCATATTTGACATTTTGGTTTAACTTTCGTCTTGGATCTCCATCATTTGTTAGAGACAAATTCTAGAAAATAAATTCTACTCCCATACTGAGTTAGCTAAGCTCAATATATTTATTAATTTTTGGTTTCAATACATTTAACCACTAGTGTCCACATGTAACATTATATCCCAACAATATAATTTTGTTATCAATAATACCACATGCAAACAATACCTTTCAAGTATGTATATCAAGGCATCGACAATTCAAGGTCAATGTAGCAACAATCATTCCTCCCATGCTCAACTTGGAAGCCAATCAACAACCAACAATTGGCTCCACATGAAATTGGGTATTCTCTCAACCACGTTCACTACCTAGGATTTAATTATTGCTTCCCTAACTTAATAGATTCTACATTCTCCATTCATAAGAACAATCAATATTTTATCCTCATCTAGGCACCACCCCAAAAAGTTGCATGTCAAAGTGTAGATTTAAACGAATCCCCAATAATGCGTAAGATCAAGTAATGATTTAATTAGAAAAGTGGTTGGCTAGTAAACCCAAACCATTTTACCCATGTTTCAAATATTTGTGGTTAAGGGGCTTGAGCAACTTCCTCAAAAAGCTCATCTCAACAACCTCTCATTGTAATCTTGCGACTATGCTATAGTTATTTCTTTTCAAACCCTTATTTTGAATAACTCTTCTTCAATTTCTCTAGGATCTGAGCATTGTTGCCATGATATGGTCACTTGATGTTCATTATCAATCACATATACTACCAAACAATTTCTCATTTCTATTTTAGAAAAATCAATGAGGTTATTAAAATGGTTGTCAGTCAATTTATTATATGTTTTGATAAAGTTCGTTACATTTAATTATAAATTTAGGACGTAAATTTGTGAAATTTTTACATGGTATGTGCAAGTAACTAATCAAATCATAAAAACATCTACCTAACACACTATTACAAGAAATTCATAACTACAATACAAAGGGACTACGAGCAAATTTATACATTGTAATTCACTGAGAATTCTACTAAAAATGGGATTGTCAATCATGTTAAATGGCTCCAATTATCTAAATAATGCAATTCCTATCTAACAACAGAGATTTTTCAAATACTATTGTTTACATGATATTTATATATATTTCGACTTTGTATTCACCTTCCATTACAAATTCCACACAAATCATTAAATGACTAAAAAAACATAGTTAAAATCGATGAGGAATCACACTAACTAAAGCTCGAACAACACCTAACAAAGTTACTTGAAAACATAATATTTCAAGAAATATTATCAACATTATTCTAAAAAATATATAAACATATAAAAGACATAAAAGAGAAATGACTAACTGCACTCAACATGTGTTAGAGATAGGTGGGCCTTCCTATCATAAGACACACTAAGAAACTAACTACAATTCTATGACATGATTAGTACAAGCTCACAACATTAGTGACTTTTAATTACTAAAACATAGTTCAATGTCGTTCAATAATTACAAAGATAATATCCCCTTTATGAATGATCAGATGTTTGCATATCAATACCAACACTAAAAAGTGGACTTGTAGGCCTCACAAACCACAATTTTAAAGGATGAGAGAACAAGAGGGTGTTGAACCCCTCCCATAATCCACTGATCTATTGAAACATTCTGATACCAATTATGAATGTGATATGGATCCAACACACCATAAAAGACACATATTATTGAAAATGGACAAGGTGCATATAATATTACTCTTATTTTTCCATGACGCGTAATGCATAAAAAAATGGTTCATAACATAATCATTAAATTTGGTCTTTGCTTGATCAACGTGAGTTTAGGATCACTTGCCTCAAGTAGTTTGATCATATGACACCATCACTTTTATTGATCTTGAAGTGGAATTGAATAACATAGAACCATATTGGGATGATGGTCGAGAAAACCCATGTCATGGAATCTTTTCTATACAACAACCTAAACATTGGATTCACGTTATGAGATTAAGGTCTTATAATCGTGTTAGAGTAAGAGCTTGGTAACTAGTTATAGGAACTAGTTCCAATAATTAACCTTCTAACGCTTGGAAGATACATCAATAAATGATTATTAACCACATTTAATGTATCAAAAGCTAGGAAATCAAGAATATATAACTCATTTATGTTATATGTGTTCTTTGGACTATTGATCTTCAATATTTTGGCAAGAAGGGAATATTTAGGGCAAGGTTGAAGGTAAATTATGCTTAATAACTATGCCCAAAAGTATGAAAAATGGGTCCTAACATATTTCCGCAAAAAGGGATTTGCATGTCCTCAAGCAATTTCATCTTCATTATACATGCTACTTCTAAAGTTCATCAAAATTTCTCAAAACTATTGGTTCACGAACACCCTTCTACCTCTATCATAAGGTTCAAATTGCTTGTTGATGTGTATGTAGATTCCCCCCTTTTTCTCTATCTCATTTTCTAACATGTTTTCCAGGTAGCATGCGTTTGTGTTTTAATTTCTCATATTCCTTTCTAAGTTTTAACACCCTATTTCTTAAGCAATTCATTATTTTCTTTAATTACTCCATGTAGGATCTCTAATTCTTTAACTATCCTCTTCAATTTAGAAATTTTCTTCTTTATTTTCTTTAAATGAGAGGCTAAGGTCGAAGGCTCGTATTCGCTCTAGGAGGGTTTACTTGTTAATCGTATTGTATTTCTAAGAAAGCTTGCTATTCACAGGAAACATCCTTACAAGGTGGAGGGTTCGAATTGACAGTCATCTTCGTGTGGTCGTTGCCTTCATCTTCGTGTGTGCCAATCCATTTCCTTCGTTATCGTGGTTGTTCCCTTCCCTTAGGTATTTCAGTGTCCTCTGGGTTTGAACAATGGACAATGACTGGCGTTGAACAATGACACACAACGACTGGAGGTTGGAGGGTTTGCATTTATATAGTTAAACATTTTTGTTCCCTTCCCTTCGGTATTTCAGTTTCCTTTAGGTTTGAACGATGGACAATGACTGGCGTTGAACAATGACACACAACGACTAGAGTGTGGAGGGTTTGCGTTTATATAGTTAAACATTTCTCGGTCGAGAGTTTAAAAGGAATCTAAACGCTTGGCCGAGAAACTTAGCCGAGAGTTTAATATAAAAAATATTGTTATACTCGGACTAGAAAGTTTAATATTCTCGGCCGAAAAATTATCTAACTATGGAAGAACTCTCGAACGATAGAATTTTGACCGTGGTTAATTTCTCATCTGAGAAATATTATAACTCTTGGCTGAGAAACTGGAAATTATAACAAAAAAAAGCCAATTGTCACAAAATCGTTTCCCAACTTCGTGTTTTGACCCATGTAGTATTCACCAGCAAGGATTCAAATCACACAGTGTTCTTACTAATGAGGATTTGTTATTTAAGTGAAGAGGGGCTTCTCATCAAAAGTTCCGAGTCTTTGATTTGTAGTGTTCAAATCGCATAAATTGAAATCTATGCTTACTATAGAAAGAACTGTGCTACTTGTGATAAACTCAAGAATGAAGAAAGCGAAAAATAATTGTGCAAGCTTTTTTTTGTGTCATCAAGTTAATGACATATGCAGGATTCAGTTTATCATGGAGAGTTTGAGCTTGTATTGATCAAATTGTGCATTTTAACTCGGTCATTTTATGGTTTTATGAAAAACAAGCCAACGACATCTAAATTTAAGCATCCTAAAACTAAGCAACCAAATCATTGGCTCAAGTAAAGTCAAAACAGATAGACAAACAAATTAACTAACTATTGAAGAAGAATTTTGAATCAAGGGGAAAGACCAAACAAAGAATATTTTTTTTGATCGTTGAGACAAAATAAAATTTAGTTGTGGCCCTTAAGGTTCATGAGTATTTGAACCTAGGGCCTTGATACCAAATGTAATGACTTCAAATGTTTAAAATATACTATAAAACTAATCAAATCATATTTTCTTAGATAAAAAACAAAATCTTAAAAACATAGTTAAAAAAAGGTTTAACAGATTATTAGCAGAAAATAAAACTACGAGGCTTTAAGAAGAATCTTCACTTACTTGGTGGATGTTAGACTTAAATAGCTGAGGCATACCTTGCTCTCCCAAGTCACCAGCTCCTCTATCCACAACAATAGTTAGGGGGACTAGTATCCACGCAACAACCCACCAACCAATGGCTAAGGCCTCAAGCCCTCAACAATTAACACTATGCTAGACCAAGTTTCTCTTAACTCTATTGTTGTTACCCTCCTCTGATTTTCCTTCTCCACCTCCTTATTCTCTCTTATTCTCTCCTTCAAGGACCCACACTCACACATGCAATAACACTCGAAGAAAAAAGAAACAAACCCTAGCATCAATTCGCCAAGAGATCCTAGAGAGGCCCCCTCCCTCTTGATCTTGCCCCCTTCTATTACATCATTTCTATATTTTGTTCATTTCTTTTTTTTTAATTATTTACAATGAACGTTTTCCATTTTTATTTCTTTTATATATTTACTTGTCATTACTATTATTACATATGTCATTATAGTAAAATCTAATGTTGGGTCATTAAAGTCTATGTCTAAATAATTCCAATGAGCTCCCTCAAACCGCGCATTACTATTATTACATATGCCATTATACTAAAGTCTAATGTTGGGTCATTAAAGTTTGTCTAAAGAATTCCAATGAGCTCCCTCAAACTATACCTAAACCGCATGTTAAAGAGTAGAGTTTGGCATGTCTAGAACCATAGATAACATGCTCAATTTGGAGACACAATCTGATTCTATGCCCAATTTATCCTTCATTATAAAATCCAAACCCAAATTATGAACAAGATGCAGGAATAATATATGAAATGCAGAGATCTTGGAGAAAAATCCATGTTTGGTTGTCCATTTCCTTGCCAAATTTGTTTCAGACTGTTATAAACCGACCTCTAACATTCCTGACATCGAAATTGTCCATCCAGACTCCAACCCTAGGGGTTAGATTCCGATGTTGGAAGTTGAGAGATGGTAGTCACCAATAACAACACAATGACCTTCTGACCTTTTCCAATGCCTACCATTTCAACCTACATCGAAAGTCAGGAATCTAAGGGTACAAACAAGAAACAACAGTGCCCTCAACTGTTCTGATCCCGATGTCGAAAGTCAGGAATTAGAATTAGGAGATTGGAAATCGACATTTTCACAATCAACTTGTTTAGCTTATAACTTCTTTTTTTGGAGTCCATTTCTTATGAAATAAACTTTGTCAAAAATCTCTTGGCAATCTCTATTCGATTGTATCATTCCTTTTAGCATTTGATGAAATTTGAATTTCAATCATTTGGGAGATCTTTTGGATCATGCTCTAAGGCATCACATTCCACAATAAAGGTATTTTTGTTCAGTGATGTTTGGTCAGTATATTATTAGTACATATAGCCTCTTTAACTACTTCAAAAGCTTTGGTTATTTCTTGAGACCAAGAAAATCAGTCCTTTTTCTCATAATTCTTGACAAACTTGTGGTAAGAGTACTCTAATATTCTTTAATGTTTTTGAAATTGGACATTCCATCATTAGCTTTAATTTTGTTAAATGCCCACTTAAGAACTTTAATGAGATACAATATGACCCAAATATTCCTCTTCTTATACCCTAATGGCACACTTAGAATGATTTGCATATTTTTGTTGCTTCTTTAATAGTTTTAAGACTATGTTAGTATGTTGTAATTTCTAGTTCCATTATTTGTTGTAAAATAGTACATCATCAAAAAATACTAATACAATTCTTTTTAGGAAGGTTTAAAAATAGAATTCATTAAACTGTGAAATTGGGAAGATGCATTGGTAAGGCTAAAAGTCACCACTAAAGCCTCATAATGACCTTCATGTGTTATAAAGGTTTTTATCATAATAGATTCTTATCTCATCCTAATTTGATGATATCCCAAAAGAAGATCCAACTTTGTAAAGAATATTACTACCTATAATTCATCTAAAATTTGAATAATATCAGGGACATGAAATTATCTTTAATGGTCAATTTTTTTGAGTTTTCTATAACACAGACACATATGACATTAACCTTCCTTTATGTGAACCATCACCAGTAGTCTAGAGAAAGCATTCTGGCTAGGTTGAATGATTCCAACATCTAACATTTCTTGAACCATATGCTCAAACTCACTATTTATACATTTGGGTACATATAAGGTTCAATGTTAGGTGGTACATTCTTGGTTGCGAGTAAATAACATGGGCATGATCTTGAGAAAGAGAAAGACCTTTAGGTATCTCTCCAAATACCTTGGAATGATTGTTAATAAATCTTTGGAGATTCATGGGAACAAAGTGTCTAAATATTTGAACATTTATCGAGCACAATTATGCAATCACACTTTGGTGTCCTTTTTTATAAAGTTTGCCATCTTGTTAGAGATTATCACTTTAGAGATCTTCCATGGGAAACCTCTGAATTTAATTTCCATGTCTTCTACGGAGAATATCATGAAAAGTTCTTGAAAATCCAGAGCCGTTGTTCCCAATGGTTGTAACCATTAGATCCTTGATACAACATAAGCCACGCCCACTTGGATTCCAATCATTGGACAATCCAATAAATACTCCCTTGTAGAAAGGTTAATCTACATATACTAATCTAATAATCTACGTATACCCCCATGTACAATTACTTGAAACTCTAGTGCTATACATATAAAGCAATTGAGAAGTTTGACTAATTTGTAATTATTGATATTCTGGGTACCACCAAGATCAATCAACTCTACTATGTTTTTTATTTTTGATATATCCTTCTATCTTGAGTTGAGGAGTGCTAATGCCAACCAATGTATGACAAATTATGGTTGGAGTGGTATCTTCTAGTCCTAAAGATTGATATTGTTCCATGTCTTGACCTTCTTTCGCTTCATCACCTGTGTAGAATAATTTATTCTCATAACACTCCTTTCCCTTACTGTACTTGATGTCACATATGAAAAATAATATCTTTTATCTTATTTTGTCCAATCGATGATGAGTCAACCTTGTAGGTTGAGTGAAGTTAGGATTGGGAACATTTCCCTCTCTATAGTCATTAGTGACAATCCTTGTGATAGCTATATTTTTACTTTCAACTTGCATTTGCAAACGAAATTCATTCTCTGATGAATTAGGTTTAAAGAGACATACCTTCTATTGAATGATCTCCTTTGAAATTCCCATAAATAGATCCAACAAATTATCCTCTAGAATGTTCTTCACTACGAGACTCAACTTTTGAAAGTGCTTAATTTTCATTATAACTATAGGTGTTTGCTTGATATTTATCAATTGGCTAAAGAAAGTGTTCCTCTTAATATCCCCATAATGTGCTATAATTCATCTGTAAATACATACCAAGAGAAAATAGAGTTCTTTTCATGATCGCAAAGCCATTATTACCACACAAATTAATTAGGCTCTAAATACAAATATGCAATAGCCACCTTTTGTAGAGTTGACACGTGGTGTGGACAAAATAATTGCTCCATATGGAATACCCATGTTATTGGATCATTACCATCAAACTTTCTCAACTCAATTTTGGGACAAACGTAGTTCCTTGGTCTGAAGTTTAACCGTGAATGATGTGGATCTTCAAGTGATGAACAATGAAGTGTTTGGGGAATCAAACATCTTTCTATTCAATTGTGTTTCAATTATCTCAATATATCATTGGGACCCAACCATCTTTTTCTCCTTATCCTCTTCTTAAGGCGGTAAATTAGGGGTAAGAAGGAATCCTAGCTCCTTCCAAATTTCTCCCTATATACCTTTGAGATCATTCTTTATATTTTATTTCAGATCCTATTTCATCTCTTCCAATTTTTCTTATCTTACCATATCCATGATGCCAACCTTTTGTATCATATTTTATTTTTTCTCTTATATCATGGATGTTCTGAAAATCATCTCTTGATTTCACTTTGGTGTTAATGATGAACTCCTAGTAGGTTTCATGGGCATAGAACGTTTTGTATAACTCTTGCCATGTGAGCCAAAAATATTAACTATGTATACTCCTCTTCTCTTTTTTATTTGTATAACACCCTTTGAATCGCTCAAAATAGGTATTCCAATCAAAATTTATGCAAATTTCAAGTTAACATAACTTTAAAACCCATGGATTGTAGATTTTGTCTTGATGACCAACTTTTCTACTAAAGTTTATTTGAAATTTCAGCCTTGCTAGGTCTGGAATTCTGTCCTATAGTATATTTATACGTCATTCTACAATTTGACAGGTTTGACGAAACTCCTATGATCCCAGAGAAAGTAATTTCCCTAAACTTATTATTTGTATCCTTTTTTAGAGAATAAACATGTATGGTGAATATTTGTTTGTCTTGTATTTGATACAACTAGTGGTACTCAATTTGGATCTCAAAAGCCTCATATATATTAGCTTTTACCTAGAAAACATATTTGAGAGTAATTTTTGCACTATTAACCAAATTAAATCGACACCACCTTGACACCACATACCTTTTCAGCGTTTTGACATCAATGACAACTTCTTCCAACAAGATAACGAGGTGATTGATCAGGGAGAAATCCAATCTTGGCTTGGACCTTGACTTGTGGGTGGATAATCAACTTGAGATATGGAGGGAAGGGGGCTTTTCCTTTCATTGCAAAGGTTTATTGATGGGTGGAGGATAGACTCCCCTTGGACAACAAAGTCCTAGGGTGGGTTATGAGGACTCCTTATTTCAATAAACGAGGGAATTGTCCCCCTTTGCTAGTTGAAGGATGGGGATTACCCTAGTAATGGGGGCTGTGAAGCCATAAATGATAATCTTGGGAATAAGTGAGACATTCATGGAAGCCTAGTTTCTAACCATGCATTCAAGAAAAATTATGAGTTTGGAAAGGGGGGTCATGAGAAGTTAACATATTTCAACATGTGAATCGTGCTAGTTAAGGTGTCTTACATCTTTTAGAGAGATAGAGACTTGGAAGGGGTGTTGCTTAAGAAAATATCCTTGAAAAGAGTGAGATGGGTATACAGGAACCTTCCTCACCTTATAATACAAGGACATAATACCCCTTATGGTGGGAGTAGGGACTAAAGACCAAAAAAAAACATAGGTCCCAAAAGAGGGAATGATTTTTGGGAACTCCCTAGTGGAATTACCAAAATGTAGAAAATGAATTGATTTGTTTTACCATATGGGGCATGGCAGTAGGGATGTGAGACCATCCTAGCACAAGCATTGCTGAAAGAGTGTTATGTAACACATACATAAAATAGAGTAATAAACAAAATTACATAAATATGTAGAGTGTGGAGCACAATTCCAAAATAGATATAAGAGATGAGTTACATAATATCTCCTTAAATACTAAGATAATCTCCTCCAAATATACCAATGTATTCATATATTTGAATTACATGTTATGACCCCATGGATTCTATATATACATATTCCAAATCATTGTAGATGTGTTAACTTTATTAGGGTGACCATATTTTTAATACATTTACATACATTTATCCACATATATTAACACCTTGGGTTCATATCAATCACATTTACTCTCATGTATGTCCCTCTTGGGTCATTCAAAAGTGAGAAAGAGTAGAGCAGTTGCCACTCAATTTTATGGTAAATTGATAAACTTTGGGGTAAGGAAAAATATGATGAAAATAAGAGGGAAAATAAGTAGATTAATTATTGCATGTCTTGTTAATGATAACTAGGGTAGTAACTGATTAGGGTAGTTGCATTAAGTTTTGAAAGGTTTTGCTAGTGAACTAAATAAGGAAAGAGAGCTTGCTAGGTATGGTTATTTAATTCACAATTAAAGAGAAACATGGAGATATCTCACACTATAATAGTTAGTGTAGATGATGAATCTTTGTAGGTTGAAGTGAAGATGTTTTATTGTCCTCCAAGAATTATACACCTCTGTTAATGATATACACACAAATATCTGAATACTTGTAATATAAGGCTTACCTCGATCTCTAATACAAATATATAGATATACAATATAAAAAGATAGCCTAGATCTACTACTATAAATATTATCAACGAAATATGTAGATTAGAGAGACTTGTTCCCCTTGAAGGGGGTAATACTTTTCTTATCTTAGATGTGATGGAAATTCCATTGAGGTTGTAGTACTCAAACTTCCATGGTATGAGTATATCTATACCAAAGAAGATACCCTAGGAGGAGTCAATCAAACATGTGATGGAAATTCCATTGAGGTTGTAGTATTCAAACTTCCATGGTGTGAGTATTTATATGCCAATGAAGATACCATAGGAGGATTCAATCAAACATGCAAGTTGGGAGCCACGATAGCCAAACCATTCATTATATAGAGTGTTGGAGATGATAGGTTCCAGTAGCCCTAGGGGAGTGGTAGTGGTGGAAGGATATCATGCACTACATTAAGCAACTATTTGGAAATTAGTATTTTCAAGAATAGAGGAGTTCAAGAGAATCTAGGAGGATTTACATACATGAATTGAGGGGTATAAATAGGTAAGGGAGAGTCATACACCATAATTGAATTAACACTTAAAACAATTATTAAGGAGACACAAACATTTGTTTGGATACAAGAGATAGATGAGTATGAACTCTTAAAGGATAAAATGAGAATCATGCCGATATTAGGAATTTTGAACTAGTTTGCGGATTTCCAAATTCATTTGGATGGGTGGAGTTATGCTTAAAGTGGTTTTGCACGATCAAGAGGAGGATAACTACACCATCCTGTTCACTTTAGAAGTAGAAAATTGTCAATGGTTGAAAGAAAATACATGACAATTGACCAAGAATGTTTAGAAATGATATTCATGCTATAGATATTTAGACATTCCTACTTGGAAGGAAATTTAAATTTTGCATTCTTCCTTGGAGTATATGGTGAACAACATATTTCTATATTGCCACATGTGCATATGGTTAGCATTGCTTCAATAAGTTGACTTTAAATCCATGATGATATATAAGATGCATGATGTTCGATTGGATTATGTGTCACACATAGTGTCAAGGGAGTTAAGAGAATCAATTGATGACAAATTACTAGATGAAGACTTGTTCTAGATCAAGGATATTCTATACCACCTCTATATGTTTGATGTTCTTTGCATTAGGCTAACTTCCATAAGAGTGTCATACCATAGAAAAATAACTTGTTATAATGGCAACTAAGTATATAATAATTATAGGATAATTTTACAAGTTGGGCATAGATGGAATTATTAGGTATTGTGTCTAAGATCAATAATGCATAGATACTTTGTAGGACTACCACAATGGGATTGCGTGAGTTCATAATATTGGGAAAAGGAAACCATGCAAGATTTTGTACATAAGGCTATGGTGACTTGCAATTTTTCTATATGCAAAGGGGTGTGCGAGGAGTTTTAAAGTTTACTAGAGGCACGGGTGATCATTGTACCATGATGAGATTTTGTTGCACCTAGAAGTCTCACTAGAACCATTAGAGAAATGAGAAATAAATTTCATTGAATCCATGAGAGCCACACAATAAAAGATCTCACAACATACACCAAATACATCATTACATAAATTCAAACATACATTCCACACGAAGTGTGTTATCTAATTAAAAACATAAGAAAGACATTCAATAATAACCTTTATAACTTTATTAAATTGATGGCAAAATATCTAGAGAATTATTACATACACAAAGTCAATTCAAAAGCATTTGGAATTTTGGTCACACCACACTACCTTCAATTACAGAAGACCATATCAATAGAGAGCCAAAGGGCATCATTACATCAAACTCTCAGATATTTAAACTACAAGGAAATGACCATTTAATGACCAAGTCATTTCATTACTTGGGGTAGCCAAAACATGCATTTAACTAATAACCTAAGAAACCAGATTCGCTGTATACCCCCCTCGTGTCCCATGGGGAACGAATCGGACACGATTCGTGTCCGACACGAGGGGGCTTCGGTCGAATCCGAAATTGGGACACGATTTTGCCAACGAATCGGACACGATTTTCAACGAATCGCGATTTTCGGACACGAACCCCCAAAAACAGGACACGTAACCCGCGGAAAGAGACAGTCCGGTTCACTTAAATTTGATTTTTTGTCTTTCTATTTGTCATTTGAAAGGAATCAATTGATTGAGAGTGAGTTTTATGTGCAGGTGAAGGAGTTTTGAAGGAGATTTGAAGGCTATCCATTGTTTCCAAGCGGTTCCAAGTGCATTCTGGCGGATTTGTGGAGAGGATTGCAAGCTCAACCATCACACAAGAAAAGGAATGTCTCAATCAGCTAGGGGAGGAGGTAGGGGTCAAAGGAAAGGGAGAAATGCACCATCTAGGGCCTCCCCTCCTATTCCACCAAGCACAACCGATTCTTCTCCTCCGTGAATTGCTCCATCGGCTGCTAGTGGAGCTCATACTCCATATAACCCTGTTTTAGCAAGACAACACGCCCAAGAAAAAAAATACCCTTTGTGGAAGTATGTGACAAGGAAAGATGGGCCCGGGGCAAAGCTTGGTGGGGGAGGCAATGTGTCTTGGAGATGCAATTTTTGCAACCATGAGTTCAAGAGCACATATTTCCGGGTTAAGGGCCATTTGTTGGCCCTTCCTTTTTGTGGGATTTCTTCATGCAAAGCGGTGATTGCTAACCAAAGGAGGGATATGGAAAGAGAGGATCATGTTGGCTTAGGGAAGGTGGCAGAAGCAAGCAAGAAAAAAGAGGACGATCCTCTTCCATTTTTGAGGAAGTCCTCTAGCACCAAGACTCCATTTCCACCTAGCATTCATGGGTGTGGAGATACTTATCAAACAAGAAAGAGGCAATCTACAGGTGGTCCAATGGATAGGATTTTCCAACAAGAGGCGCGAGAAGAGGTAGACCTTACCATTGCATTTTTCTTCTACCTCAACTTCATCTCATTCAATGTTGCACAGTCACCATTGTATTTTGAGATGGTTCAAACTATCTTGGAACGAGCTCCAAGTGGTTATGTGCCTCCTGGTTCAGAGAAGCTTAGAACCACATTGTTGGTTAAAGCAAAGAAGGAGGTAGGTAAAATCCTTGAGCCAATTAGAGCAACATGGCCCTCATCTAGAGTGAGTATTGTTTCTGATGGATGGACGGATCCCGCACGCCATCCACTCATCAATTTCATGGTATCTTCCCAAAATGGACCGTTGTTCTTGAAAGCGGTGGATGCTCTTGGGCAATACAAGGATGCACAATTTATGGGTGATTTATTCATCAAAACCATTGAACAAGTAGGTGTTGATTCGTGTGTACAAATCATCACGGACAATGCACCTGTTTGCAAGGCTGCTGGCATGATTGTGGAAGCTAAATATCCACAGGTATGTTCATTCTTTCATTTCTAATTTGCTCATTGTTTGAATTTGGTCATTGCAATGTTAGTGTTGTAGAGTTATTGATACATGCTTTTATTGCTCTTACAGGTTTTTTGGACACCTTGCATTGTCCATTCCTTGAATTTAGCACTTAAAGCCATTGCTTCGGATGTGACATGGATTGGCACCCTTATTGAGGATGCATGCCATATCCGTAACTTTGTACAAAACCACACAAATGCCCTCACCATCTGCAAACAGTACACACAGCTTTCATTGCTGAAGATTGCGGATACTCGGTTTGCTTCCTCATTCATCATGCTGAAGAGGTTGAGGGAGGTCAAAACTGCTCTTGGGTCCATGGTGATTTCAAAGTTTTGGTCTTTTTGGAGAAGGATGGATCAGGCTGCTTCACAAAAGGTGAAGGACAGGGTGTTAGATGATAGTTGGTGGGACACGGTAGATCTTAGCATTAAGATCATGGAGCCCATCATTTCTTTGTTGCGGTTTGCAGACACGGACCAGCCCATCCTAGCAGAGGTTTATGAGGGGTGGGATTCCATGATTGAGTCCATGAGGTCCATTGTCATGGAGAATGAGTGTCCCGAGTATGGGACATCGATAGAGAACTTATGGACCATTATTCGGGATATTCTTAGATAAGAATCATTGGTAGATAAGAATCACTTATTTAACTTTCGAGTATAACCCATACTTTGAGTATTTAATACTCAATGCTTAAAGGAAAAAATGAATATGCATAATGCTATCAAAGTATACAGTTTTTTTTGTTCGTCTTAGTTATACCCTTAAACTCTAATTTTTAATAAGCTTTGGAGGGAAGGTAAAGAAAACAAAACAAAGTATTAAAGTCATGTTGGTTAAAGAAAACAATGATTAACTTGTTTTTGTAGACATGGAAATTTATGTGTGTTGGCTATGAACATATACTTGGTACCAAAACTCAATACTACTATTGATGGGAGAGTAGTGGAAGGTGACTTCCACAGCATATCTTAGAAGTTTGAATCCAAGCAATGAGAGTCGGGTGTCAAATTTCATGGATAATAATTTAAAACAATTTAAGAGTAAAAATAATCTTTGCTCATGTTACGAGTATACATACAACAAAAAAAAATATCATACTTGTAAATGACAATGTCGCATGAGAACTAATTAACAATGTAACGTAAAAGGATTGTAATGAACATAATATATATATGTAAGAAATAACTAACTAAATAAATAAAAATTAGTAGAGCGACATCCTAATTAAAAGGCATGCCCCAATGAAGTGGAGGCCTATTAACCACGGTCACTAGTCAATCCATACCAATGTATTGTTCCATAGTGTTGTAAATTTGTAATCATTGATCTATTCGTTCATACTTTAAATATTAGGAATATTTTTTTTGTCCTATATGAACTTTTTTTTGGTTTACTCTTCTTATATTAGATGCTTGTTAGTTCATTCATTTTATTTTGTATCGAATTCAATTCTAAACCTATCCTTTGGTCATGCTTTTGTCTGGTTTGACCTTAGCTCCATTTTTTGTGCATTTCTAGAATTCTATCATGAAAAGAAGTTTCCACCATAAGTTAGAAGATAAAATCAAATATAAAAAAATGCGAAGAAAATTTTTCATTGCAAATTCCAAGTAAACCATATTTATTAAGGTGTTGATATTTAAATTTATAAGAGGATAAATTTAAAACAAGGTAATCATTGGCCACAATTTGGTATAGTGGAGGTAAGATGGAGCATAAAAAAGGTCATGGTGACCAAAAACATGGAAGGTCTTAAATTGCACCCCCTTTTGGGTCAAGCGACCATCCACACAAAAGAAAGGTATTATGCTAGTTGTCCTTAGCATCATATATAAACATCCTAATTACAAGTGCCAATACGTTAACCAATCAATATATCAATTAATTTATGCTAGTTGTCTTTAGCATCAGATATAATCATATATAAACATCCTAATTATAAGAGCTAATTACAAGTGTCAATATGTTAACCAATCAATATATCAACTAAAACAAAATTAGTTGACATATAGCTTGAAAAATATTAATATCGATACAATTGAGTTTGAAACTAAAAGATCACTATGAAAACTCTATATTCAAACTAAAAGATCGCTATGGACACCCTATAAATGTATAAATCCTTGAAAGACCAAATTAGGGGTGTTCAAGCCCTTCTACCATTTGGAAATTATTTTCAAGACCTAGAAGATCATATTTCCTTGTATCATCGACCATCATATTCATAAGAATAGATTATCATTGCAAGGCATTACAAAACCATGTTAAGAGATAATTATTTTCCATAAATATGCTTTAAGGACAAAGAATTACTATAGGGGAAAGCATTGTAGTGAACATTATATTTATGAAAACATTTTTTTATTTTGCTAATTTGTCGGTGATCAAGAAACAACAATCCAGAGGCATTTAAGTCATCAAAATCACTCGGGGATTGCACCTGTCTTAGGCCACACCAACCTTTAACATGGTTGGATTTTAAGTGTTTCCTCCCAACCATCTTACAATGTTCGAGCTTCAGTCTCCATGCAAAATGAATCCCATAGAAACCAACTATGCTAACTAGATTTGATATATATATATATATGAACATTAAATAAATGAATGATAATAATCACTGAAATAACATATTCTAAACAGAAAACATGACTTAATGAAGGGAATAAGCCATCCACCATAATGACCTGTCAATAAGTATGTATAATGTCCAATAACATTGTAACCATTGATCTCTTCATTCACAGTTTATTACTACTTATCCTATATATTTTTGTTCTTATCCTTTAGCCTAGAAATTTGCTAGTTAAAACTGATTATTCATTGATTTTCTTCTTAAAAGATGCTGCACAAACTATCATATTTAGAATCATCAAGATTATCCACTTTTTACTTTTGTTTTTCAGGTTTGTGAATTATGGTTTTATAACTTTGCTATATATTGACATAAACTGTTATCTATTTTTTACTTTTGTTTTTAGATTTAACTTTAATTTTTAAGAATTATGATTATAGTTTTTAGTTTAATATATATATATATATCAATTATGATTATATATATATTAATGATTATGATTATTATTTGTATTTTTTCATATAAAGATTCGATACTTTTTTACCTTGTAAATTCATTATTGAGTATAATAAGTTAGAATTTGAAAAAATAAAAAAGATAAGTAAATATATTATGCTAAATAAAACATAGAGATAAGTAACTCTAATATTACTAGCACTCTGTGAATTTTGATTTCGTTATAATTTAAATTTTGTTTCCTCAACATTTTAGGAATGTATCTTAAAGGAGGAGAATAACTTCCTTCGTGAAAAGGTATGGAATTTAAACAAATGTTTTTTAAATTCAATATTAGATTATTATCTTTCAATTTTAATATAATTCTAATTTACATTCAATATTCAATTATTTTCCAATGTATTTATTCGCATGATGTGAATGTTTAGGTTTTTCCATGTATTTATTCGCATTATGTGAATGTTTAGGTGTTAACGATGGATGCAATTGTATTTGGAAGTGTCGAGCACATTGAAGTCGATACTCAACTGAACATAAGACCTCCCACTTGTCAATAATCTTCATTGAGATTCTTAGCTAGTTTATTGATAGTTACTTATAAATTCAAGCATACTCTTAGTTTGTCATGCAATATTTTATATATGGTTATTCATATTTAAAGGGTAATATGTAAAGTCATTTAGGTCAAGTCTCATTACTTTAGAACTTTGGAAATTATTGATTCAAAGATCAAATTTGATCTTTTCAGAATATATTTCTCTACCATGATAGTTCCCATATATTGTATAATACACATAATGTTAAGTCATTTAAATTTCATTAATTTTTTTATTATATACAAATAAATATTACTTTTCAATATAAATAATAATTATAGGTACAATGTTTTCTTCTTCCTATATGATCAAATATATTTTTAAACATATTATAAAATAATGCAATAATCTAGATTACTATTTTCTCTTTATGTTATATTGTATTGCTTTCTAAGTTTCTAGAATCATGAATTTTTTTATAGATGCAATAATTTGTATATTTATCTATTTATTATCATAAAAATAAATATTATTTTTCTATATACAAATAATAATTCTGATTATAACTACTTCTTCATATGTTTTAGATTAAATATGTTTAAACCTATTGTAAAATAATGCAATAATTTAATGATCTTTTTAAAAGGTTTGATTTTTTTTATTAAAGAAATTTATTGTATATACCATTTCTTTTATATGTAATATTGTAATTTTTTTTTATGTTTTATGAATTGTGATTTTATATAATTATAATAATTTATTTCTTTGTGCATTTAAGTTAGAAGATACAAAACATATAGTATCAATGGTTGACCTATCAAATTAGAAACCAAGTTAGTCAATGGACATGCTGAATTTTGAATCTAAAGAACATTAAAGAGCAATCTTGAGTGACCTTATTGGAGTCTTACCCAACATAGGAAAACCATGGTTACCCACCAATGTTTAAGACAACAAAACAATAGTTACATACCAAAACCATAAAAAACAACCAAGTTGATAGGCATGCTAAACTTACAAGAAAGAAAGAGTCCTAAGAACTAGGAACTTGGAACCAAACTTCAATAGTGACAAGAGGCGGAGGCAAAATTTGCATAGGATCATTCTGTAATGCCCCAAATTGGAATTTCTAGACAAAGGCACAAGTTGGGCAAATTCGTGATTAACTAGTCTTGAATCTAGGTGTTCCAAAGGGTCCCGAATTTGAAATGGACTTATATGATGACTCTTAATACCTCTCAAGAGATCCTTTGGTCACTTTACGACTGAATTTAGACATATGCAACTTCGTTTGGGGCTAATGACAAAAAAGGGGAAAATGACTAGGAAATTGAGATGAAATCCCCCTAGGGTGTAGGCCAAAAGGGCTTCCCAACTCATGTACAACCCTCCCAAATTTATAATCAGATTATGGGGACTGATATAAGACCTCATGTAATGTCATTACACATGGTAATTAGTTCTGCAAGCTTTTTATATAGTTTTACATTCATTTGATAACTTTAAGTGAAATTGCTTATGGGGAAATTGCATAACTAGCTCGATTTTGACATATGAAAAGTAGAGTTAAAGGTTCAGATCGGGATGTGACATATAAGGACCATATATAGAATACAAATTGCTGCCCCAATAGTATTTAACACCAGAGAAATCCCTTCATACAAGTCTTGTATACAACTCATTCAATATGGGAGAGTCAAATACATGAAAACTAATGAACTAGTAGTATGGAATTGCAAGAGTTTCACATATGGATTTCGACCCACAGAGCATAGGTACATGAAATTACAGAGTAACACATCATATATGGTTGTCACAACATCATCAAAATCTATGAAGAGCCCTCATACACATCCGATATAAAACTTCTTCAGGATTGAAGCCAAAATCCATGAAAACTAGTGATACAATGGCATGAGAATGCAAGCTTTTCACACACGAGTTTCTTGGATTTCAAGATGAATAGAATATGGGAATGAAAGTACAGATTATTAAATAATATATGTCTTCTCCAACTTCATCAAACTCATAGAAATGTTCCCATACAAATATGATATAAAGCTACTTCAATATTGAAGCCAAATCCAAGAAAACCAATTATTCAAGAGCATGGGAATGCGATGATCTAACATATGTATTCTTGATATTTCGACTTACAGAGCATATGGAAATGAGATTACAGATCCATACATCATATTTCACAGCTTAGGCACCAAATATACTCATCAAAGCGCAAGCACCACTTCAACAAGTGTGCCATCAACATGAGAGTGGGGGGATGGAGAAGAAGGAATGAGAGAATAGGGGAATATATAAAAATTCAACTGTATGGTCCTTCAGCTTGAAAATAAAACTCCTTGATTAAGCTTCAATGAGAGGTCTGAATTGCCTCGCCATCAACCAACTTGGAAGGGAATCCAACTCTCTCGAAATTGGCTCAGAAGAGGGAGAGTGAACACTCCTTGTGCAATGGACAAGAAAAAGATCTCCAAAATTCCAAAGGTCAATTAACAAATTATCAAAAGATATTTTCATTCCCCATTACATCCTTTTATTTAAACTTCATGACGCCTCCTAAGGTTCAATTTCCCTCCATGGGATACCTCAAACTCATCTTAGTGGTTCAGTAACTCTCATGACACTTGTCTTCCTCTTCATGCTCCAATTCTTTCCCCAAATCGAATGGTTGCCTCTAACTCCAAATTCGATCTCTTGGTGGCTATTTTTAACCTTGTCAGGTCATATTTTTCATATATCTACAATCAGGTCTGAATTTGTCATACTTGTCATAAAATCTTTCATCATTTGTTGTCATAGAGTGCACCGGAAACTCCTTCCAAGTGGCACACCTTTTCTTCTAGTCTCTTCCCCTTCCATGGGAGTTACTCTCCTTTACCTATTCAAATTCCTTGGCTCATTATATGATATTTGACACCACATCACCCTCCAATAACGTTACATTACCCATGTGTTCGAATTTGGATGAAGATCATGCAAAGTGTGTGGGGAATCTTGTCATCCAAAGGCTCCACATGCTTCCAAGTGTCTTTATGAATCCGTGCCACCTATTTTTCTTAGCATTTATTTTCTTAGTAGGTTGGTGGAACATTATATGCAAGTAGTCTTATTTGGAAATTATTTAATTGGGGACATGACAGTCCTCCCCACTCAAGATTGCTTGCCCTCGAGCAATTTCAAACATGGATTTTGAATAACCTTCTTTCCTTCCAAAACTTTGCTTCAAACCTTAGCTACAATATGAGTAGTGTCACTCATAAACTACAATTGTGTGTTTCCAAAAGTAAAGATATGTTGATATTTGAATATTGATATATCATGTGACATCACCACTTGCACCAAAAGGATTAATAAAATCCATCAAAACAAAATTAGCACAAATAATCTTTACCTTCATCTTTTGGAAACCTTTTCTGAACTTTCAACCCCTTTTTTCTTATGTATAATTCTTTGAAGTTGGTACTGAGTTGCGAAACTTGAATTTCCAAGATTCCAAGAAAGTTTCAAAGAGGAACCACCATGCTTGTTATTTCTATACTCTGATTATAATCACCTTCACAAGTGGTGACGCAACATCCCCTACTGCATGTTGCCCCCAAAATTGAAACCAAGCAATACTTGGTTCCCATTGCTTGTATTACACCCTTCCAAATATCACAAGTACACAAGATATATCATGAAAGCACACAACAACATCATACAAGTGTACATCAAGAAGGTACCTCGTCAAAGAATCATAAAAGTGCTTGTACATCCAAGTAAGTAGATCATGATGTGGTCCATACACATAAGCATCAAGTATTATATCAAGTCCACCCCAATGACATAGGTGAGGATCTCGTATCCTTTAATGTTGCTCCCAAATAATGTAAGATGTATCAAAGTAATAATCATCCATGTGTTCTTTCATCCAAGAAGTGAATGAAGAACCTCCACCAAAATCTTAACCAACTAAAGGAGCAAAGAAAACATGAAGACTTCAAGTGGCTCAAAGAAGTCTCATCAATACACCCATGAATATGTATAGCATCATGAAATAAAAAAGGATGTTTCTGCCAATAATAATGTTCTTCAATCATATATCTCTTCACCCAATTGTGGGATGAAGTTCCTCTAACGTCAAATGGACTAGACAAGGAGCAAGGAAAATCACGAGTCTCCAAGTGACTCAAGTGAACATCATAGGTGCATCCATGTAGATGTGTATCATAATATTGTAACAAAAGGTTTTTTCGCATATGTAAATAAAATGGCACTCTAGTCATTTCATCATCAAAAGGAGAGATAGGAAGTCCATACTCTTCATGTGGCACCATCAAAAAGAAACTTTCACCCATACTTCATTAGGATGAATGTTGCAACATATGGAAGTATAGGATGTAGGAGAAAGAACCAACTCACCCAAAGGATTAGAAAGTGAAAAATTTCCATTATGTGAAGGATCCATAGGGGTAGGATTATGCATCTCCCTCAAAAGTGTGACAGTTTCCTCATATGTTGGTTCCAAGGTAGTGGAATCATGCACTTCTTCAAAAAGTGTGTGTAAGCATTTTCAAGAGGCAACTCAAGTTTCTTTTCCACCACACAAAGTGATTGGGTCTCATTAAGCTCATCTTCAAACACATCAAGAACCTGGAAGTTTCTATGCCTCTCATGATCCCTCATGTCATGAGAATCTTCCAAGAAATCTACCATATTACAATCTGAAACATACGAGGAAGAACAAGTATCTTGCAACCTCTCAAGAGGTTGCTCATTTTGAATTTTGAGATTATGAATATCCTCATTATTATTCAAGTATGCTTCATGTAACCATTCACTAAGCTCAACCAAATTGTTTCTATCAAAAAGCAAAGAAATGAAATTACGTTTGATGTTGCACATTGCTCTTTGAATATTCTCCATGTTTTCAAGGAAGGATGGATCCTCCAATGAAGAAGCTTTCCAACAAGAATTAGACACCAATGATTTAGTGTCATTGAGTATGCTAAGAGAGTCATGGATATTCCTTTCACTCATCTTCAAAGACCCTTCAATGAAGGATGGTTCATGGGAGATAACCTCCTCTTCTTCTTTCTTCTTGATTTGACCAACTTCTTGAAGCTCGAGTAGTGATGGGGATGTTGATCTTGGTTCTTCATTATTTGTGACAAGGTATTCATATTCATGCTTATGAGAACTTTGTATTGCAACGACATTTTCAAAGCTGACTCTATGTCACCAACATAGAGTTGTGAGCACCCATCAATAGGTACTCCTTCATAGTTCAATGGTCCTTCAGTAGATTCTCTTTGATTTGCACAAACCCCATCAGTAATGATTGTGTTATTCTCTTCACTTTCCTCTCTATGTTCTTCTATGCAATCACCTTGAGGTAATTGATGCGCCCCACTTCATGATTATTTGTTTCTTCCTTTAATGGTGTATACAGACTCTTTTCACAAGTAGGCTGATTTTTTTTCATTTCATCCTCCTCCAAACTCGTGGATTATTGAATGTCCCTTAATAAATTATTAAAAGTATTGGTCTTATGTTTCTTTCCATGATGGGAACTACTATCCTCGGCTGCCAACTTACCCCTAAGTTGACTAGCCATCAATTTGAACCCTTGCATAAGCTGCTTGGCCATATCATCAAAATATGACTTCAAGAGTTTCTTAAATTCATCCCTATCATTCATAACTTCAATAGGTGCCAAGACCATGCTCTGATACCACTATAACGTCCCAAATTGGAATTTCTATACTAAGGCACAATTTGGGCAAATTCAGGATTAACCAGTCATGACTGTAGGAGTTACAAATGGCAGCAAATGGTGCTGGATTTAAAATGGCTAGTCCTTTTCATACAAGATTCCTCCATAGGTTCAGTCCTATTTCATACTAGATGCATATCTTTGGAGTGCCAATCTTTTTTCATACTAGATGCCTTCACAGGGTCAGTCTTGTTCCATATTGAATGTGAATCTCTGCAGGGTCAGTCTTGTTTCATAGTGAATGCAAGCCTAGCACCATTTAGGACTTAACAGAGCCGGTAGTGTTTCATACTGGATGTCTTCCCACGATCACTCTTGTTTCATAGTGAATGCAGATATGCAAAGTTTGGCGTGTTTCAAACTGAATTCATGCCTAGCACCATCTAGAACTTGATATAGTCAGTCTTGTTTCATACTAGATGTCTTCGTAGGGTCAGTCCTATTTGATACGGAATGCAAATATCTGCAGGGTCAGTCATATTTCATACTAAATGCCGCCCTAGCACCATCTAGGACTTTCTTCTCGTGATGGACATTGAAATGCACAACTCCAAACTTATCCTTGAAGTATTCCAACTTCACTCTCGCTAAAGGCTTGGTCAAGACATTGATTATCTGCTCATCAGTCGCAACATATTGAAGCTTCACTACTCCTCTCTACACCACACCACTGATATAGTGATATCAGACCTCGATGTGCTACGTACGACACACAAGTCGTATCTAACTCTACATCGAGCATTCCTTGTTAACCCACAACTGCATCGATAGGGGTTCACTCCATAGATCTGTCGACAACCTTCGATGCAATCTCCCTAAACAGCGTCCCAGACAGGGTTTACCCATCCAGCAACATCTATGAAGCATATTGATTCTCACCCAGGATGTCTGAGGGAGGGCTGCAGGAACCATATTTCCCTAGAAGGAAGAGGACCTTCACACTTTTCTTACTCTAACGCAGTTTCATTTAGATATCCAGGTTTTGTGCGCATCATTTACTTATCATCATTAGCATTAGACATCACAACAACATAATTCTTAAAAAAGACATCGACATCTATTAACCCATTAGTCACAGCAAGACTTCACATCTGTAAGATCTCGTAAGTGATAAACTTTATTTGTAATATTTTTGAAAGACTATTTTACGCCAATCTGTCCTTGGAGGACAGATGTAACTGAAACATTATGCTTGTAATAAAAATTGAGAATGATGAGGACAACCATGTTAAATGAGGAAACTATGCAAGCGAGAGTGGGGGATGTGAAGGGTAAATCTCAAGAAGGTTACACTAGGCGTGGGAATGAGAGAATGATGCTAGATCCACCCTAGGGAATAAAAGATGTAGTGGTCGCGGAAATTCCTGGGGGGGAATTGGTCGTTCGCTGCAAAATACCTAAGCAAAACAAAAAAACTACAAATAAGGAAGCATATGCTAGGAGGCGGGACGCCGCTTAGTATGTTGGAGCAAGGAAATACTTGTTGTGTGAGAAATCTGTGTTAGGCAAGCTGAAAGAAATACTTGTTGTGTGAGCACTTTGTGGGAGGAAAGTGATTTCTCACTAGAAAACTGGAACTGGATTTGACTACCACCGCTCTTGGCATGTATAGTTTAGCTCAGGGGTGATTGAGGACGGAGAGATCTGTGCCTAATCTACGGTTGGGTGGAACGTGGTTGTTCTCTTTTCATTGCGGCTCGTTTACACAAACAGGTCTCTTTACTGAAATTTTGTTATTGCCATCCTATTGAACTCAGGGTATGTTGTTTTATATATATTTGTTTTTAAATGTTAAGGAAATGATAATTGGTAGTTTCAATTTCACTGATGGAAATAATGCTTACGAATTATTATTCTCACACTCTACTTTTAGATGATCATGCCTTGTATTGAGGAAAATGGAAACTCAAATGGTGTAATAGTTTCTGTTAAGAGTCACCAACGTACTCCATGATTTCCTTTTATTGATGAGCTTAGGGCGTGTTTGTAGATGTATGAATGTATGCTTCAATGTTGATGTAATGATAACAGAATGCCCTTAGGTTTGTTGTTGAAAGTATTGACGATAAATGGGTGTGTGCTCATATGATTATGAATGCATTGGTTATGTAGTTTATTAGTGGTTGATACCCTACTCTATTGATGCCCTGCACTTGGTTTTGTCATTCTCCTAAGAGGAGTTCTCTTGATCTGTTGGGAATAGTTATGACTGCATGGAATGCCTAGATCACTGAAGAAGGAATGCACCTACTTTGTCTATCAATCCCCTTGATCTTATAGGTGGACTTAGTTTTCTGGAAATGGATACTCCTCTGTTTGAATGACTGTGACTTGTATTTGGTTATTTTGGGTTATGGTGTCATCACGTTCTGAAAGAGTTACTTGCATAGTGTATGTTTTCCCTGGATTAAACACCCAGTGTAATAGTTCCTTGTGGGGAGGCTTGAGCCTTGTTCTGGGTTGAACCATCCCAGGCTTATTGGAGTGCATGCATAATACTTATAGTTTTGAATGGGATTTGTTACACTTGCATCTACCACTTTTTCCCTGAAAAGGATTAGGCCAGTGAAAGGAAGAATAAGGAATGGAGGGCCTAGATGTATAAAGGAGGAGATCAAAAGTTGTAGAGGATTTCGCCAAGGTATCGGACTTAAGAATTTTAGTATTGTCAAGAAAGGTTAACTGGCAGGAAGAATCGACCGTCGAATGGATTGAGGTAGATAGATCAACGATGGAGGTTCATTTCGCAATGTCAACAAGCGCAGATAAATGAACTTTCCATATTTGAGAAATCTGGTAGGCCCAACGAAAATGAACGGTGAAGATCAGACAGGGATTTAGATCTATAGTGGAAGTTCATTTCGCAATATCAACAAGTGCGGAAAAATGAACTTTCTATATTTGTGAAATGTGGTCGGCCCAGTTTAGACGACTGGTGAAGATCAAACGAGGATTTATATCTACGGTGGAGGTTCATTTCACAATGTCAACAAGCGCAGATAAATGAACTTTCCATATTTGCGAAATCCGGTAGGCACAGCGAAGATGAACTATGAATATGAAATAGGGATTTAGATCTACGGTGGAGGTTCATTTCGTAATGTCAACAAGCGCGGATAAATGAACTTCCCATATTTGGGAAATTCAGTAGGCCCAGCGAAGATGAACGGTGAAGATCAAACAAGGATTTAGATCTACGGTGGAGGTTAATTTTGCAATTTCAACAAGCGCGTATAAATTAACTTTCCTGATTTGCAAAATCCGATAGGCCCAAGGAGGGTGAACAGTGGAGATTTGAGCCACAAGATCGATGGTTGAGATTGACCCCACAAGAATCAACGGTGCGGAAGAAGTCAAGTGGAAAGGCGGAAGTAGAAAGATCGAATTGGACCTTCGAGAAAGTCGAAAGTTCGCAACCTGAAATCTGCACCTCGCAAGATAGACCGTTGAGATTGACCCCGCAAGAATCAACGGTGTAGAAGAAGTCAAGTAGGAAAGCCGGAAGTTGGAAATCGAAAAAGTGACGAGTGGGCATACCGCATTTTAGGATTTTATCGGAAGTCGAAAAGCAGAAAAGTGACAAGTGAGCTTACTGCATTTCGGGATTTTCGCTACCCGAAGTAGGAAATCGGAAGCCAGGAGGCAAAAGTTGGAAAAGTCGGTTTCAATGCGGAAACGAATTTTCTGGTTGCAGAAGTGGATTTAATTGCAGAAAGGTGTATATCCTTGCGGAAATCAATGTTGTTTGCATTTTAAGCTTAAGGATAATTTTATGAAAAGTTATAGCCCTAATTGATGTGATAGAATTATATATATATGCATTTTACTAAGTTATTTGGGTATGTCACAAATGGTATCAGAGCTACAGGTTTCAACCCTGTCGCCCTTTGGAAACAGCTAGTTTTGCGGCGTTATGGAAAATTTTTGTTCTAACCTTGACATTTGTGTTTGGAATGTTTTGTGTACAAACATGGAATTGTTTTGTAACAGTGTACAACAATGATCTCAGAAAATGATCATGAGTATCATATGAAGAAGATACACCAGTACCTCACCCAATGCATCTAGAACCAGAGTGTTTTGAATCCATCCAGCTACTTGAAACCATAAAGAATTTGATAGTGGAAATGTAGAGCTTCAAAGCAAAAAATGAACAATTGAAAAGGGCTCAAGAAAAACAGCAGGAGCTCAATGAGATACTATTGCAAAGTTTGCAGGAGAAAAATAATGGGGAAAGACCTCTTGCATAAGCAGGGAGGGACCCGAAAGGTGGGGACAGTGCAGAAAGAAAAGGCAGTTCCTCCGAGGAAACTCAAAAATCTAGGAATCAAGCCCGGATAGTCGGGAAGAGAAAAGTAGACCACCTGGAAGGAGAATTCAAGAAAATTAAACCCACTAGTTTTGATGGGAAATCCAAGACCATAGAAGAAGCGAAAGCTTGGTTGTTGGATATTAAAAAGTACTTTCAGATTTACAACTAATCCAGCAACATGAAGGTAAGGATGGTAGTCTACAACTTGAAAGGAAGGCCAGTATTTGGTGGCAGGACCTAAATATCTCCCATGGGTTGAAAGAGAAGAACCTAGAATGGTCCGAGTTTAAGAAACTCTTCAAGAAGCAGTACTTATTAGAAATCTATTATGAAAGAAAGACCATTTTATGAATTGAAACTTGGTCAAATGACCATGGAGGATCTCATCAATAAGTTTCTAGATCTGCTACAGTTCATGCGTTACATTAAAGAAGAAAAGGTGAAGGTCCAACGATTCTTAAGTTGCCTACCACAGTGCTACAATGATCAGATTGAATTTGATAACCCCAAGACATATCAAATGGAAAGATAGGAAATAGTACTTACTAGTTTGAGGACCTTTTCTAGAACCAACTTTAGGATGACCTAGGGTTTGACTGGAAAACCTTAATTTTCCAGATGTGATCACTTGTAGATTTGATAGGAGGAAAATATGTGCCTCCATAAGGTGATCTAGATTGTATCTTGTTTTTCCGAAATCTGAGGATGGAACCTTGAAAAATATGATGCCCAAGTTTCTCTTGGAACCAATGATAAGTCAGCAATCCTAGGGCGAGTTGAATGGACCTTTCTTTTTGGCTGATATGTTGGATTGCAGGAGTTGTTGCACAATGTCTTATTTTAGGTTGGATTTGATACCATGTTAACTTTTCTATTCAAATAGAACAAAGTATCACTAAAAGAATAAAAAGCACAACAGAACAAAAGAGAACACAAAGATTTATCTTGGGAAACCATCATGGGGAATAAAACCCAACAAAACTTCCTCTATATAGACTTCAGCCAAGTGTAGTGTAAGATCCAAAGAACAAGACTAGACTACTTCCTTCCCTCAAGATCGACTGTTTCTTTTCTCTCTAGTGCAACTTCTTGAGTTTTGTGTACAACCAAATGAGTGAGGCGCCTCCCCTATTTATACTTATTAGTGGAGAAGCCTAATAACCCAATAGGGTCAAATTCTCTTCCCAATCAAGGTTGACTTGCCTTGGGAGACTCAAAAAGACATTTTAATAATAATTTTGTGGGTACTACTCACTCGGCTTCGAATAGAGGTTTTACCTCAAGACTTTACATGACCAATTACATCAATGACATTCCTAATCGGAGGAACATCTCCGAAAGAGGTAATAACAATAATAATACAAAATACAATATCTCTTACAGTTACATTTCTTTAACAAATTTGGAGAGCGATATTATTTTGGACACAATGACTCGTGAGACCAAAAAAAAAGTCAAATTTCTTTTCTAGTGGGGCGCGAGGGCTAGACTCCTGCCCATGCCAAGTGGTTTTCTTCTACATTACCGCAACACCTTTTTCTTCGTTTGTGTGCTAAAGCAGAGACGCTTCCAGGTTTAAATAGGGAGGAATTCGGCCACATGGAAGAGCACCCCTCTTCATTGGCCAATCGAGAGAATGAAAGCATTGTTTTGGCAATGTGAAAGCGGTCTTTGTAATTTGGTGAAGTTAACCATCTGATAGGTTAAAGAATTCCTTATTATAAAAGGCTCACCTATTCCTAATAAGAGACCAATGATCATTTATGCCTCCCATCTCATGTATTTTTGGTATACTAAGTATGTTGTTTATTGTTGTAACTTGTGCTAGAATAGTTTTTTTATGTAGATATGAAGGTAGATCAACCATGCACTTTTGTATGAGAAACACTTTATACTTTTATTCTTGGTTGATCTACCTTCAAGAATAAAAGTATAAAGTGTTTCTCATACAAAAGTGCCGAGAAATAGTACCAAGCTTGAGCACAAGCTTTATGCTCTAGTTTCTTTAATTTCTTCTACAGAGTTATCATGTCTTAATTTTGGTGTATCTCTGAAATTTTTGCTCCTCATGGTAAGAGACATTGTCTTCAGGTAGCATAATTTGTCTTCTTTCCAACCCCATAGGTTATCGCAATATTAGATTCACCAAGTGGATCTTATGCAAAGTTTACCAAGGTGACCTGGTTATGAACTAGTCCAGTATAGATAAATTGTACGGACTACCATATTTCATTGTTTCAAATTCAGCATCTGATAATCACGTCATGGAAACTAAAGTCCGTTCTCTATCTGAAACATTTTACGAAATTCAATTTGAATATTCCTATCCCGAGATATATCAATTCTACGTAGGTCACTTGTTTAAGATTGAATTTCGGAAGAGGCAAAAACCCTATATTCTAGGGAGCATATCTCCTAAAGTATAGGGAATTTGAGGCTAAAACGTGCAAAAAAGATACATCACAATTTCATATTCCCCCTGCCCAAGTTTTATTTCATGCATCTTCGCCAAAGTTGAGTTATATTGAAAATACCAAGATGACTAGATTTTTCCTTCTAGCGTTTTCAAGCATGAAACACTAATCTCGAGTAGCTCCAGTTGTAGTAGTGTTTAAGATGCACAAAGACTTCTTTCAGGGTGGTTCTAATACCATGTTAGATTTTTAATGGTTATAGAAGATTGTTAGAGCAGTATTCCATCCTTAGTGTATAGTTTAGACCTTAGGCTAACTTCATTTGCCTTCATGCAATGATATTCTATGGTTTAGACTTAGGAGAGTTCATTCTGCAATAGATCTGGGTATTTTGGCCTGTTCACACCTACAACAATGTCCTAGTTTGGTCAACCTAGCCCATGTGCACCCTCATTAATGCATTGGGGCGCTACCTCCTTGATTTGGGGGATCCGGGTTTCACTAAATGCACTAGTGGTGTATTTCGCCTATTTTGGCTCTCCTAGGTGCATTTATTGCCGCCTTGAGTCTCCCACTCACCTCTATCTTCTCACCCACGCTTGTCTAGGACTCATTAATGACCCATCACACTTCACCAACGTTCACACCATGGTTCATGACTGTTCGGGCTGAGTTGGGGCTCCATTGGTCCACCTATGGGGGATTGAGTTCAAATCTCACCATGACACATGTACAACTCCAATTGGCTTCCAGAGCCTCTCAATTTTTTCCAATGTACTACAAATATGTATCATACACATCTTCAAGGTGCGCTGTAATATAATGGTTTGATATTAGCACCTTTCACATGTGATATTCTAGTTATTTCTGTCTCTTTGTTTTTCTCTTGCATATTTTGTCAAACACTTTGATGATGAAATTGTTCTTGCTCCTAGATCTAGCTTGAGAAGAAATTCTCACATGGTATAAAATCTTTTTGGAGCTGCAACAAATCTTGTCAGGTCGAGTTGTTTTTAGGGCATATTTCCAGTTTGTGTGAGTGCTTTTCATTGCAGGTTTTTACAACAACTTCATGGATTCGAAAGTTGTTCCTCTGCTTTCCCTATTCAACTATTCTGAATGGAATTCGAAGATGTGTGCATATCTCAAGAGGCAATGACTCTATGATGTGTCTATTGGTGCTGTGAGAGCCAAAGTCCTGTCAAGAGAAGTATGATTGGCTTAATGATAATGATAGAGCCTATGGAACTATGTGTCTAGCTATACCTCCTACAATGCGCTACCTCCTTTATTCTGTTGATTACCCATTCGAGTTGTGGAGAAATGTTGATGAAGCTCTTGGAATACAACAAGAATATGTGAGCTATATGGAGAGCAAGCAAATGGGCACCTCCTTATGTGTTCTTCCTCCTATGATCTCGGCCTCATGCATTTCTCAAGAAGCTGTTAGAAATGAAGAAGAAGAAGTAGCCAAAGATTCAACAAATTATCCAACTCAAGTTTCTTCCTCTATGGCTTCCTCTTCTTGTCAAGAAGCTATGTTTCATGAAGATACTATATGAGTTGCTGCCATCACTACTGTTGAAGATTTATATATCCATTCTACACCCTTCTCCTCTATGTCTTCTGCTGCGAATGGAGAAGATGTATTTCTAGTTGATGTTCATAGCGAGCCTTCTCTAGAAGATGGGTTTTCTTCACATGAGAGTATTACTTCGATATATGGAAAGGTTTGGATGTCAAGTGAAGATCTCTCATTGCTTACTATTTTTCCCATGTATTCCTCCACCATCTCTAGTAGAGTTCCTTAAAGTTCATATGAATATGGAGAAGCCCTTGCCGTCACAATGGCACACCTTCTTGGAGCTGATAACAGCCTTCATTCAAAGTTGATGCTTCAAGATCCTTATGACTCGCTCGGGGTCACTTATTCTCAAGCACTTCAAGTATTTTTCAGGCATGGAATCCTGTTTGGTTCGAGGTTCAAGTTTGAAGAGCACCATTCGATCTCCTATCACTGCATTTCAGTTGCTCTACATGGTTTGAGGGTTCATCATGCAGTTGTTCCTGAGTTGATTGAGCACATTCTACTTCTTCCTGAGAAGAATATTCCTTCATACATTTTTTAGTTTGGAGTGTAGGCGGTGTTAGAATAATCAACCCATAGTTAGCTACCTTAGACATTAAATTAATCATTTTTGTCTTATTTGCCTAGTTTCATGATTCCACCTTATGCAAGTTGTCATCTACACATCCATAGTGGTCAAACTTGCTAATTTTGACTCATGGAGCGCTTGGGAAACCTCAAGGAATCAATTCTGCTTTATTCCTGGCCTCCTAAGCGCCCTTCTGCTTTTTCTGCTTTATTGCCTGCTTTTTCAGTGCTTTAAGGCAATTTGGGAAAGTTTGACTAGGTCAGGTTAACAAGTTTTTTGTCCTCCACATCCTCCACTCTTTTCTCCTATGAAAAGCATGTATGAGTTGTCCTTCCATTACCTTTTAGCTTGCCCAAGTGCTTTTGCCAATTCGTGAGCTCCTTGACTGTTTTGGAAACTACTTTATGCACCTATGGGGGATTTGCTTAATTTTAGTAAGCCTGCTTTTGACTAGATTCGAATCGCCTCCTCATGCATTCGAATCCCTTATGTAATTATTTATTGCAGCAACCTATGATGTTACAGGTTTGGCTATTGTACACTGAGTTAATACAGTTTAGTGTTCAGCTCCATATTCAGTCTCTTTTGTGAGTGATTTTGCATGTACAATTGATAATTGTTGTGAGTCTAATTGTTCTATCACTGGGTTCAATTTCCACATGGTATCAGAGCCGTTGTAGATCGATTTCTCTCCTTCAAATTTGTTTTGCAGGTTCGACATTGGTGACTCGGAGCCTTCTACTGACAGCCGGGACAATTTCTGAGCTATGGATCAATCTCAGAAGATCATCTTGACTCCCTTCAACTTCTTTGAATGGAAAGCAAAGATGGAGATACTGTTGAGAGCGAAAGGCCTCTACAGGGTGACTATGGCAACAGAAGCAGAGCCCAATGCAGCTGCAGAGACGATAAAATGGCACAACAGGAGGGATGAGGCCTATGGTCTCTTGTGTCTGAGTATTTCCAAAGACCTCCTTTTCCGTGTTGATGGATTGAAATCACCGAATGAAGTATGGGAGAAGCTTACTGATCTTTTTGGAAAGACAGATGAGATGAGGGGACATCAAATCGAAAATGAACTGATCTCCCTGAGTCCCAGTAGCTTTGAATCCCTGCAACTCTATTTCCAAGTTCAAAGCACTTGTTTTGCAGCTAAAACAATGAGGGATCGAAAAGAAGGATGATCAGCTGGTCTTGGCCATACTCTCGAAGCTTGGCCCTGACTATTCAGTGTTTGTTTCGACCTTCTATGCCACAAAGTTGACAGCTCTAACCTGGAAGATGCCTAGCCTTGCAGATTTCATGGAATCTCTCACACAAGAACAAGACAAACTGGTGATGATGGGCACTATCAAACCATCCAAGGACCAAGCTCTAGTTGCCAGAGATTCAAAGGTGGATTCAAAAAGCAAAAAGAAAGCTAAAAAGCCACCTGAGCAAAAGAGAGACAAGAACAAGTCTCCGGAGGAGCCACAAGGTTCCAAGAATAACTACCAGAAGAAGAAGAATAAAGGAGAAATGAACAAGTGCACATACTGCAGTAAGGGCAATCATACTGAGAGCTCCTACATGAAGAATCAAATAGACATGCTGACCCAGCTCCTGGAGAAGAATGGCATCTCCCTTCCAGACAGCTCAAAGAAGAGAGGAGGATCAAGTTCAGAAGACAGAGAGAGAGTTCATGCATTGGTTGCTGACACATCAAGCTCACCTAGTTTCATCATTGATTCTGGAGCTTCAAGACACATGGTTTCGACCAAGGAGGCATTCACCTCACTTGACATGTCGAAAGGACCACCAATAGTACTGGGAGATGACTCTCTCACTGAAAGTTTGGGCAAAGGGAGGATTGATCTTGATCATGGTCAGTTCAGCAATGTGTTGTATGTTCCTGGTCTTGCCTCCAACCTCTTATCAGTGTATCAGATGACTCACACTGGGTCTCCAAAGAAGGTCATATTGTCCCTTGATGAAGTTGAGATCACAGAGATCTCAAGTGGTAAATTCATTGCAAAAGGAGTTGCAAATCATACTTCGAAGGTATACGTGTTCTCACACTTCCTACCCTACTCAAACCCCTCTGCTCTTCTGATTCATGCTAATGAGGCAAGCAAGCTTTGGCATGAAAGATTTGGCCATCTAAATTACAAGTATCTTTCTGATCTTAGTGAAAAAGAGATGGTCATAGGGTTACCCAAGATAAAATTTTCCAAAGGAGTCTGCCAAGGTTGTATCCTGGGAAAACACCCAGAGCATAAATTTGAGAGAGCTAGTCATGAGAGAACCTCTGCACCCCTCTAGTTGATCCACAGTGATGTTGCTGGCCCATTCCCTCATATGTCCATGAGTCAGGCCAAATATGCATTGACTTTCATAGATGACTTTTCCAGGTATTGCTGGGTTTACTTCCTAAAACACAAGTCTGAAGTTTTTGGCCTTTTCAAAGTCTTTAAGGCTTTGGCTGAAAACCAGTCTGGGAGGAAACTCAAGGTCCTCAGATCTGACAATGGTGGTGAGTATGTCAAGTTTGAGTTTATTCAATATTGTGCAGATGCAGGTATTCAGATGCAGCATTCTATTCCTTACACACCACAGCAGAATGGTGTTGCTGAGAGGATGAACAGATCACTGAAGGAGATGGCAACATGCATGATGGAGGCCAAAACTTTGCCACCAAAGTACTGGGCCGAAGCTATAAACTATGCAGCCTATATCCAGAATAGGGTGCCTCATAAACAGCTTGATGGTATGACTCCCTTCGAGGCATGGAGTGGGCACAAGCCAGATGTGACCCATTTCAGGATTTTTGGCTCAAAGGCTTGGGCTAGAATTCCAACAGAGAAGAGGAAGGCTTTGTAGCCCCAAGGCCAAGAGTGTCTATTTGTTGGGTACTCTGAAGATTCAAAAGGGTACAAGCTGATAAATTTGAGCACAAACAAAGCCTTCATTGAAAGGTGTGTTCAGTTTCAAGAAGAAGCCCTAGCAGCAGTGGAAGTTGGAGAAGACTCTTTACCACCAGAACCTCTGAAAGTAAGTGAAGAGATTTTTGAACATGTTGATTCTGATATGTCTGATAGTGATGAGTTTATTGCAGATCCTAACAGCCCTACAAGGCCAAAATGGGCAGCCAAGACCATTCATGCGGTAGGAGAGCTAGCTGGGAATCCTAATGACCCTAGGAGGATTAGATCTCAATTTGAGAGTGCTCTGTGGATGAAGGATCCTATGTTTGCTGGGAAATGCTATCTGATGGTGGAATCAGATCCTCAGACATATGAAGATGCAGCAGGAGATCCAAGATGGCAAGCAGCCATGAAGGAAGAGTTCAACTCACTCCAGAAGAGCAACACTTGGGAGCTAGTAGATCTTCCCCCAGGGAGGAAGCTAGTTCAGTGTAAGTGGGTGTACAAGACCAAATTTGCTGCTGATGGTTCACCTATGAAGTACAAGGCCAGATTGGTAGCCAAGGGCCACTCATAGGTTCATGGCATAGATTACAACGAGACCTTTGCACCAGTGGCAAAGATGGACTCCATCAGGCTAGCCTTAGCCATTGCAGCTTCAAAGCAATGGGAGGTACATCACATGGATGTAAAGTGTGCCTTCCTGAATGGAGATCTCACTAGAGAGATATACATGCAGCAGCCTCAGGGATTTGCTACTAACCCATCTCTTGTGTGCAGGTTGAGGAAGTCATTGTATGGACTAAAGCAAGCCCCCAGGGCTTGGTATGCCAAGATTGATAGCTTCTTGCTATCACTGAATTTTGTTCGGTGCAAATTAGATGCAAATGTCTATTTGAAGTTAATTAATGGTTCATTAATGATCATTGTGTTATATGTTGATGACCTTCTCATTACAGGAAGCTCAAAGGATGAGATTGCTTCCTTGAAGGGTGCAATGAACCAAGCCTTCTCCATGACAGATTTGGGGCTCTTAAGCCAATTTTTGGGGCTTGAGATTGCTCAGACCAAAGCTGGAATCAAGGTGCACCAGTCCAAGTATGCCTTGGATTTGCTGAACAAATTCAAAATGAAGGATTGCAAGCCAAGCAAGGAGTGAAGCTTGAAGAAGCTGATTCTTCACCTATGGTAAACAATACACTGTATAGGCAATTGATTGGATGTTTGTTGTATCTTACACATACTAGACCCGATCTTTCTTATGCAGTAAGTGTGGCTTCTAGATACATTAATCAGCCTCATGAGATCCATTGGAAAGAAGCCAAAAGGATCCTTAACTTTGTTCAGGGAACAAGGACACATGGGATCTTCTATAAAGCAAAATCTGATCTTGATTTGATTGGGTTTACTGACAGTGATTGGGCAGGTGATAGCACAGACAGAAAGTCCACATCAGGATATGCGTTCATGCTTACAGAACGGCCAATCAGCCGGTCAAGCAAGAAACGGAGTGCCATTGCACTCTCATCTACAGAAGCAGAGTACAGAGGAGTTGAAAATGCAGCAACTCAATGTTTATGGTTGCAGGGGTTACTTGGAGAGCGTGGCTTCGAATCACAGTACTCAACTACCATCTACTGTGATAACCAGATTACCATTCGAATCTGCAATGATCGAGTTCAGAAGCAGAGAACCAAACACATTGAGATCCATATGCACTACATCAGAGGGCTTGTGCATGATGGCACCATTCACCTACTCTTCTGTTCATCTTCAGAACAAGTAGTTGATATCTTCACCAAAGCATTTTGTGAGAAGACCTTCAGCAATCTCAAATCATTGCTGGGGATTGCTGATCATGCTGTGAAGCATGAGTGAAGACAAGATTTCCAAATTTTGTTTTACAGTCCATGTTTAAGGGAGGATTTTCCCACTGGGTTTTTGTCTCTTTCCTTGTTTAAATGGACATGCAGTATGTAAAGGGTGACTAAGCCTTGTTGCTAGGCCCTATAATTTTCTGATATATTACTCATAAGTCAGGCTTAAGGGGGGATGTTAGAATAATCAACCCATAGTTAGCTACCTTAGACATTAATTAATCATTTTTGTCTTATTTGCCTAGTTTCATGATTCCACCTTATGCAAGTTGTCATCTACACATCCATAGTGGTCAAACTTGCTAATTTTGACTCATGGAGCGCTTGGGAAACCTAAAGGAATCAATTCTGCTTTATTCCTGGCCTCTTAAGCGCCCTTCTGCTTTTTCTGCTTTATTGCCTGTTTTTTCAGAGCTTTAAGGCAATTGGGAAAGTTTGACTAGGTGAGGTTAACTAGTTTTTTGTCCTCCACATCCTCCACTCTTTTCTCCTATGAAAAGCATGTATGAGTTGTCCTTCCATTACCTTTTAGCTTGCCCAAGTGCTTTTGCCAATTCGTGAGCTCCTTGACTGTTTTGGAAACTACTTTATGCACCTATGGGGGATTTGTTTAATTTTAGTAAGCTTGCTTTTGACTAGATTCGAATTGCCTCCTCATGCATTCGAATCCCTTATGTAATTATTTATTGCAGCAACCTATGATGTTACAGGGTTGGCTATTGTACACTGAGTTAATACAGTTTAGTGTTTAGCTCCATATTTAGTCTCTTTTGTGAGTGATTTTGCATGTACAATTGATAATTGTTGTGAGTGTAATTGTTCTATCACTGGGTTCAATTTCCACAGGCATCCTTGCTTCCATGCAATAATCCATTTTTTGTCGGGAGGCTTTGTTCCATGAGGTTCTCCTGCTTACCTTTTGTTGGTCAAAACCCACCAACAAAGCCTCGTTGACAGGGTTTCTCACTCTGTCGACGCCCAACCGGCGTGATCTCCCTAAGTAGCACCCTAGACAGGTTTCACCCTTCCCGGAAACACCCATAGAGCGGATGAAGCCTCGCCCGAGATGTTCGAGGGAGAGCTGTCGAAACCAAGTTTTCGGCATAAAGGAGGAGGATCGAGGCATCAACGATTCACACGCATAACTATCAGATCTTGCAGAACCATCTATTAGATATTGCAGCATTCATCACAGATCTATCTTTATAATCATAAATCTAACATATTGCATCATTCATCATCGCAGCAACATTATATTCTTCATTCATAAAACAAAGCGATCGTAGCATATAAAGACAGAAAAAGACATTGCAACATATGAAACGGAACAAGGACAACAATGATGTAGCTCAATATCCGTCGTATCTTATTCCTTTCATCGCAACAGATCCAAAACAACAACTGTCTTTCTCTACAATGAGAGAAAGATCAATCCATAGAGTCGCATACAGGTCACAACAGTTTCAATCTCTCACTTCAGTCTCCTCTCAGACACATCTCTTCTGTGTATCTCTATGTATCTATATGTATATTTTTACAATTATAATTCTAGTCTATATATAAGCTTACGCCTTTTACATTCAAGGTCCACTGCTAACTAACTCTTAACTAATTTAACCACTAATGACCTTTATCCACAAAATGTGGTCAACCGATACAAAAATATGCATAAAATATTCAAAAGCGGTTTGTTTTTCACCCATCGCGCTATCTTTGGCTTGTGCGGTGTCATGTGAGCTTGCACAGCCTCCACGGTGTTGCGCAACTCACTTACCCCAAACCCCTGCCAACAACTTTGTTACATGGATCAATAAAATTTGGAAAATGTGACTTGTGCCATAGTTTCCAAGGCCACAATAAATCATGTGATGTACTAAGTCTGGATTAGGGTCAGTGTTGCAGCAGTAATACATCCTTAGTACATAGTTTAAACCTTAGGCTAATTTCATTTGCCTTGATGCAATGATATCCTATGGTTTAGACTTAGGAGAGTTGATTTTGCAATATATCTGGTTATTTTGGCCTGTTCACACCTACAACATCGCCCTAGTTTTCTCAACCTAGCCCATGTGCACCCTCATTAATGCATTGGGTCACTACCTCCTTGATTTGGGGAATCCAGGTTTGACTCAGTGCGCTAGTGGTGTATTTGGCCTATTTTGGCTCTCCTAGGTGCATTTATTGCCACCAAGACTCTCCGTAGTCCTAATTTATTGGCTCTCCTAGGTGCATTTTTTTGTTCAGGTCACACAAGGACTCTCATCAGTCGTTCGCCTCTACTCTTGCCGGAACCTCACCCCACATCATAGGAGACCACACTCTTCTTTGACTTCACTTATAGTCTTGCCGTAACTTCCATTAATCTACCCCGTATCATTCCACTCAACCCTCTCCTTCGCGGTACCCGCAATCTCTGCACACCAGAGCTTTACTCGTTGGAATTCATCTTCAGTATTCATTTTACGTAGATGAGCATCTTAATCCACAGTTGTAAAGATAATAGGAATCTACCCCTTTATCCCTTAAAGAATTCCCTTTCTGCATCGTTGTAGGACTTGACTATGTCAACCTCTAGACTCAGTGATATATCCTTCCAAAATGTTGTCGATCCACACCTTGACAGTTTTGGAAGCTTTGTTGTTTATCATTCACAACTGTTGGATTAGTTCATGGGTCTGCTGATTAGGTTCGTCCCTTGAAAGTTCCTCTTATGGAAGGTAAGCTGTGCCAACCAGTCATATAGTATTATTGGAAAATCAGCAAAGAGAATTTCGTGAATATCATATAAGATGTATCTCCCCAAACACTCTTCAACTAACAATCTGGAATTCTGGTTTTCTTCTGCTACAAATTCTTGGGCCTTCTGATCGAACTAGTCTTGGATCTCCGGTTTCATCGGATCCCACAACTTGTCCTGTTCTTCTCTATACTATGGTCCCGACAATAGAATCATTTGTTGACACACAACTATGTCGACAGGGGTTCACTCCAAATATCTGTCGATGACCTTCGACACAATCTCCCTAATCACCGGCCTGTACAGGTTTACAGGTTTTTCCCTATCCAACAACATTTGCGAAGCAGATGCAATCTCACCTGAGATGTCTGAGGGAGGTCTGCAGGAACCATGTTTCCACAGAAGGAAGAGGACCTTCGCACTTTCCATAGACTAGTTAAACCAATTAAACTGATGAAATAGGTGGAATAAGGAGCCACTTCCCCATGCAGCCATGCAAAATTGGCGCTAGACTAACTGAGAGTGATCTAACTGAATTTTAATGGAGGTTGACTCAGCATATTTGCCTACCTACCACAACCAACTAATGGAGGATGTTGGTGGCACTTGGAGTGGTATCCTATAATGTAGGGATTGGTCTCAGAGGCACATAAACTCATGCATGAATATGCAGTTAACCTCTATACGTGTTCCCCACTCTCTAGTACAGTAATAATGTCCCCCTAAGTTAGGAAAGATGATCAAATAGACTATATATGGACAAGGGAGGATTATATAATCCTAAAACCCTCCCTTAATCCTAACTTGAACAACTTTGGGCCCTGGCAACAAGGACAAAAGTCACCCATACAATCCAAAAGAAATAAAATATGCTTAATAAATGAAGGAAAATGGGGAAAACCTCATGGGAAACCCCCCCCTCAAAAAAACAGTAAATCAGGAACAATGAATCAAACATTTACAACAAGAAGAGATCTGAGAAAGACAAATCTCTTTTCTGTGAAGGGCTTGGTAAATATATCTATAATTTTCTCCTCTGTAGGGTAGTAATGAAGTGTGATAGTTTTGGCATGCACTAGTTTTTGGATATAATGCATGTGAACTTCAATGTGATTCATCCACTGCTTTTGAACTGGGTCACTAGATATCTTTATGGTACTCTAGTTGTCAAAGTAGATGTCTACTGAAGGTGAAGTGCTAATCTCAAATTCTCTCAAGGTGCCATGCAACCAAACTGCCTGAATGGCTGCATTTACAACCCTCTTATACTCTGCTTCTGTTGAAAAGAGTGCAAGTGCTGCTTGCTTTTTACTGGACCAACAAATTGCCGCAAATCCCAACATAAATACAAATCTTGAAGTGGATTTTCTATCATTCCCATCTCCAACAAAATTTGAATATGTGTAGTCTATGAGATCAAGCTGTTCACCAGCTGCATAATGGATCCCATAATCTCTAGTACCCCTGTACATAGTGCAAGATACGCTTTGCTCCCTTCTAGTGCAGCTCATATGGCTCCTGCATGTATCTGGCAAGAACACTCACAACATAGGATATGTCTGGTCTCAAATGTGTGAGGTATAGAAGGCACCCAGTGAACTGTCTGAAAATAGTGTTGTCTACCAATGGTGTAGAACCACCTTCTTCGCCTGATGCCAGATAGGGAGGGAAAAGGGGCTTCTTTTACATTCATCCATGTGGAATCTCCTAAGCATGGCGAATGAGTATCTGGTCGATGAGATCATGATTCCTGAAGTCTTTTGACTTACTTTGAGACCAATGAACTGTCTTAACAGTCGAAGATCAGTAATAGTGAATGCTTTGTTTAGATTTGACTTGAGGCTTCTCAATCCAACAACATAGCTGCTAGTAATGAGCAAGTCATCAACATATAACAGGATCAATAGCAAGGATCCCTCTTTCTTCTACATGTAAACATTGCAATTTGATTTGCACCTTTCAAATCTCTATAGCATGAGGAAGGAATCCATTTTGGAATACCATTCCCTTGGGGCTCGTTTGAGGCCATAGAGTGATTTCCTTAGTTTGCAAACTAAGGAGGAATCATCAATGTACCCCTCAGGTTGTTTCAAGTAAATATCCTCATTCAAGTCACCATGGAGGAAGGCACTTTTTACATCCATGTGATGTACCTCCCACTTTTTTGCAGCTACAATTGCCAAGAGAAGTCTGATGGAATCCATTCTTGCTAGTGGAGCAAATGTCTCATTATAGTCCAATCCTTGAACTTGTGAGTATCCTTTGGCCACCAACGGAGCCTTGTACTTGGTTGTGGTTCAATCAGAGGCTATCTTGGGCTTGTATACCCATTTTCACTGAACAAGTTTCCTCCCTGAAGGTAAGGGGACAAGTTCCCAAGTTTTATTGTCTTGTAGCGAATCAAATTCCTCATCCATAGCTGCTTGTCATCTTGGATCATAGCAAGTCTCTTTGAATGTTTAAGGATATGATCCCAACATCATGAAGCACCTCTTGGGGAGAAGTGGATCTGTGTGGGACGGTGCAACATACCCTTTCTAATATTGGGATCTCATTCTTCTTCTATCATATGGATTCCTAGCAACATCCCCAGCTACTTTAATGAGCTTATGGGCCCATTTAGGCTGTTGAGATGAAATAGATGCTAGATCTAGATCTAGATCCACTTGAGGTGTACGCTAAATATCAATATTTTGATGATCTTCCTCTTCTGCCGAATCTGAATCTGAAATATTAGACAATAAATATGTATCTGCAAATGGAAGTAAAGGAGTTTTGATACATTTATCTGCTTTGAATAAAAGTTGTGGTTGTAATGGATCTGAGTATGGCATGTAATGTGAGAATGCATATGCTTTGGAGGCATGGTCTGTAATACCTTTTTCTATAATATTCCCAGTTGAGATATATGTGATCTCTACTGAGTCAAGGCCAAATGCCACTTGCTTTGGTGAGCCAGTGTCAGTCATCTGGTATACAGATAACAAATTTGCTGCAAGGGAGGGAACATAGAGTATATTTTTTAATTCTCCATGTTGAATTTTAATAGAACCTCTTCCTGTTGATGGGATCTGAGAGTCATAACCCATATGAATACTAGGTCCTCTTGAGTGACTACGAGTGGTGAATGATTCCTTGGAGACAATCATGTGGTTGGATGCTCCAGAATCTATAAAGTAAGCCTTTGACTGAGAGAGGCTTGCCTTCAAGGCATGGCATCTCTCATGATATTTTGTCGGTTGTTCGACATCAGACTTCTTCACTCTTTGTGGAATAGCAATATTGTTATGTTCAAGCGTTGACAGTTGGTCGATTGTCTTCTTTATGCACTGGCTCTCTGGATCAAAGCCTCTCATACAGTATGGACACATAGTCTTCTCAAATTTCTTCTTTTTCTTGGAACCCGAGGCTCCATCAAAAGATCTATGATTCTCCTTTGGTTTCGAATCGATGGATTTGGGAGCCTTCCCTTTGTGCTTCCCTCTTGCTTGCACATTGTTTGAGTCTATCATCGAGAGTGCTTGATTCTTGGAGGTTTGAATCACTCCCATTTGAACCAATTTATCTTTCTCTTGTATTAAGGACTCAACAAAAGCATCTGGAGAAGGCATCTTCCAATTAGGGATGGCAGCTCTTTTGGTATGGAATGTAGAGACAAAGACTAAGTACTCAAAGCCAAGCTTTCTCACTACAGGCATCATAAGCTTCTTATCTTTCCTCTCCAATTCACATTGTTTGCATTGCATTACTAGTGACTTATATTTTGTGAGGAATTGTTGAATAGATTCGAAATTGCCGGGCTGTAGAGCAATATGAGCTCATTCTCCAATATGTTCCCTCGAAGCTCAACTTGTTTTCCAAACAAAGATTCAAGCTTCTCCCAAGCTTCCTTTGGAGTCTTTAGTCCCTCAAGGTGGAACAAAATATCCCGGGAGATGTGACTGCACATGAATCCGAAGGCCTCATCAGGTTGATTCAAAAATTTGTTCTTCTCAACATGCCTTTGGGGCTCAGTTTCTCTACCCATAGTCATCCTATACATGCCAAGCTTGCGCAAGGACACCTACATATATGCCCTCCAATCAGAGTAGTTGAAGGGTGTAAGGATTCGGGGCACGAGAGTTGAAGAATCCATACTTCTGTATGCTGAAACAATCAATTCCTCAAGAAGATACGTAGGTACCTGCAAAAACACTGCAAAAACCAAATTCAATTCGCAATCATGTTAGTTTCAAGCCTTTCCACCTCGACATGTACACTTTCTCAAAGTCTGTCACACATAGATAGACTTTTCTGAATAGAATTTAGAGGGAGCAAGGCTATCATTACAGGATTTATATGGAAACTCAACTGCTTTTGGTGTACAATGGAGATCAGACAAGACTTGCTGATAGCCTAAATAAGGCTCTGAAACCATGTTGAATTTGTGAACCATATTTACAGGAAAATGAGAGGAATTGTGAATTAGGATTATGCAGTGGAATCTCAAGTACAATGTACATAGAATAAGACAAATTTGATAAGAATTGATCAGTTGATTACAACATTAATCTTCCTTAATATAGCAGTAATAAAACATTGTTATAATAAAGAGAATTCAAATCATGTGGATATGATTCGAACCTACCAACTCAGGTTGACTGAATAACTAACTAGGAGTGTCTAAATCACTGCATGCGAGGCACTAGTTTAACTTTTAATGTCTAAATCAGTTTGACAATCGGTTAAACTAGTTAAACCAGTTAAACTGATGAGGTGGGTAGAAAAAGGCGCCACTTCCCCATGCATCCATGCAAAACTGGTGCTAGACTAATTGAGAGTGATCTAACTGAATGTAACTGGATGTTGACTAGGCATAATTGCCTACCTAACACAACCAACTAATGGACGCTGCTAGTGGCACATAGAGTGGTGTCCTATAATATAGGGATTGGTCTCAGAGGCACATAAACTCATGCATTAACATGCAGTAAGTGGAAGTTAACTTCTATATGTGTTCCCCACACTCTAGTACAGTAATAATGTCTCCCTAAGTTATGAAAGACAATCAAATAGACTATATATGGACTAGGGAGGATTATATAACACTAACAGATCGTGCCATTACATATTCAACAAATATGCAGAAAAGGACAGGCTTTTCATCATCAACATCCTCCTTATATTAGCTTCAAAACATCTCATGACAAACAAGTATTCTTGGTCGAAAAGCCTTGGATCCAAAATACATTCATCTGCAGATCAATCGATCACATACAAGTAAAATCTGATTCGATGATACCATCCTTCTATATCATTAATGACTCCACTCCTAATTCTATCTATAGGATTAAGCCGTTACAAACGGGTCCACATGGGCTGACTCTCTAGCTACTTGGACCAAAACTTCTAACTAATGCGACCAAACCGACCACACTTGTCGGTATTTTCCTCCTGCATAGTTGATTCTTCTACTTGTCGATGTCTTCCTTGTCGCACCTTGTGCATTTGATCCCCTTGCCAATGGTCCCACAAGTAGATTCTGAATGTACACTACCTCACAACGTGTTGTAAAAGTTGCGATATAGTTTTCCTCAACTATACTTAGTGCTACGATCATCTGCTTCTTGTTGCACCAAGAAAATGAGCCAGACCTCAAGCTCAAGCAACACCCTGAAGTCCTCTTCCTATTTGTAGCACTTCTAGCCCAATGAGAGTCAACTTATCATGCAGGAAGATCCTCTAATCTCTAGCATATAGACCATACTCATTTTTACCCTTCAGGTACCTCAACACGTGCTTCGCCGCAACCATGTGAACACGTTTTGACTCCACCATGTACTGGCTCCAACTATTCATCCCAAAGCATATATTTGGCCTCATGCTTGTCAAGCACATTAACAAACCAATCACTTGCTTTTATTCTATGGCATCACCTATCTTTGAAGTAGGATCACGCACCAACTTCAAGTTCAATGCCATCGGTGTAGCTTTGCAATCCAACATATGGACCACATATTTTACTTAGCTAAGGAAAATCTCCTCAATATTTTGCTACACCCAAGAATCATGTTAAGATTTTTGAACTTTGAGATCTTCTATAGTCACTCCCTCTACAGCGGAGCACCATCCTCTCTCAGCATGTTGTACATTTTGCGTCAAGTCATTTTGCACTAGAGTGACAAGTAGCCTCCTTAGCTACCAATCTTCTATGTATCCATCTATGTCATCCCTCAAGGTCATTGGATGCCGATGTCCTCTATCTCAAACTTTGTTGAAAGTTCCTCTTGCACCCATCTATGAGCTTGTCATCCTCTGTCGGCTTCCATCTTCAACCTTGTAGCAAAGGTTGAGATCTCCATCACTCTAGGTGATCTTCAAGCAACTGTATGTGTTGTTCCATGGGTGCCTTCTGGGCCTCTACAAAGCTTTCTATGCACATGTGGTTCTTTGCTTGATATTCGCTTCTACTTTACTAGAGAATTGTGTCTGGACAATGGAGCACGTCTCATTATAATTTACTCCCTCTTTCTGAGAGAAACCACGAACCTTGCTTTGTATTTCTTGATGTTGACATTTGTTGCATGCTTGATCTTGTAGATCCACGTGGAAGATACTACAAAATTCCATTAAGGTCTCGGAACCGCATCCTAGACATCATTATCCATGATCAATTAGTACTCTTCGATCATAAACTCCTTCCATTATTTCTTCTTGGTTGCTTCTTCATCGCTGGAAGGATTTGCATCAATGATGTCACACAATAATGCCATATAACTGGAGTTTGTTTGAGGCCTATTACTTTCTTTGGAAGTCTCACCTAGAGCACCATACTTTTCTTCATCTTGGATGATCCCTCATGCCCAAGCTGGTCTTCTCTTGTGGATGTTCGCCTCTTGAGGTGGATCTACTGGTATCTGTGGCTTGGCCATATCATGTTCCTCTTCATGTACTTTATTGTAGTGAATCTTCTTTGAGTGTTATGGTTGAACCATCATCACTTGTTCTTTGGAACAAGCTTCATCATTCTTCTCTTGTAGGTGATTGCATACGATCCTTCCTACAAGTCAAATTCAGGTTAATGATTAGAAACTATCCATAATTTCCAAAACATATTAATAATGCCAAGTTTTTATGCACAAAGACATATGTCACACAGTCATGTAACTATCTTATCCAATGCAACATTTATCTATATCTTGTATACATACGGTAACTTTCTAGATGCCTTCCATCTCTACCAGAACATTATTAAGAGTGTGTACTACTCCCAATATGTCAATAAAGAGGTTTCATTCTAGATAAGTAACAATGGAGTGTTATACAACACCATTCTTCTCTTGTAGGTTATTGCATATGATCCTTCTTACAAGTCAAATTCAGTTGCATGATTAAAAACTATCCATAATTTCCAAAACATATTAATAATGACAATCTTTATGCACAAAGACATATGTCAGAGTCATGTAACTATCTTATCCAATGCAACATTTATGCATATCTCGTATGTTGGAGACACTTACCACCATACACACTCATTTTGGTCAATTTGGCGTAGTTAAACCACTATCCTAAGTTTTATCGACTTAATTGACATCAGAGGAGCACTGGATGACATCAGCATGAGCACACCCACGCCTATCTTCAATCAAGGAGGCTAACTTAGCCTTCTCCTACATTTGGGGAGGCTAACTGGAGCACTCTAGGGGTGATCTGAGTGTCATAAATGCCCCATATTGATAACTGATGGTTACAATCAGTTAAATAGAGCAGTGAAGGCGCCTTCCTTCATTAAATTGATTATTTAATGAACTGGAGTCAATAGGGGAGCGTCCAACCACTTCTGATGGTCAATTACACTTCAATTAACCTCATCGGGGTTCATTGGAGTCATTGATGCGCTACCACTTGTTGGTTGGGTTGTAGTGACATGTGTCTGAGCTACTTTCAGTTAAACTCAGTCATTTATTTCACTCCGACTTCAGTTAGGGCTCAATTGAGTCAATGAGGGTTTTGATCAGTGGTTAACTTGAGTGTTGACTGTGGCTTACATTCAGTTAAGCTAAACTCACTCATTTAATTTGAATGACCTCCTTGGGAATTCGGACTGCTTTGGCATTCATGCTTCCAGCATGATCATTGTATTGTATTATTCATTATTCATTTTGATTATACACAGCTACTACTTCCATTGCAACACCATTTTGCCAATTTTATAATTATCTGTCTGTATTCTTTGTGAGACTGTGTTTTCAGTTCCTAGACCACTGTGGAAAATTAATATGGTGTCAGAGTTCACAGCGGGACGAAGCTCAAATCTCTAAAAAATAAGGTTTTTGATAGATCGTGCATGAAAAATTGAGCAAAGCTCAAAAATTCCAGCACTACACCAGAAGCCAAGGCTTACCACTTAATACCCCAAGTAAGGAAATTGTTGATCAATCTTGCTTGATTGACTATGCTGGGTGTGATGAAAGCCTAAAATGTGCAGGTTGTACAACCTTACGGTGCCCCTTTTGTTGTGATTTTCAAGTTTTTAACAGGTGAAAGCATTCACTCCAGCATATTCATATGGCGTCTTCCCTAGAACTCTTGACTCCGTTCAATTTCCACTCATGGAAGGAGACACAGAGACCTAGCTACGTGCCAAAGGACTCTATAGGGTCACTATGGACACTGAAGAAGAGCATGCTTCTGTGACAGACAAAGCTAGATTCTTGAACAAGAAGGATGAAGCATTCAGATTCTTGTGCCTCTCGTTTCCTCGGGATCTTATTTTCCATCTTTCGTGATTGAAGACTCCAAAGGAAATCTGGGACAAATTGGAAACCCTGTATGGAAAGCAGGATGATTTGAGAGTATACCAGCTTGAGAATGAGTTGATGTCTCTCCAGCCTTCCAATTTCAAGACCTTGAATGAGTTTTTCACAAATTTCAAGCACATTGTCTTACTATTGAAGCAATGCAAAGTGGAGAAGGAGGATGATCAGCTCATGCTCGCCATACTCTCCAAACTTGGAGCTGATTATTCATTTTTTGTCTCTACATTTCGTGCGGGGAAGCTCACAACCCTTGGATGGAAGATGCATACACTCAATGCCTTCATTGAGTCCCTAACAAGTGAACATGATAAGCTTGTCCATATGGGGATCATCAGAACCTCCCGTGATCAAGCCCTCCATGTCTTGGGGCCCAAAGATCTGAAGGGTGAAAGAAAGCAGCAGAAGAACCCAAAAACAAAATTCGAAGCTCTTGAGCCTAAAGTTGAAAACCAGCAGCATGATGAGTCTTGGGCTGAAAGAAGAACAAAGGAAAAATGGATCATGGAAAGGAAAAAGTCAAGTGTTCATACTGTGGGAAGGGTCTCCACCCTGAACATGCCTGCATGAAGAATAAACTTGATGAAGTTACCTCTCTCCTTGAGAGAAATCACATCAATCTTCCGGAAAACTTTTCGAGGAGAGATCAGCAAGATTGGGAACCATAGCATGAAAGAGGTCATACCCTCATGGCAAGCACTTCGAAGTCCAAAGCACTCTTGATAGATTTTGGAGCTTCGAAGCACATGATGGATGAAAGATACTCCTCCCCATCTTTGGAGACCGGAAAATCCATCCCCATCCACATGGGATATAACTCCACCATCATTTCAGAAGGACAAGGTATGGTTGATCTTGAGAATGACTATTTTTCAAATGTTTTGTATGTACCGCGTTTGGCATCAAATCTCATGAGTGTCTATCAAATGACACATACGAGAGTGCCTAAGAGAGTATCCTTCAACCCGAATGATGTAGAGATCATGGATCTTGCATTCGGGAAACTTGTTGCAAAAGGCCTTGCAAACCATTATGCAAAAGCCTATGAGTTTTCCCACTTTGTGGTGGATGCAAAGCCCACTGCACTGCTGACTCATGGAAATGAAGTTAGTAGAGTGTGGCATGAGAGGTTCGACCATTTCAACTTCAAATACTTGCAGCAATTACAGAAAAAATCCATGGTTGAAGGCCTCCCGGTCATCAAGGCAACCACTGGAATTTGCAAGGGCTGTGTTGTTGGAACATTAGAGGAAATTTGGGGTCTAAAATGGGCCTTATAAGAAAACGTGCCAAAATAAGTTTTTGTGAGTTGAAATTCAAGAACCAATAGAATTTCAATAAAATAAGTCAACCATAATGGTTGAATTGACATATTTGTCATTAAAAAGACTACTTTTTTTGTTCGTATTTTTGACATATCTCATTGTGTTTTTACTCAAATTTCAATCGGGAGAGCTCGTAGGATGTGGAATTTGATTCCGCATCCAACGAGTACCCACACTGCATACTTTTGACGGACCCCGCTACCCTAAAAACAAGAAATACCTGAAAAAACGTGATGATGATGTCATCATCACGTTTTTTCATGTATTTCTTGTTTTTGGGGTATCATCATCACGTTTTTTCAGGTATTTCTTGTTTTTGGGGTAGCGGGATCCGTCAAAAGTATGCAGTGTGGGTACTCGTTGGATGCGGAATCAAATTCCGCATCCAACGAGCTCTCTCGATTGAAATTTGAGTAAAAACACAGGGAGATATGTCGAAAATACGAACACAAAAAGTAGTTTTTTTCTTTCTACCTCCAAAATTAATCAATATTATTTTAATATTTTAACTATTATTTTATTATTTTAACTATTATTTTATTATTTTCCTGAGGAGGCCCATTTTAGACCCCAAAATTCCTCTAATGAGCACCCTGAGCACAAGTTCGATCATTGGAAGGCAAGTTGAGCTACATGCATCTTGGGGCTGATACATTCTGATATCAGCGGTCCCATGCTTATCACATCCATGAATGGATCAAGATATCTTCTGACTTTTATTGATGATTTTTCTAGGTACACATGGGTTTTCTTTCTCAAAAATAGGTCTGAAGTCTTTGAAAAATTGACTGAACTGAAGACCTTGATCGAGAATGCATCTGGCCAAAAGATCAAGATCTTGAGATCTGATAATGGCAAGGAGTATGTCAGTAATGAGCTGCTACACATATTCTCCCAAAGTGGTATTCAGCTCTAGCATTCAATTCCCTACACTCCCCAGTAGAACGGTGTAGAGGAAAGGAAGAATCGGTCTCTCAAGGAGATGACCACCTGTATGTTGGAATCAAAGAAGTTGGCTGCAAATTTGTGGGCTGAAGCCATGCATGCTGCAACATACATTCAGAATAGAGTGCCACACTCATTCGTGAAAGGGAAGACCCCTTTCGAAGCATACCTCGGACACGAGCCGAATGTGTCAAACTTGTGGGTGTTTGGGTCCACTGCATGGGCCTAAATTCCACTTGATAAAAGGAGGGATTTGCAACCGCAAAGCATAGAATGTCTGTTTATTGGGTATCCTAATGAATCAAAAATTTTCAAGCTGCTAGATATCACAGCAAAACAGATCATCATCGAAAGGAGTGTCAAGTTCGATGAGCCTCTTCAGGAGGTGGAACTAGTGAAGGAGAAAACTGTTGAATTTCCTTCCTATTCTACTAGATATTTGGATGATGAAATTGGGGGTGATGACCTTGATTTGGATCCTCTGATTTCTGATATCAGTGTACAACAAACATCAGATGCTGAATCAGAACTTGAAGTACACAATCATCTCCCAACATGGGCTCGACAAACACTTTCCTATGCAGGAGATAACATTGGAAATCCGGATGATCCAAGGAGAACCTGGTCTGATTTTCAAAGAGTAGGTATTGCGCTCTCTTGTCCTGATTATTTGCTGTCCGAAACTTGTTATTTGATGATAATTTCAGACCCAAAGTCCTACTACCATGCTCGAAAGGATCCGAGATGGCAAGTTGACGTGGATGAAGAGATGAATTCTATTCAGAAAAACACTACTTGGAAGCTAGTTTCTCTTCCTTCGGGAAGGAAATTGGTTCAATGCAAGTGAGTGTTTCGGAATAAGGTTGTTGTAGATGGCAGCGCCTACAAATATAAAGCAAGGCTGGTGGAAAAAGGTTTCTCCCATGTCCAAAGTGTGGACTACCATGAGACTTTTGCACCGGTTGCAAAAATGGACTCCATCCGTCTAGTTTTGGCAATTTCAGCATCTAAGCACTGGGAAGTGCATCATATGGATGTTAAGTCATCCTTTCTACATGGATATCTTCATGAGCAGATATACATGAAGCAGCCTGAGGGCTACATCTCTGATCCATCTTTGGTTTGCAAGCTAAAGAAGTCACTATACGGGTTGAAACAGGCCCCAAGAGAGTGGTATTCCAAGATGGATGCCTTCCTTCTCTTGCAAAACTTCCAAAGGCGTAGATCAGATCCAAATGTGTATATACAGTACTCTAATGGTCATTTGATTATTATTTTTTTATATGTTAATGACTTACTGATCATAGGTATCATAGTTGCTTCATTCCTGATAACATGGCTGAATGTAGGCCTGCACCATTCCCTTTCTTTTCAGGGATCATCCTTGAAGAAGGAAAAAGCACACCTCCCATGGACTGCACTAATTATCGACAGCTGATTGGTAGCTTGTTGTACTTGACACATTCTCGGCCTGATATCTGTTATGCCGTGAATGTTGTATCAAGATACATGCAGCAGCCCCATGATCATCATTGGAAGGCATCCAAGAGGATCCTCCAGTACATTCAGGGAACCAGGACCTACGGCATTTGCTATGCTGCGGACTCCGAGCTAGAGCTGGTTGGATACACAGATTCCAATTGGGCAGGTGATTCTATTGATCAGAAGTCTACTTCCGGATATGTCTTCATGTTTGGTGGTGGCCCCATTTGCTGGTCTAGCAAAAAGCAAGCCGCCATAGCATTGTCTTCAGCAGAGGCCGAGTATCGAGGAGCGGTGAATGCTTGCATCCAAGCTGTTTGGTTGCAAGGCGTTCTTTCAGAGTTTGATCTTGGTAGTACTTTGTCCATTGTCCTCTTTTGTGACAATCAAAGTGTTGGGGCGCGCACCCTAACGGTCCTTAAGTTGAGTAACTCCGCGAGTTTTGTGGGAGTTTGTAAGCGGAGTTACGACTCAAAATAGTCTTAGGGGTGTCGGGGTTGAGTCAAAGCCCTCTTTTTGTAACAAACCCATGGTTTAAGTCCAGGGTTTAGGGTTTGGGGTGCCCATGGTTTAAGCCCATGGTTTTGTAATAAGTGCACTGTATAAATAAGCACTCTTGTAAAGAAGTTAGGTTAGGCTTTTGATGTAAGATGAATCGATGCGAAGCTAAGGCTATTTTTGTAAGAAAGGTTAAAGTCCCAATTGTGTGCGTGGATGACCTCTGCAGCTGTGTGCGTAGAGGGTTTTTGGGGGATTAAGAAGATCTGCAGCTGAGTGCGCAGGGACTGCAGCTGAGTGCGCAGAGACTGCAGCTAAGTGCGCAACTTGAGGACTCGAAGGGATCTGCAGCTGAGTGTGTAGATCAGAACTGTGGTTTTTGTAAAGAGTTGAATAAAACGCAGTTCTGTGGACGTAGCCCCTACACTGGGGGTGAACCACGTTATATCTTGTGTTGTGGTTCTTTTGTGTTGTTTCTGTTAAGTTCTTTTATGCATTAATAAGTAAATAACTGATAAGTAAGATCGCTGCTAAATACTAACTTCGCTGTGAATTCCTAGTAAAGGGTTAAGCAAGTCACTGTTTGTTTATCTAGCTGCGAAGTTATATATATGAATGTCGAAGCTCTGTGTTGTATGATTATAAGTTATTAAAGGCTAAAGGTATAGTAATATCTCTCTTCTGCTTGCAGAAACCTGATTCTGCTGCACCCCATAGTTGTTTTGGGTGAGACTGCAACCTGTTCGCAGGTTGTTGTCGAAAGGGCCAACACTGTGGGTCTTTTGTTGGTGCGAAGTGAATGGTATAAAACCCGGGTCTGCCCTATAGCCCAACACAAAGTGCTATTAAGATATCCACAAATCCAGTTGTGAGGCAGAGGACCAAGCATGTAGAGATACACATGCACTATATCAAGGAGGTAATGCATGACAGGACCATCATTCTACAATACTGCTTGACTGATGAGCAGATTGCACACATCTTCACCAAGAGCTTTTCAGAAAAGAAGTTCACTTACCTCCGTTCACTGTTGGGGGTGAGTTCATCAGGGTGATCCAACTACTTTCAGTGTTTAGCTTGAGGGGGGGTTTTTTCCACTGGGTTTTCCCTCTTTTCCTCACTTAGTTTTCTTTTGAGCATTGTTTGAGTTTCAGTATTATACAAGGTGACCTATGGCCTTAGTTTCCGTGGCCTTAGCATTCTTATGTATTTTATGTTTTCTACTCCTCCTGAGTATAGCTTGGGGGGGGGGGGGTGTTGGAGACATTTACCACCATACACACTCGTTTTGGTCAATTTGGCTTAGTTAAACCACTATTGTAAGTTTTATTGACTTAATTGACATCAGAGGAGCACTGAATGACATCAGCATGAGCACACCTACGCCTAACTTCAGTCAAGGAGGCTAACATAGCCTTCTCCTACATTCGGGGAGGCTAACTGGAGCACTCTGGGGGTGATATGAGTGTCATAAACGTTCCATATTGCTAATTGATGGTTACAATCAATTAAATAGAGCAGTGAAGGTGCCTTCCCTCATTAAATTGATTATTTAATGATTATTTGATGAACTGGAGTCAACAAGGGCGCCTCCAACCACTTCTGATGGTCAGTTACACTTCAGTTAACCTCATTGGGGTTCATTGGAGTCATTGATGCGCTACCACTTGTTGGTTGGCTTGCAATGACATGTGTATGAGCTACTTTCAATTGGACTCAGTCATTTATTGCACTTCGACTTCAGTTAGGGCTCAGTTGAGTCAATTAGGGTTTTGATCAGTGGTTAACTTGAGTGTTGACTGTGGCTTAGATTGAATTAGCTAGACTCACTCATTCAATTCGAATGATCTCCTTGGGAATTCGAATTGCTTTGGCATTCATGCTTCCAGCATGATCATTGTATTGTATTATTTATTATTCATTTTGATTATACAGAGCTGCTACTTCCATTGCAGCACTAGTTTGCTAATTTTATGATTATCTGTCTGTATTCTTTGTGAGACTGTGTTTTCAGTTCCTAGACCACTATGAAAAATTAATATCTTATACATAAAGTAACTTTCTAGATGCCTTCAATATCTACCAAAACATCATTAACAGGGTGTACTACTCCCAATATGTTAGCAAAGAGGTTTCATTATAGATAAGTAGCAATGGATTGCTGTACAACACCATAAGCTACTTACCCATCACATGCAACTTTGTAGTATACTACTCATAAATATAGACACTCAAACATGCATAATACATCAATTGAACATAAATATGTGCATAACTAAACAATATAATTTAAGTAACTAGATATATAGGAAATGACAATTTAAGAACTTATGTTTGTTTGTTTGGTAGAATCCCTCTTGGTCCTTGTCTCCTTGCATGAATTGTTGGAGTCTGTAATAGTGTGATTTACTCCATTGTATGATTATAAGGACCTGTGTTTGTCTTTCTCATGATTGACAATGTTGAGCAAGCCTTCTATACCATAGATACGAGTGTCCCATCAATCATAACTGCACCCCTTCTTATCCAATGCTGAGATGGATAAGAGGTTCTTATTCATCATGGGTTGAATGCTTCTAGATAAAAGTTTGTGTTCATTATTACTTGAGGAATCTTCACTTGTTCTCTTCTTAGTTGGTTCAATGCATTAAACATATCCCTAGATTTCTTTCAAAGATGACACATGTGGGATCAAATGGTGCGTGATGGAATTTGAAATAAACTTCTTGGATTTGAGTAGGTTCTTCTTATACTTAGGTTTTTCCTCATCTATCTATTGGTATGTAACTTCACTTTTGACATAGTCTTCCAATCCATTGGGCCACATGGAAGAGCACCCCTCTTCACTGGCCAATCCGGAGAATCAAATCACAATTTGTCAATGTGAAAGTGGTCTTTGTAATATGGTGAGGTTAACAATATGATAGGTTAAAGAATCCATTCTTATAGAAGGCTCACCTATCCCTAGTAAGAAACCAATGGTCATTTTTTGCCTCCCATCTAATGTCTCTTTTGTCTACTGAGTATGTCGTTTAATGTTGTAACTTGTGTTAGAATAGCTTTTTTTTTATGTAGATTTGAAGGTAGATCAATTGGTATCAAATCCTAAGACATGTAGGCATATACTACATTTAGGAAAGAGCATTCTATTCCTTTTTTTTGGGGGGGGGAGGGGCGGTTATCATTCTTTTTCTGTCTGTCCTCTCTAAGTAGGCCCTATTTATGGTTTTTGCACTCATATGGGCAACACCATTTTAGGGTTGGTTTAACCATGATTGTGCTCCCTCCTTAGGGTTTCTGCTACTCCCTCTCTAGCACCCTTTTGTGGGTTTATTTTAGCCATGTGTTGCTCCCTCGTTAGGGCTTCCAGAACTCCCTCCTCCAAGGGATACACTAGGGTGACAGTGTTCCCTCCTTGGGGATTTACTCCACCCTATTTCTCACAAGCATTGTGGTGTACTTTTCTCAAGGAATCTACTGCGCCCTCCTCAAGGTTATTCTCAGTTTGGTTTGTTGTGCCCTCCTAAGGGCTTTTCTCTTTATTGCGTGACTCAGTATGTAAACAAGATTTATGGTGGAGCTTGTTTCAATATTCCACCTCTCTTCAACACTAAGGGTTTTCTAAGTAAGTTGTTCTTTGACATTTAAGCTATTTTCCACTAGATCCTCTTGGTCCTTGCAGTGGTGGTGGGTGCCCTCTCCTTAGAGACACCATCTTCTCTTGGTGAGTTTTCCTCTAGCAGTCCTCTTGTTGGGGGAAGTATATTGTTTTTCTCCATCGTGTGGTTTCCTGAGAATGAAAATCGTGCCTCGTAGGTGTGAGCATTCTCTAGAGCATTCCCATTTGAACCATTGTTCTCCTATTCAAGACTTGGCGCTTGCTCTCAATGAGTTGACGAGGATGCAACAACGTGCTCTAGCTCCTCTCCGATTAGATAGTGGCTTCCAGCTACCTAAGTTCTTGGGACAAATGAATGGGGAAGTTGTGGACTCTTGGATACACAACCTTTCTACTTACTTCATACCTCTTATGATTTGTTTGAGGAGGAAAAACTTCAAATTGCTAGTTTGTAGCTGGAAGGTGTGGCTCAAGCTTGGTGGGATACACAATTGGAAAGTATTTCTCTAGTGGTAGAATTGGGTCCTGAAAATGAGCTTCACCCTCATCCTACTGAGTCTTGGGAGGCTTTGTGTCAGGCACATAATAAACGCTTCTATCCCTCGGGTTATAAACAAAATATTTAGCACGTTGGCTACAACTTTGTCGACTCTCACAACAGTCAACGCAAAGTTATATTGATGTCTTTTGCAATCTTTCGATTCAACCTCATATCCATGATCCAGAAGAAGTACTCATAGTTAAGATCAATTCTGGTTTATTGTTAATGCTTCATCGTGAGTTAGATTTGTTTGAGAGTTATTCTTTAGACAAAGCTTTCACAAGCCTTAGCCGTTGAGCGTAAGTACGCTCCATGTTTCCAGGTTCCTCGCCCTTGTTATGGATTTCATACTTCAATGCATTATTCCCCTACNACAAAGCTTTCACAAGCCTTAGCCGTTGAGCGTAAGTACGCTCCATGTTTCCAGGTTCCTCGCCCTTGTTATGGATTTCATACTTCAATGCATTATTCCCCTCCCTCCCTAGCCATAGCGAAAGCCCCTCACCCATCAACCTGGTGTAGCCACCATAAAATCAGCTCTCATGCTATAGTAGATTGTTGGTCCCTTAAATCAGTTCGCACTGCAAGAGCTTTATTTGTCGATGAGGCACCTTCACCCACTAGTCCCTCTACCTCTGTCGAACTCATCTCCCTAGACAATCCTATTGCTCCATATCCCTCACTTATTCTTATGACTTTTGAGAACTCTCCCCTTCACCCTACCCCTTTGTTCACTAATAATTTCCACATGAAGCATGTGTTGGCTACCTTGATTCTAGATAATGGCAGTCACAAGAACTTAGTCTCTCAGGAGTTGGTGAAATTTCTCAACTTCCCTACTACTCCACACTCCTCTTCATACTAGTTAGGGTGGATTCAAAAGAAGGGCCCTCAACTCACAGTGTCTAAATGTTGTCTAGTCACTTTGCCATTCCACGATAGCATTGTGTGTGACGTCTCTCCCTTGGATTGTGTTGACCTTTTACTGGGTATTCCGTACCAACGAGCTCGTAACATCAACTATCGTGTCAAAGCTCATCGATACCATCTATAATAAGAGGGACGTACGTACGTTTTGATTGGAAACAATAAGCCACCACCTATTATACTATTAAATGACACTTCTCCGTCTTAGTACTGACACCAAATGTGTTGGGACACAAAAAGACAAAGTGCATTGAAGTATCCTAAACACTATAGATGAAGCAAAGCCTTGATACATACATGTTTTCTTTAGCCTTTCCACCTTTATATATGAGTTATCCTTGCACTCGCAGGTTCCCTTGGGACAACTCGCGTGTCACTCACGGGCCAGGCTTTATGCAACCCTCGAGTTATCCCTAAAATGTTGCACTCGCGAATTACCTATGTAAAAGTCATGAGTCACTTGTGAGTTACCTTATATAATACCCGTAAGTCCTAGTAAGACAAACTTAAAAAATAAAAACATGATTAGTTGGGGGCAGTTGGGTTTGAAATGCTAACTTCCCTAACTCCCCTAACCATCATAGGCCTCGTAACCTATCCTCATGAGAAAGTATAAATAGAGGGGAGGGGTGGAAGATAGAGGAAGCAACTTTGGAGAGAAAGGTTATGATGGAGAAAATCTCTTGGAGAGAGGAGCAAGGAGGACTCAATTCCTAGTTCGCAGAAGAAGGCTTGTCTCAGATAGGGTTGTAATATTCTCAGAACCTTAAGTAACAAAGAATGTCTTTCTTTCACATATGTTGTTATGCATGATTTTGTTGTTATGAATTTCGACCTATGTTGTTATTTACTTTTAATGAAATTGTAGTCTATTCATGTTCATTTATATAACAATAAGAGATACTGTGGAAAATAATCTATCTTTGTTGTAGGTATTGAAGTACAGAGAGCTTTAGAGAATTTGAAGAAGGGATTGGAATCTAGGATCAATCGTCTGAAAAAGGTACTTGTCTTGATAACCCTTATTCTATCTGTTTATGTTCCAGACCCGTAGTGTCTGTAAGCCACCCCCTAGTATGTTGGTGACCCTAGGACCCCAAGTCATAAGGTAGATATCCCTCAAAGCACCAACTCCTCCCATGGAATCCACTATAGTGCGTCATGTCAAATTAAATCATTGTCTCCCTCTATGTTTTGTGCGTCTAGTTAAACCAGACAATTTGACCTACTCTGTTCCCTCTGAAATATCTCCTCTTTTACATGGATTCTCTAATTCTTTGCACCGCCCTTTGGACTACCCCCATCAAGATCCATTGCACACACTATTGACCTGATTCTTGGAGCTTATTTACCCAATGGTCCTTCTTTTCGCCTTGCTCCCTACGAGGTTGTTAAGGTGAAGAAACAAATCAACACATTGTTAGAAAAAGGCCACATTCAACCAAGGTGTTTTCCTTGCACTTCCATGGCCTTTATTATTCCAAAGAAAGACACTGAGGAGTGGCACTTGGTCACAGATTATAGGGCCCTTAACAAAGCAACCGTAAAAAATCGCTATCCCATTTCTAAGATCAAGGATCTGCTAGACCACTTACGTCGTGCCTGCAATTTTATCAAAATGGATTTGAGTGCAAGATATCATCATGTCGTTATGCATGCAGGGGATACTTGGAAGACTGGTTTTAAAACCAAGTTTGGGCTCTATGAATGGTTGGTGATGTTGTTTAGGCTTACTAATGCCCCAACCACATTTATGCAGTTAATTAATGAAATCTTCGGGCCTCACCTTGGTGGTTTTGTGGTGATTTACCTGGATGATATATTGGTTTTCATATGCTCTTGGGAGGACCATATGCATCATGTGCACACTATACTCGAGTTGCTTTGCACTCACAAGTTACAGGTGAAAGGGAAAAATCCTACTTTGGGCAGCAATCAATTCGGTATCTGGAATTTGTCATCTGGAATTTGTCATTTATAAGGAAGGAGTGAGACTTGATCAAGCCCGTGTGTAGGGTTTAGCACACTGGCCTACTCTCACAAGTTCCTTTAAACTCAATAACATCATAGGTGGTATCAATTTTTACAGAAAATTTGTTCATCATTTCTCCGAGTTGGCACACCCTCTCCATCACTTGTCTAATAAAAAACCCATTCAATGGACTACTACAGTAACTCACCATTTTCAACACCTTAATTATGCATTGTGTTTTGCTCCTATGCTTCCCCTATGTGATCTCACTTAGCCTCTTGAGATAGAGACTGATGCCTCCCAATTTGTTATTGGTGTTGTTCTTAAAAAATGAGGTCACCCTGTGGCCTATCGTTCAGAGGTTCTTGCTAATGCCAAAATCGACTACAGTACCTATGATAAAGAATTTTATAGTTTGGTGCAAGCATTAAAGCAATGATGTCACTAAATTTTGGGTAAGGAGACAACAATCCACACTAATCACCATCCTCTCATTTTCATAAACTCTTAGAGTAATATTCAAGATCACCGCCATCTTAAACGGGATGCTTACATTCAACAGTTTCATTTGGTTATTAAATATAATAGTGGGAGTGCTAACGAGATGGTAGTTCTTCTTAGTCGCCCTCTTGCTATGGTTCTCCAAATTCTTTAAGTGCAGTGTGCAGCCTATGATGATTGGAAAACCAATTATGCTAAGGATCCTCAGTTTGGGGATGTTTGGTTGGCCTTATAACAACCGACGATAATTAACCAAACACCCTTCCTGGATTACACTTTAAGAGATGGGTGGTTGTACCATCTCAATCAGCTTTGCTTCCTCAATGTGATGATCGCTTGTTGTTGATTCAACAAGCACATTCCTTTTCATGTGCGGGCCATTTTGGAACTGTCAAAACACTACAAAATCTCCAACGCCACTTCTATTGGACAACAATGCAAAAGTAGGTAGAGCACTTTATCTGGGCTTTTGCACACTATGTATCCAAAGTAAACATTCCAACAAGAAACATCACCTCTATCAGCCTCTCCCCATCCCCTCCCATCCTTCAGAATCCCTCTCTATGGATTGTATGATTGGTCTCCTAACTACCTTTCGTAAACATGATGCAATATGCGTAGTGGTGTGTTTTTTTTCCAAGACTACCATATTCATTCCTTGCCACAAGACCACATCTGCTACATAGACAACTAACCTATTTTTCCACCGTGTTTTTCCTGACTTTGGTCTTCCCGCTAACATAATTTCTAACCATGACTCGTGTTTTCTTAGTACCTTTTGGAGACCACTTCCATCCCTCCTTGGTTGTTAGCTTCGTTTTTCCACTGCTTTCCATCCTAATTCTGACTGGAAGACAAAAGTTGTCAAGTGTACGTTAGTACATGCCCTCTGCATCCATTTTACAAAGAACCGACAATGGTATTCCTATCTTCATATCATCCAACATAGTTACAACCAAGTTGTGCACTCTTTCACTGGTTTTTCACCCTTTGAGGTCTTCTTGGGTTAACATCCATTAGCCCCATCTGAAATTCCTTTAAACCTTGTTCCTGCAACATCATCACATGGACAATGTGACCAGGTTCATGCCCAATAGTTTATCCAAAATTTGACTCAGTAACATAATCGTGTCTCCTCCAGTCTACAAACTTCTTTAGCCCATGCTAAACATGAACATGAAAGCCACCTTGGTCCTTTGTTCTTTCAGCCTGGATATAGTCTGTGCTTGTTATTTCACAAGAAACGCTTTAAAGGCAAGCAACATCATAAGCTCCACCCCCTACACTATGGTCCTTACACAATTTTAGAGAACGTTTGCGAAAATGATTACAGATTGGAACTCCACTCACAACTGGGTATTCATAATGTGGTGAATGTGAATAATCTGAAGTTCTTTGAAATTCCTTTGTTGGAATATCCCATTATTGGTCATCATCCTATTGACAATATTCCATATTTTCAACCTAATTTTGTTAAGTTTTTTATTCAAATAGAACAAAGGATCAATGAAAGAACAACAAGAACAATAGAACAAAAGAGAACACAAAGATTTATCTTGGGAAACCCTCGTGGGGATGAAAACGTAGCAAAACTTCCTCTATATAGAATTCACCCAAGTACGGTGTAAGATCCAAAGAACAAGACTAGAGTGCTTCCTCTCCTCCAGATCGACTGTTTATTCTCTCTTTAGCACAACTTCTTGGGTTTTGTGTATGTCGAAATAAGTTAGGTGCCTACCCTATTTATACTGATCAATGGAGAAGCCTAATAACTTAGCAGGTCCGACTTCTCCTCCCAATCAGGGCCGACTTGCCTTGGGAGACTCAAAAATACATTGTAATAATACTTGTGTGGGTACTATTGACCCGACTTACAATGGAGGTTTTACCTCAAGACTTTACATGACCAATTACATCAATGACATCCCTAATCGGAGGAACAACATATCGCAGTTACATTTGTTTAACACTCCCTCTTAACAAGGAAGGTATTCTATAACTCACAATACATCTATACAACTGACTGGTAAGTATATACATCATACAAAGTTTTCACAACTATATAAACATTATTATTATTCATGGAATATCGCCATCATGGAGCATCACATCTCGATCATCACGCCACAAATACATTCATACGAGCATCGTATCTTGACACATCATAAAAAGCACTGCATCTCGTCGGATCATCATACGCATCGCATCACATCTCGTCGCATTGTCACGAGCATCACATATCATTGAATCATCAAGAGCAACACATATCGTTGCATCATCATGAGCATCACATCTCACTCCATCATCACGAGCATCACATCTCGTGGCAACATCACGAGCATCACATCTCGTCGCATCATCGCGAGCATCACATCTCATCACATCATCACGAGCATCACATCTCGAGCATCACATCATAAGCATCATCACGACAATCACATCTCGAGCATCACTTCATGAGCATCATATCTCGTCACATCATCACGAGCATCACATCTCGAGCATCACCTGCAATAAACACAACATTGCAACTTAATGGAAAATTACCCACAACATCAAAGATCTCGGATCATCCACAAATGAATGTAGGACCACAACGTCTGCAAATGAATGCCAGACCACAACGTCTGCAAATGAATACAAAACCACAATGTACGCAAATGAATGCCAGACCACAACGTCCACAAATGAATGCCAGACCACAACGTATTCAAATGAACACCAAACCACAACGTCCGCAAATGAATGATGAACCACAACGTTAGCAAATGAATTCCATACCACAACATCTGCAAATGAATTCCATACCACAACGTCCATAAATGGATGTCGAACCACAATGTCTGTAGATGAATGACATACCACAATGTCCGTAAATGAATGTCGAACCACAACGTTTGCAAATGAATGCTAGACCACAACGTCTGCAAATGAATGTCGGACCACAACATCTGCAAATGAATGCCAAACCACTAGGTTTGCAAATGAATGCAAGACCACAACGTCTGCAAATGAATGCCATACCACAATGTTCGCGAATGAATGCCAGACCACAATGTCTTCCAATTAATGCCAGACCACAACGTCTGCAAGTCAATGCAGGACCACATCTTGTTGGGATCTTCCTATTTGAAGATATAACCGACCTTCCTGGGATCTTCCTTGTGGAGATGCCACCAACTATTTTGGGATCTACCTTTAGTGATACGACCAGTCATATTGGGATCCACCCTCGGCTATGTCACCAACCATATTGGGATCTACCCATGAATATACGGCAAGGCTCGCTATATAGTGATCAAATCATTGGGGCTCATCATTCTCTTCTCGTACATCCACAACTTCATCAAGGAAAACTCTGTACTTTCATACCCTTTATATCTCATTCTCTTATCATCACTTCCTCTTACCCAGGAGGCTCTTTCAGACTACACCAAGCTTGTCTCTAAAATATTCAAACTTTACACAAGACCGAGGCTTAGTTAAAACATATGCAACTTGTTCCTCTGTAGGAACATACTGGAGCTTTATGGCTCTTCTCTTCACCATATCCTAGATGTAATGATACATTATTTCTATGTGCTTTGAATTATCATGGAACAATGGGTTCTTTGTTAACTTGATACAACTCTGGTTATCACAATAAATATTAGTTGCATCCATTTCGGTATCAAGCAATCATGTCAATAATTTGTGAAGCCATACTCCTTCACTATAGGTTGAACGTGCTGTAATGTATTCAAATTCCACTGTACTGATCAAAACACTGGTTTGCTTTCTACTAAACCATGAGATCACACCTGATCGCAAATTGAAACGTCCTGAAATGCTCTTATTGTTTTCAGCACTTCCTGCCCAATCTGAATCAGTGTAGCCACACAATCTAAACTCACTATCAGCTGCACATGTGAGGCCATAATCCAATGTACCCTTTAGGTACCTCATCACATGTTTTGTTGCAACTAGGTGAACATGCCTCGATTCTACTATATGCTGACTTAATGTGTTCAAGGCAAAACATATATCTGGTCTTGTATTTGTTAAATACATCAGTGAGTCGATACTCTGTCTATATAGTGCAACATCTATTCTTTATGAAGATTCATCATTTAGGAGCTTCAGGTTTGTCACCATCGGAGTATTCATTTCCTTACAATACAACATCCCAAATCTCTTTAGGATCTCAACTTCATTATTTCCTTGGTTTAGGAAGATTTAATCTGGGAACTGCCATACATCAAGACATAAGAAGTAATGCATCATGCCAAGATCTTTCATTTCAAATTATGTCGCAAGATGCTTCTTACATTCACTGATGAGCTTCTTTTTTACTGTAAAAAATAGATCATCTACATACAATAGTAATATCATGATCCTGGCATCTTCAACCTTATAGTAAAGGTTGGAATATGCTTGTCTTTTGGTAAATCCTAGGTTCATCAAGAAGTCATCAATTCTTTTGTACCATGCTCTAGGTTCTTGCTTTAATCCATATAATGCTTTCTTTAGTCAACACACATGTGTTTTCTTGTCATGTGTCTCAAAACCTAGAGGGTGTTCAATATACACTTCTTCTTCTATGACACCATTTAGAAAGGTTGTCTTTACATTCATTTGATGTAATTTCCATCTCATCTTGCAGACCAAAGCAATAATGTTTCTTATTGAGGTATATCTAGCTACTAGTGCAAAAGTCTATTCATAATTAATGCCTTCCTTTTGATAGAATCCTCGTGCGAAAAATCTTGCTTTGAACTTTTCAATACTACCATCAGTTGATTGCTTTGTATAAAAAATCCATGTGGAAGAGACCACGGATTTATCCTTTGGTCCTGACACCACTTCCCAAACATCATTCTTTAAGATAGATTGATATTCTTCAATCATGGAATCCATCCATTACTTCTTCTTTGAGGCTTCTTCAAAACATGTAGGCTCTTCATCGGCAAGGTTACATATTAATGCTTTGTAGTTGGAGTGGCGTCTTAGTCTCTTGCTTCCTTCTGGTGCACCGTATCTTTTCTGCTTTTTAAATTATATCACAAGCCCAAGCTAGTCTTTTCCTTGTTGACATTGTTTCATGAGGTGTCTCTAGAGGTTCTTGTGTTTATACCATGTCCTAAACTTCTGGTATAGGATCTTATTCATTTCTAACTGGTGGTTTACTGATCTCTAGGATTTCCTTGTTCTTCTTCATACACGTAGGTATTTTTGGATTTGTTGAAGACTGCATCTTCATCAAATGTGATATCTCTGATGACCTCAATTTTACGAAAACTTGGAATATAGATTTTGTATGCTTTCGATTGATCATTGTATCCAACAAATATTCCCTTCTTTCTTGAGTGGTCCAAGTTTGATCTTTTCTCTTTGGGAACATGTAGGTAAACATGACAACCAAATATCTTCAGGTGATTGACTTCAGGCTTCTCACCAGTAAACATTTCTTCTGGTTTTTTGTTTCCAAACGCACTGAGGGATAATTTGGTATGAACATAAACGACGGTATTTGCTGCTTGAACCCATAAGTACATGGGTAGATCTTGATTATGAATCATGGCTTTGGTTGCTTCCATGATAGATCTATTTTTCCTTTCTGTTACTCCATTTTCTTGAGGATTATAGGGTGTAGTAATCTACCTCTTAATCATAGCTTCTTTGCAGAAGTCCTTGAATTCATTTGATGTGAATTCTCCTTTGTTATCTTATCTTAATATCTTAATATTCTTTTTAGAGAGATTCTCCACAAGAGATTTGAACTCTTTGAACTTTTCAAATACTTCATCTTTCATATTCAAGAAATATATCCAAGTATTACGTGATTAGTCATCAACATAATAGACATACCTACTTAAGGAAGTAGTTGACATTGGTCCGTACACATCTGAGTGGAAAATCTCTAGGATCCCTTTTGCTTTACTATTACTGCTTGGAAATGGATTTTTGGTGTTTTTCCTTTGAGCACATCCTTTGCATATCCCTTCATTGTTGATCTAGATTTCTAGTAGACCTGTTACTACCTTGCTCACAATTGGTAATGCTTTGTAGTTTACATGATCACGTATTCTATGCCACAGTTCACATGGAATTGATAGTGCAAGTTGTGAAATTTGAGTCTGTATGCCCTTTTAGTTTGTAGATCCCTCCTTCAATACCTATTACAACTGCATCATCTATAGTTTTTCCTTTCGGCCACACATAAGAACTTCACCATTTACAAAGGCAACTTTGAAGCCTTTCTTGTCTAGAGCCGATATCATAAAGAAGATTTTTCTTTAGACCTGGAACATATAAGACTTCTTTCATTTTCATGGACTTATCGGATTTCATATTGCAGGAAGCTTCTCCCATTTCTTTGATAGGATATTGATAGTCATCTCCAAGTTGTACTTTATGCAGATAATATTTCTGAGTGAGGCATGAGAGAGAATATTTGTGACCTGTCGTATGTTTGGAAGCACCACTATCCATGAGCCAAGTATCACTTCCATGAGAGATTGATCTTGTGAGGGTTGATATCAAGACATATTCTTCATTGGAGTCTTCATTTTCTCTGGTCCTCTCTTCATTTGATTCATTTTCTTCGGTTGCATGGGTATGGAACTTTCCATTCTTCTTTTTTGAACTTGTTTTTGTTTAGTGGACAATGTCTGGATATATTTCCTAACTTATTACATGTATAACATTCGTCGGATGAGTAATCCTTCTTAAACTTCTTACCTTTCTTGAGCTCTAGTGATCCACTTGTTGGAGATCCTCGATCCTTTCTTTTATTTCTTCCATTCTTTGTAAGCATAGCTATATCTTGATCTTCATATTCATTTAACTTATCTTCTCTATTTACTAACGTTCCTTCTTCTTGTACATATTCCTCCCATAGCTTGCTAAATTTGGTTAGCTTTCTTCTAACACATACTCCTCTAATGAAGGAATCCCATTCTCTTGGAAGACCATTTATGGTGGTCATCACAACTTCAGCGTCTTCTACCATGCCACCAATGGCTTCAAAATTTTCTTTGATTTGAGATACTATGGAGAAGTATGACTTCTGCCTTTTGCATCTTCACACCCTTGAGCTGGTTTCTCAAGGTCATTCTCTCATTGATGCTTTTCCCTTCAAACATATCGGTTAGTGCATGAAACACTTCCTTTGGAGTATTCCTTGAGGACACTTGGGAGATCAAGTGCTCCTTAAAAGAGTTAGCTATGATACTCTTCACTTTGATCATATCCTTCTTTTGTTTGAATTTTTCCTCTTCTCCCTTTGGTTCCTTAACCTCTTCTTTGTTGTATTCATCTAGGTCATGCTCTTCAAGGATGAGCATAATTATATACTTCCATGCTCTAAAATTCTCTGCTCCCTCAAGCTTCTCATCTAGCTTGGTAGTTTTTGTCATATTTTAATGAATGAGAACCTCAAATGGAAAGATAGGAGATAGTACTTACTAGTTTGACGACCTTTTCTGGAACCAGCATTAGGATGACCTAGGGTTTGACTGGAAAACCCTAATTTTCCAGCAGTGATCACTTGTAGATCTGATAGGAGGAAAATACGTGCCTCCATAAGGTGATCTAGATTGTATCTTGTTTTTCTGAAATCTCAGGATGGAACCTTGAAAAATATGATGCCCTAGTTTCTCTTAGCACCAATGATAAATCAACAGTCCTAGGGCGAGTTGAATTGAGCTTTTTTCCGGCTGATATGTTGGATTGCAGGAGTTGTTGCACAATGTCTTCTTTCAGGTTGGCTCTGATACCATGTTAACTTTTCAATTCAAATAGAACAAAGTATCACTGAAAGAATAAAAAGCACAATAGAACAAAAGAGAACACAAATATTTATCCTGAGAAACCCTCATGGGGAATAAAACCCAACAAAACTTCCTCTATATAGACTTCACCCAAGTGGAGTGTAAGATCCAAAGAACAAGACTATACTACTTCCTCCCCTCAAGATCGACTGTTTATTCTCTCTCTAGCGCAATTTCTTGAGTTTTGTGTATAACCAAATGAGTGAGGCACCTTCCCTATTTATACTGATTACTGGAGAATCTTAATAACCCAACAGGGTCAACTTCTCTTCCCAGTCGGGGCTGACTTGCCTTGAGAGACTCAAAAATACATTTTAATAATACTTTTGTGGGTACTATTGACCCAACTTACAACAGAGGTTTTACCTCAAGACTTTACATGACCAATTACATCAATGACATTCCTAATCAGAGGAACAACATCTCCGAAGGAGCTAGTGACAATAATAATACAATATAGAATATCTTTCATAGTTACATTTCTTTAACAAATTTGGAGAGCGATATTATTTTGGACACAAGGACTCGTGAGACTAGGAAACAAAGTCATACTTCTTTTCCAGTGGGGCACAAGGGCTAGAATCCTACCCAAGCCAAGTGGTTTTCTTCTACATCACTGCAACGCCTTTTTCTCCATCTTTGCGCTAAAGCGAAGACGCTTCCAGGTTTAAATAGGGAGGAATTAGGTCACATGGAAGAGCTCCCCTTTTCATTGGCCAATCCATAGAATGAAAGCATTGTTTTGGTAATGTAAAAGTGGTCTTTGTAATTCGGTGAAGTTAACCATCTGATAGGTTAAAGAATTACTTATTATAAAAGGCTCACCTATCCCTAATAAGAGATCAATGGTCATTTTTTTCTCCCATCACATGTCTTTTTGGTCTACTAGATATGTTGTTTATTGTTGTAACTTGTGCTAGAATAGTTTTTTTTATGTAGATATGAAGGTAGATCAACCATGCTCTTTTGTATGAGAAGCATTTTATAATTTTATTCCTGGAGCTTCTCAGCTCCTTCAAGCTTGTGTTCAAGCTTGGTACTATTTCTCATCATGATAAAGTGATAACCTCAAATGGAAATAGAAAGAATAGAACTTATCAGTGAAATTTTGCTTCAACTAGATGCTTGCTTAAGTTCTTTCTAGAAGACTGCTTTTGGCGGACCTTAGTTTTGATAGAGAAGCCCTAATTTTTCACGTCTGGAATCCTTAAATTCTTGCTAGATAGAAAGATGATCCTCCTTGTGGTGAGTTGTTTAGTGATGTCCTTTTTCAAAAACTATGCAGAGAAACTCGAAAAACTTTATGCTCTAGTTTCTTCAATTTCTTCTACAGGGTTATCATATCTTAATTCTAGTGTATCTATGAAATTTCCACTCCTCATGGTAAGAAACTTCATTTGCATGTAGCATGATTTGTCTTCTTTCCAACCCCACAGGTTATAGAAAGATTGGATTTACCAAGTGGAACTTATGCTAAGTTTCCCAATGTGACCTTGTTATGAACCAGTCCAGTATAGATAACTTGTATGGACTACCATATGTCATTGTTTCAACTTTAGCATCAGAAACTCGCTTCATGGAAACTAAAGTCCGTTCCCTATCTGAAACATTATACGAAATTCAATTTGGATATTCCTATCTCGAGATTATCAATTCTGCGTAGGTCACTTCTTTAAGAGTGGATTCTGAAAGAGGCAAAAACCCTATATTGTAGGGATCATATCTCTTGAAGTATAGTGAATTTGAGGCTAAAATACGCACACAAGATACATCACAATTTCATATTCGGCCTGCCCAAGTTTTATTTCATGTTTCTCCGCCAAAGTTGAGTTATATTGAAAATACTAAGATGACTAGATTTTGCCTTCTAGGGTTTTCAAGCATGAAACACTAATCTCCAGTAGTTGCAGTTGTAGCAGTGTTTAAGATGCACAAAGGCTTCTTTCAGGGTGGCTCTGATACCATGTTAGATTTTTAATGGTTTTATAAGATTGTTGGAGCGGTAATAGATCCTTAGTACATATTCTAGACCTTAGGCTAACTTCATTTGCCTTCATGCAATGATATCCTATGGTTTAGACTTAGGAGAGTTGATTCTGCAATATATCTGGTTTTTTTGGCCTGTTCACACCTATAAAAGCGCCCTAGTTTGGTCGACCTAGCCCATGTGCACCCTCATTAATGCATTGGGGAGCTACCTCCTTAATTTGGGGGATCCAGGTTTGACTTGGTGCACTAGTGGTGTATTTGTCCTATTTTGGCTCTCCTAGGTGCATTTATTGCCAGCTTGAGCCTCCGACTCACCTATATCTTGTCGCCCACGCTTGTCTAGGACTCATTAATGACCGAGCACACTTCACCAATGTTCACACCATAGTTCATGACTATTTGGGTTGAGTTGGGGTTTCATTGGTCCACCTAGGGGGATTGAGGTCAAATCTCACCATGACACATGTACAACTCCAAGTGGCTTCCAGTGCCTCTCTAAATTTTCCATTGTACTACAAATATGTATCATACACATCTTCAAGGTGCGCTGTAATATAATGGTTTGATATTAGCACCTTTCACATGTGTTATTCCAGTTATTTCCATCTCTTTGTTTTTCTCTTGCATATTTTGTCAAACACTTTGGTGGTGAAATTGTTCTAGCTCCCAAATCTAACTTGAGAAGCAATTCTCACATGGTATCAGAGATTTTTGGAGCTGCAACAAATCTTGTGAGCTTGAGTTGTTGTTTAGGGCATATTTCCAGTTTATGTGAGTGTTTTTCATTGCAGGTTTCTACAATAACTTCATGGATTCGAAAGTTGTTCCTCTCCTTTACCCATTCAACTATTCTGAATGGAAGTCAAAGATGTGTGCATATCTCAAGAGGCAATGTCTATATGATGTGTCCATTGGTGCTGTGAGAGAGCCGGAGTCATGTCAAGAGACGTGTGATTGCCTTAATGACAATGATAGAGCATATGGAACTATTTGTCTAGCTATACATCCTATAATGCGCTACCTTCTTTATTCTGTTGATTACCCATTCGAGCTGTGGAGAAATCTAGATGAAGCTCTTGGAATGCAGCAAGGAGATGTGAGCTATATGGAGAGCAAGAAAATGGGCACCTTCTTATGTGTTCTTCCTCCTATGATCTCAGCCTCATGCATTTCTCAAGAAGCTGTTAGAAATGAAGAAGAAGAAGTAGCCAAAGATTCAGCAAATGATCCAACTCAAGTTTATTCCTCTATGGATTCCTCTCCTTGTCAAGAAGCTATGTTTCATGAAGATAATATATGAGTTGCTGCCATCACTACTGGTGAATATTTATCTATCTATTCTACACCCTTCTCCTCTATGTCTTCTGTCATGAATGGAAAAGATGTAGCGGCTAGTTGATGTTCATAGTGAGCCTTCTCTAGAAGATAGGTTTTCTTCACATGAGAGTATTGGTTGAAAATATGGAAAGGTTTGGATGTCAAGTGAAGATCTCTCATTGCTTCACACTATTTTTCCCATGTATTCCTTCACCATCACTAGTAGAGTTCCTTCAAGTTCATATGAAGATGGAGAATCTCTTGCCATCACAATGGCACACCTTCTTGGAGATGATTACAACCTTCATTCAAAGTTGATGCTTCAAGATCCTTATGACTCACTTGGAGTCACCTGTTCTCAAGCACTTCAAGTCTCTTCCAAGCATGGCATCCTGTTTGGTTCGAGGTTCAAGTCTGAAGAGCACCATTCACTCTCCTATTAGTGAATTTTAGTTGCTCTACATGGTCTAAGGATTCATCATGCAGTTGTTCTTGAGTTGATTGAGAAGATTCCAGTTCTTCCCAAGAAGAAGATTCCTCCATACATTTTTTAGTTTGGAGTGTATGCAGCCTTGCTTCTATGCCATAATCAATTTTTTGAGGGGAGGTTTTGTCCCATGAGGTTTTCCTCCTTACCTTTGTTACATGGATCAATAAAATTTGTAAAAGATGACGTGTGCCTTAGTTTCCAAGGCCTCAATAAATCATGTGATGTACTAAGTCTGGATTAGGGGGGGTGTTGGAGCAGTAATACATCCTTAGTACATAGTTTAGACCTTAGGCTAACTTAATTTTCCTTCATGCAATGATATCTTGTGGTTTAGACTTAGGAGAGTTGATTCTGCAATATATCTGGTTATTTTGGCATATTCACACCTACAATAGCGCCCTAGTTTGGTCAACCTAGCCCATGTGGACCCCCAATAATGCATTGGGGTGCTACCTCCTTGATTTGGGGGATCCCGGTTTGACTAAGTGCGCTAGTGGTGTATTTGACCTATTTTGGCTCTCCTAGGTGCATTTATTGCCACCTTGAGCCTCCCACTCACCTCTATCTTCTCACCCACTCTTGTCTAGGACTCATTAATGACCCAACACACTTCATCGACGTTCACACCATGGTTCCTGATTGTTTGGGCTGAGTTGGGGCTCCATTGGTTCACCTAGGAGGGATTGAGGTCAAATCTCACCATGACACATGTACAACTCTGATTGGCTTCCAGAGCCTCTCGAATTTGTCCAATGTACTACAAATATGTATCATACACGTCTTCAAGGTGTGCTGTAATATAATGGTATGTTATTTGCTCCTTTCACGTGTGCTATTCCAATTATTTCTGTCTCTTTTAATTTTCTCTTGCATATTTTGTCGAACACTTTGATGGTGAAATTGTTTTAGCTCCTAGATCTATCTTGAGAATCAATTCTCACAAAGATCTTAAAACATTTTGCATCATAACATCATAACCATATGCAATAGGATCATCAAAAGATAGACAAGTGTAACACAAAATAAAGACACAAGAATTTTATCTTGGGAAACCCAAACGTGAGAAAACCTAGCAACTTCTTCTCTATAGGTTCATCACTTAGTACAATGTCTGATGGAGATAGAAAACCCAAATATAATACGTCTTCTAGTTCTTCATTTTCTTCTATCGTAGAGAACCTGTCTTCATCTCTCTTGGAGCAAACTTACTTTAGCTTGCAGTGTGTCTGAATGCTCAGGGAGGGCACCTCCCTATTTATACTAATCATGTGTGTGACCTTTTGGTCCAATAGAGCCGACCTATCCTTTGGGTACTGAAAAAATACATTTTACAATATTCTTTTGGGGATTATTTTCCCGACTTACAATGGAGCTTTTACCTCAACTCTTACATGACCAACTACATCCCTTTCAATCAGAGGGAAAACATTGTCGAAAGGAGGTCCAATAAAAGTACAATTAAATATAAAAATAATAATACAATGCATTAGAGGAAATTTTGGGTCTAAAATGGGCCTTATAAGAAAACACGCTAACAATAAATTAAGTGAGTTGGAATTCAAGAACCAATAGAATTTCAATAAAATGAGTCAACCATAATGGTTGAATTGACATATTTGTCATAAAAGAGGGGTCTGTCAAAAGCATGCAGTGTGGGTACTTGATGGATGCAGAATTAAATTCTGCATCCAACGAGCTCTCCTGCTTAGAATTTGAGTAAAAACATAGGGAGATATGTCGAAAACACGAACAAAAAAAGTAGTTTTTTTCATTCTTCCTCCAAAATTAATAACTATTATTTTATTATTTTCCTTAGGAGGCCCATTTTAGACCTCAAATTTTCTCTAATGAAGAATATATTCTAAAGTTGCATCTACAACAACATTTCCCATGATTGAAAAACTCTTCACTCTTCACCAATGTATCCAACCCCTTTGGAAAAGATTTTGAAGGACATGGGGGTGGGATTTGATCCACTTATGTGTGGACAGGACACAAGTTCATTTAATTCAATTTATTTGGGTGCCCCACACATCCGATCGCTACCTCAAGGTGAGCCCATGTATTTAAGCTAGGGTTTCATGAAAATTACACTTTTCACACTAGTGAAAAACTCCTTGGTCTTCACCAATGAATCTAACTCGTTTGGGCCAAATTTTGAAGGATATGGTGGGTGTATTCTAATCCACATATCTGTGCATGAGACATGAAATAATTTAATACAATTTCTCTGGCTGCAACGACATGTTCGACCACCACCTCAAGGTAACCCCATGGCTTTAGTTTCTAATTTTTTCTTCCTTAGTGCAAAATTATCATTTTAAATCCCTTTCCTTTATGATCAAGAAATCAATGTGGAGCAATTATCCATAAGTGTCTGGGATAGAGGAACTTGAATCAGGTGAAGAAGGTGTTATCAGAGAAAATTAGGAATACAAAGTAAGCTATTCATATTTTTATTCACATTTTCATGAATCATTCAATAGGAGGTGGAAATATTTGCTTAACAATAGTTATTTTGAGCTATTTAGGATTTTATGTTGCATTAATTGTCTTAATTGATGTTTGGAAAAGTTTTAGGAAGGTTCCTCAATTTTTTATGTGTAGGTTTACATTAGATTGAATGTATAAAAAGCATTTGTTGAGATCATAGCTTTCAACAATGATGCCAACCAACTAGCCAAGGTATTCCTCATTTTTCCTCCTTTGTTATCTTTTAATAGTTCACTTAATATGGGATTTATAGTAGAGATTTTCCTACCTTGCTCCAATAATAATGTAACCCTAGTTATTGGGAAGTATTTGCATAAATATATATGTTGTGCTTTCATAACACTAATAAATTTATACTTGATCCCTACAATAGAATCTAATATCGGTTAAGTCCAATCCCCTTGAGCATGTGCAGTAAAGGAGAGATGCTTTTGGATTAATTTTTTTTTATAGTAAGTAAGAGAAACATTATATTGGCTTAAAAAGAAATTACAGAGCTTTCAAAACATCCAAACCTTATAAAGTCGATGTTTCATGGTTCCCAAAATTCTTTCTCTATTTCTTTTGAGCCACCCCCTTGACAACCAAACAACCCATACATCGAAAACTTATATTACTACCTCTCCCTTACAAAAAGACAAAAGAGAAAACCCATAATAGTTGTATCGCCTTAACATGACAGACCAGAAACTACATATCAGAAATACATAAGAACAACATAAAGGAAAAAATACTCCCACCCAAGGATCAAAAGCCACAGGGGCCTGGCATATGACTAAAAAAGGCCCCATCTGAGTTTTCCAAAGCATCGATTGCCTGTCCTGTTGCAGGCATCGACACATGAATCCCCAATGTAGTCAAAATGGCATCCACATTCACATTTACTTAGTTGGTATCACCATGATGCTCCTTCCAGCGCAGAGCAGGAACTTTGTCACCTTCCTCCTTCTGCAATCGCTCCCACAACACGTGACCTCTAAAGTTCTTCGTAACCCAAAAGAGTGATATCGTGCGTTCATAAAGACCAAGGCACACAACATTGTTGTTAAGTTCCATCACCCAGTTCTCCATCGCTTTGGTTTCTCTTTTCACGCTCTCTTCAACAAACTCGAACATAAGACTTCTTTTTAAATCCCACCACCCTAATTTCATACATAGAAAGGAGTTTCCACGACGATACTTGTGGAAGACTTTGCATAATTATATAGTATCTTCCTATTATAGACCATAATTTTAAAGGTACCATCGCTAAGCTCATGCACCCTAAATTATGTCCTAATCAAGAAATATTCTTCCATCTTCACAGATTTTCCACCCACTAAATTGATTGCTTTACTTACAGACGGGTCCTCCTTAGTAACTCCATCTCGAGTCTCATTCATTAGCCTTAAAGTAGGATGTCCTTTTTTCCAAGCACACCGCCTGTCATCCATTTCCTTTCTATTACCACGTGGCCTTTCGATGGGCCAGCTATAACTCGCACGTGTCAAGTTTGTCTTGATGGGTCATATTTTGAAGCACTTGGGCTTCGCATCGTAGCTTGAGAGTCTTGTCAGCCAACTCCTCCCATGAGTCTACCGTTTTCATCCCCCCTACACATGTTCCTTCATTCACCAACATGTCAGCTATTTTGTTTCCATCTCTGTGAATGTGGCTGGAGGTGATGGCTCTGACATTCTGAAGGAAACTCGCTAAGCTTTCTAACTTGTATTCCAGATGATAACTCATTAAAACCTTGGAACATGAGGTGTCGTTGTGGATGCGCCCCACCATGGTAATCACTAATTTTGAGTCACCTTCAATGATCAAAGGAAACTAGCTTTTTCTTTGCGCTACAAGTTGTTAAGATTTCATATGCTAAACTAGATTCAATAGTATTCAATTCAAAATCACAGCTACAACATATCAAGAATCACTGATAGAAACACAATCACAAGATAGACACAACATTTATCCTGGGAAACCCTCAAGGGGAAGAAAACCCAGTAAAATCTTCCTATGTATAAGATGTATAAAAGACAACCCAAAAACAAGTGTTCTCCTCCTTCTGTTCTGTTTCTCTCTCTCTCCTATGCACTACTCAAGTGAGTGAGTCTGTGTTCAAATAAGAACCACGACTCCTCTATTTATACACAATGAGTCAATTGATTTTTAACCTATACAAGTCGACCCGACTAAACAGTTTGGGCCGACTTCACCTAGGAATACTCAAAACAATATATTATATTATTTATTAGGGTACTAAAGACCTCACACAAGTGGAGGATTTACCTCATGACTCTATGATGACCAAATACAATAGTAGCACATAGTCGGAGGAATAAGAACATCTCTCTTGGGTTACATCGGTAAAATACATTTAGAATATCCTTTGAAGTTACAATATTTCAACACTCCCCCGTAACGAGAAGGTTATTAAACTGACAACATCATCATATACTATAGGATACCAGAGAAACAATATCTGCAACATCATCGAGGCTATACATATATAGGTCACAAGACGTTTTCACAATCAGTAATTGGAACATGTACTCTTCATCTTTTGCATCACATGATCACTTGATCCTTTTGCAGCAACGCTTCAATCTTTTGATCCTTCGTAGTAGCACTTCGATCTTTCGAACCTTTGCAGTAGCACTTCAGTCTTCTTATCCTTTGCATCAACATTTCAATCTTCTGATCCTTTGTAGTAGCACTTCGATCTTCTGACCCTTTGCAGTACTTTGATCCTTTGCAACAGAACTTTGATCTTCTCGATCCTTTGCAGCAACACTTCGATATTCTCGATCCTTTGCAGCAGCACTTCAATCTTTCTTGATCCTTTGTAGCAGCACTTTGATCTTTTACAGTAGTCTTTTGATCTTATCGATCCCTTGTAGTAGCACTTAGATCCTTTCGATCCTTTTGCAGCAACACTTCGGTCCTTTCAATCCTTTGTAGCAACACTTCGATCCTTCTTGATGCTTTGCAGTCGCACTTCGATCTACTTGACCCTTCGCTATTGTACTTCGATCTACTTGATCCTTTGCCGCCACGCTACCTGCAGTACACATGATCTATCTGTGGGATGATCAATACCGGTCACTTTAAGATATAAGTCCAAGGACAATGCAAACCTACATCAGTATGATCCATGAAATTGATCAGTTGAATTGTCTACAACTAAATGTAGATCTCGACCGCATCCAGTGCTGACCCTATCATATGTGAGGACTCATCGTAGACCATCCATACCACACAGGTTAGGACCACTTCCAAGTGAGTGTTATATTACGGTATCTACACTTGCGTGTAGGTATACTCTTCTAAGCAAAAGTATTGTCTACAGAGCAGATCTGAACCGCATACACAATGCCAGCCCATCGTAGAACATCCATACCACACAGGTTAGGACCACTCTCAACTTAGTGTTATACTATAGCGTCCGTGAGGACTCATCATAGAGAATCCATACCACTAAGGTTAGGACCACTCCCAAGTGAGTGTCATTCTATGGCATCTACATATGAATGTAGGCATACTCTCCATACAAGAGTATAGTCTGCAAGGAAGATCTTGACTCTATACATAATGTCAGTGTTGTCGTCCATGAGGACTCATCGTAGAGCATCCATACCACTAAGGTTAGGACCGCTCCTGAGCAAGTGTTTAATATACTGTATTCACAACTGAATGTGAGTACTTTCCATGCGAAAGTAACATATTGCAGGGTCATCCTTTAGCAAGTAAGGACCACTCTCATGCACAGAGTGTTATACTTGCCATCCTTAAGATAGGATACTATCGTCCACAAATAAATGTCAGATCATCATCACTATCATCCATCATCAATGTCAGTATCATCATTACTCCCCCTTTCATGGGAAGTTTCATATTTATCAACCTACTCCCCCTTTGTTCGAGGAGGGTTCATGTCTTCGACCTGATCTTCATTTTCGAAGAAAGTCCATTTCTTCATCATTTGTAGTCCCATCACTTTTCCTCCTTGCGAGGAAAGTCCTTTCGAACTACACCAAGCTTTTCACAGAAGTATTCGAACTATATTCGAGATAGAGGCTTGGTCAGTACATCAACAAATTGCTCATTGGTACTCATATACTGGAGCTTGATGGCTCCGTTTTGTACCATATCCCTTTTATAAAAATATCGGATTTCTATATGCTTCGATTTGTCATGGAACATCGGATTCTCTGTCATCTATATACAACTCTAGTTTTCACAGAAAATTACTATGGTGTCCACCTCCATGTCAAATATTCCTAACATCAGCTTCTGAAGCCATATTGCTTCACAACAAGCGAAGCAAGCTGCAATGTACCTTGCTTCAGCTAAGAGCAATACTGGATTGTTTTTTACTAAACCATGAGATCATGGTGGATCCTAGACAATAACATCCACCTGAGGTTCTCTTTCTGTCTGCGGCACTTCCTTCCCAATATGAATTAGTATACCCATACAAATTGTAGTCATGATCTCTCCCATAGTACAGTTCCAGATCAATCATACCTTTTAGGTACCTCATCACATGCTTTTGCAACTATAAAGTGAACCCATCTAGGTTTAACTAGATACTGACTCAAGGTGTTCACAACAAAGCATATATCTGGCCTGTCCTCAGATACATTAATGATCCAATAATTTTTCTATAGTGAGTCATGTCCACTAGCTTGGATGTCTCATTAGACAATAGCTTTAAGTTGGTGTATATGGGTGTGGCCATGGCTTTACAATCCAACATATCAAATCTTTTCAAGATTTCTACTCCATACTTTCCTTGATTCAGAAAGATTCCTTTTGGGTTGTGCCACACTTCAAGCCCTAAGAAATAATGCATCAATCCAAGATCTTTCATCTCGAATTCTTCAGCTAGCTTCTTCTTGCAATCCTTGATCTGTTTCTCATTTCCAGTGAGAAATAGATCATTCACATACAACAACAGTATGACTAGTTCATTATCCATAATCTTCAGATAAAGATTATGATCATATTTATTCTTGGTAAAGCCCATGTTTCTCAAGAAGCTATATATTCTGCCATACCAAGCTTTGGGAGCTTGCTTCAGTCCATACAGAGCCTTTTTCAACTTGCATACATGAGTCACTCTGTCTTCGACTTCAAATCCTCGTGGTTATTTGATGTAAGCCTCTTCCTCAATCACACCATTAAGGAAAGTTGTCTTTACATCCATTTGGTGTAAGTCCCATTTCATCATGGAAGCAAGTGCCATGATAGTTCTGATGGAAGTGTACCTTGATACTAGAGCAAATGTCTCTTCATAATCGATCCCCTCTTTCTAAGAGAATCCTTTAGCCACAAATCACGATTGACTGGTATTCTTTCGTCATTGCTTCAACCCATTCTTTCTTCTGTGCAGATTCAGCCCATAGATGCATAGGGAGATCTTGGTCATGAATCATGGTATTCACTGCTTCCATGATAGTTCTGTTCTTTCTTTTCACAACACTATTTTGTTGGGGATTATAGGGAGTGGTTAGTTCCATCTTGATTCCTACCTCCTTATAGATTGCTTCAAATTTCTTTGAAGTGTATTCTCCACCATTATTTGATCTCAGTGTCTTGATTCTCTTTTCTCACTGTTTCTCTATCAAGGCTTTGAATTCCTTGAATTTATTGAACACTTCACTTTTATTTTTCAATAAGTATATCCAAGTATTTCTTGAATAATCATCAATAAATGTGACATAGTACTCATATCCACTCAAGGATATGGAAGGCATAGGACCACATACATCAAAATGGATTAGTTCCAACGTACGTTTAGTGTTTGTGTCACTTTTCGGAAAGGGATTCTTGATGTTCTTTCCTCGTGCACAGCCCTTGCAGGTTTCCTCATGTTCAATCTTCAGATCTGGTAACCCTGTTACCTCCTTACTAACATAGGGAAATGCTTTGTAGATGATGTGATCAAGTCTTCTATGCCATAGTTTACTTGAGCTGGTAGTGTCATGGACAAGCGCTGTCTCTGGATGTCCTTTGAGCTTGTACAGTCCTCCTTCTTCTTCTCCAATGACTACAACATCTTCAAGTGTCTTTCCTTTGGACCACATAAGTATTTGTCCATCTATAAAAGTAACTCTATATCTTTTCTTATCTAGATCTGAGATGGAGAGTAGGTTCTTTTTCAAACCTGTCATGGAGGTCCCAGAGTCAAGATTGTAGCTTGATTCAGCAATACCTTTGATGGGATATTGATAGTCATCTCCCAATGATACCTACTAGGGAGAGTTCTTCTCTTAAAGTTTTGACAGAGATGTCTTCTTTCCTATCATGTGCTTAGAGGCACCACTATAAATAAGCCAGGTATCTTCTCCAGGTGTTACAGACCCAGAGAGTGCAGAGAATAACACATATTCTTCTACATCTTCACCTCTAACTCTCTTTCGATGTCTTTCTTCATCCTCATCTTTGGCTAGATGAGCATGATGCATTTTGTTGTTGTTGTTCTTTGATGATGGATATTCTCTAGCAAGATGTCCTATATTATGACAGTTGTAGCATTGATACTTTGAGTAATCCTTCTTCTTCTTCTTCTAAAATTTCTTCTTTGAAGGCTTATGATTACTCCTCTTGAAGTTTGATTGATTTATTCCTTTAGTATGGGTAGCTAGATCCTGATCATCTTCTTTGAGAAGAGCTTCTCTATTGGCTACTCTAGCTTTTTCTTGTATGCAATCTTCCCACACTATGTCAAACTTAATACTTTCTTTTCTAGCACACAGAGTTTGGATGAATGAGTCCTAAGGTCTAGTGAGTCCATTGAGAGTAGTCATAAACAATTCATCCTCATCAAGGGTATCTCCAATAGCACTTAGCTTCTCTTTGATCTAGGAGACCCTTGTGAAGTAATCTCGAATAGATTCTCCTTTGCTCATCTTTGTGCCCTTCAATTGAGCTCTCAAATTTATCTTTTTGTTGATGTTCTTTCCTTCATACATTTTGGAAAGTGCATCATACATTTGCTTCGGTGTCTTCTTAAATGACACTTGAGGGATCAAGTGATCCTTGATGGAATCAACAATGTTCCTCATTGCCTTGATTAGGCCTTGCTCACGCTTCTCCTTAGCTTCCGCTTCTTTAGGTTCTGCAATCTCATCCTTGATGTACTTCTCAAGACCATTCTCTTTTAGAATGAGGCCAATCCTATACTTCCAAGCTAGGCATTTTTCTAGGCCTTCCAATTTGTCCTCAAGCTTAGTGCTTGGGGCCATCATTAGAGGAATTTTGGGGTCTAAAATGGGCCTCCTAAGGAAAATAATAAAATAATAGTTAAAATAATAAAATAATATTGATTAATTTTGGAGGAAGAAAGAAAAAAACTACTCTTTGTGTTCGTATTTTCGACATATCTCCCTGTGTTTTTACTCAAATTTTGATTGGGAGAGCTCGTTGGATGCGGAATTTGATTCTGCATCCAACGAGTACCCACGCTGCATACTTTTGACGGACCCCGCTTCCCCAAACACAAGAANGATTAATTTTGGAGGAAGAAAGAAAAAAACTACTCTTTGTGTTCGTATTTTCGACATATCTCCCTGTGTTTTTACTCAAATTTTGATTGGGAGAGCTCGTT
>LPNX010842985.1:21273-70749 GCA_001517045.1 Pseudotsuga menziesii | reverse complement strand
AAATTCTATTGGTTCTTGAATTCCAACTCACAAAAACTTATTTTGGCACGTTTTCTTATAAGGCCCATTTTAGACCCCAAATTTCCTCTAATGCTTGTCTAGTAAGTCACTCAAAAATGAAATTTATCAAAATTGGAGATTGACCTTACCAGTAAATGCACTTGGAGGAGGCGAGTTGGTTGATCCAACTGCTTTCTGGAGATCCCTAATCTTCAGTCTTCAAATCCTACTTGCGAGGTTGCAGCACTGCAGAATATCTAGTTTTGTTTCACTTCAGTTTTTTGGTTCACTTCCAAACTAAGGTTTGGCTTTCCTGGATATCCAACCACCCAAAAACTTCAATCTAGGGCTCAATAGATGTGCTCTTGGAGGGTGCAACATTCTATGCAAGCAGATCTTCAAAACTCCAACTTTCGCAGAAACCCTAATTTCTTTCAGAGAAGGAGGAGGGAGATTTTCAATTTATGAAGGCTACTCTAATTTGGTTAGCTCTGATACCATGTTAAGATTTCATATGCTAGACTAGATTCAATAGTATTCAATTCAAAATCACAGCAACAAGATATCAAGAATCACTAATAGAAACACAATCACAAGATAGACACAACATTTATCTTGGGAAACCCTCAAGGGGAAGAAAACCCAGTAAAAACTTCCTCTGTATAAGATGTATAAAAGACAACCCAAAAACAGATCTTCTCCTCCTTATGTTCTGTTTCTCTCTCTCTCCTATGCGCTACTCAAGTGAGTGAGTCTGTGTTCAAATAAGAACCACAACTCCTCTATTTATACACGATGAGTCAACTGACTTTTACACTAGACAAGTCGGCCCCACTAAACTGTCTGGGTCGACTTCACCTAGGAAGACTCAAAACAATATATTATATTATTTATTAGGGTACTAAAGACCCAACACTAGTGGAGGCTTTACCTCATGACTCTATGATGACCAAATACAATAGTAACACCTCGTCGGAGGAATAATGGCATCTCCCTTGGATTACATCAATAAAATACATTTAGAATATCCTTTGAAGTTACAATATTTCAACACAAGCAACCCATGGGTTAACCCTTACATTTCAGTTGTGTTATTTATTTCCTGGCTAATTCCTTCCTTGAAGAAGAACTGCAACCTCCCATTATGGTCTCTAATTAGACCTCTGAAACTATCATCGCATGGGTTCCCTTTGGAGGCACAATCAAAATTAATCTTAAAGATGCCAAGCAGAGGATCCTATGAGTGATTCGGGCTTGGATCCCCCAGATGAGGTGTTTTACCTAGGCCAAAACATGGAAGTGGTCTAGAAATTCCCCAAGCCCAAAGAATAATGGATTTAGCTCCCTAGGCATGTTAATCATTCTCCTCTCAAGAACCCAGATGGATAATTTCCAGAATCTTCGATTACATAGTTAGCTAAACAATGTCAATGGAGGTGGAGTTTCCTTTGATGATCTTACAATTTCTTTCTTTCCAGGTTTCCCATACTACAAAACCCAGGAATATTTTCCATAAACGATTGGCCATTGGGTTTTGAACGAATCCTTCGTCCAGTTTTGCAGAGTGAGATAAGGTCTACCCCTAGTTCTATTGGAGCATTAGCACCCCCATTATCCCATAACTGGATGGAAAAGGAGTCGTCTAGGATATGGTCAATAATTTCCTTGACCTTCTGACATAAGCAACATTGGTAAGGTCCCAAAAACACTCTTTTCATAAGATTCTCTCCTGTAAGAATTCTATGTTTGAAAATGAGCCAAACAAATGTTGAGATTTGTAGGCATAACTTAGATTCCCTCATATCTCCGCCAAGATTTTCTTCCTACCTCTAATAATTGTGCAAAGAATTTAGTTTCTTGTGAAAACATTACAATTGGATTTTCCTTCTAGATCTTGTTTCTCAGAATCTGAGTTTTTTTAGTGTTGTTGAATCCTCTCACAGTCCAGGTTATAATCTTCATTAATAACTATGAGAGAAAATTATAGACCTAAAGTATCCCTAATGGTAGGGTACTGACCTAATTCAACTAATATGATCTTGGCCTCTATAGTACAGACCTGGTTTGACTTCCTCCACAATTTCTTACCTTTCTCCATAAATTTCCTTTTATTGTCTTTCAGAGAGCCACCTGAGATACCTAAAGTTTTCAATGTCCTTGATTTTATAATAGCTTCCTGGAGCAAGGATACTTGTTCCTAGGGTACAAAACCCTTACCTTTGTTTGTGCATACCTTCTCGATTCCTTCTAGGTTAAGCTCCCCTAATTCCATATCTTTCTCTTCTTTTGTATCCATCTACTACTGGATTGCACCTTGGTCTTGAACGATGTTTCCCTCCCCCCTTAATTTTCCTTATTCCTTCGTTTCCAAACTAAGGTTTCCCACCTTCTCCCCCTATAGATCCATATTTTCCCTTTTTTCCTCTTGCTTCAATAGTATCGTGAATTGATTGAAACATTGGGGCATTTGTTCACCTCTAGGGCCTCTTGTCTTCTTGCTCCTCTTTTTTTCAATTGCACCCTCAAGAAACCTTGATTATCCACCTCTTTGTTTAGCTTGGGTTGAGAGGGAGGAGCATTCTGAGAGCAATCTTTGTAGAGGATCTTGTAGTCATGACAACGCCTACATCATAAACGTATCTACTCGTAATCCAACGATTCTCTCCATTCATTAGCTTCCCATGTGTTGTTCAGGATAAAGCACCCTTGTAACCTAAGGTCTGAGGTTACCAACTTACTACTAACTTGCAAACAATCAGCTTTACTAGAGAATGGAAAGGGAATAGGAAGAAAGTCTTGAATTACCCGATTATCGTCGGTTGATTCAAGCTTGATCTTCTCCCGCTCCTCTTCTCTCCAAAGCTTTCAAGGATGCACCTCTTTTACCTGCAAAGAGCAAATCCTTCAAGTAATATCTCATGCATATATATATTATAGATTAGATGAACAATATATCAAACATATAATCAAATATATTCATTAACCAAAATACATGAAACAGACTCAACACAAGATTGGAAGAAGAATTCTCTTTATTAATAATCGATGAACAAGATAAGAATACAACCCAGCTTCTGAGACAAGGACTCCTCCACAACTAAAGGACTCTGAGTTTTGCTGCTCCAAGATTTCTGAAGATATACCATCAGCATAACTTTGCTCTCTAAAATTGATTGATTAGTCCCCACCCCAAGGACTCTATTTATACTTGGGAAATAGAGTGGTTTCGAAGGTTGGGATGGTTGAAACAGTTGGGATAGTTATGGATTAGGGCCCAAGTAATTTCATCTAATCGTGTTTTATATTTTTTAAAGTCAAAACAAGGTGTACGTGACTATTAATATAGGCAACCCATGTATGACACGCGAGTTGCTCGAAGGAAACTCGTGTACGCAGGTGTACGCGGGTTGCAATGCAAATACTTGCGTACGGTACACGAGTTGCAATGCAGATAGTCGCGTATGCAACTCAACACTTAGAAAAAATATATATTAAGCTGGTTTTGAGGGTAAATGCATCCCAGGTCATGCCCATCTATAGTGTTTTGGTAAACTTCAATCCTAATTTGTCCTTTTGTGTACCAACATAAAGAATGTCGGCACTCGAACGGAGAAGTGCCATTTGGGTTGATAACACCATGGGAGGTTTATAGCTTCTGGAAGAGCTTTTGTTAAATCCATATACACACAAATTCTATCATATGCCATGTACCTTTTTGCCTTCGTTTTCCCCAAGATGTTGATGAAGGTTCCTAGGGTGTTACTTATATCTTCTTGAATTTCTGGATCCCAGTATCCCCCATCAAGGAGTACAAGCGTATCCATACATGTGTCATTCTCATGTCTTCTTTCTCTGGGTTAAATCTCTCCTTCCAGGGTTTGAGGAAAAGATCAACATAGTAAAAAAAATATGGCCATCCATCCAAAACCCTATTTCGGTCCTCTAAACTAATGAAGCTTATGATGGAAAAACTCTTTGAACCCAATTGTGGATCATTGTGCCCCCTTGGTTTCCAAGTGGAGTTTGTCCACCAAACTAGGGCTTTCTTCGACGGTAGCACATCCACAATTTCCCTATTAGTGCATGGTCTTTTATACATTGAATCCAATCTCTTAAGTTTGTGGATATGATCTGCATTGCATGAACTTGATTGGGCCTGGGTAAGTAGTGTCTAGGGCTACGTCCTTATTGGTTTTCTCTAGTTTTGCTCGATCCCTTTACTCCCATTTCAGCTAGATTTGGATGCTACCAATCTGCATTCCTGCGACCGAATCCTTGGGGTGTATGGGATCTCCACCCCCCATGCTCCGTTTCATAGATCACTGTCAGCCTTCGCCTTGTAAATTTTTCCGAAGCCTTTAATTTCCCAAAAAAAAACTTCACCCTCTACTACCAATGCATGGTTGCTCTTGGATTAAAGTTGCCACCATATATGGGTATCTATTTTTTTATCAAGTAAATGTTTGGAATAGTTTTTAACCTTCCATGAAGGGAAGGAATACTTTCCAATGTTTCCATAGTGTTAACTTAATGCCATATGCACAAACAAACTTTGAATAAGACAATAGTTTGTAGTAAAAGATCGAAGAAACTCGTAAGTGTGACATAAGTTGTTTAAAGGGTCTAGTTCTTATGAAAACTAAATAGCATATGCTGAGGTTAAGGAAATATTTATTCATCTTCTTCCGAACTGATAGGATTGTGGGCGCCCAAAGACACTCTTAAAAATGAGGAGTTTATAATCAAAATTGGATCGACTTAGGAAGAAGTCTACGAGATTGGATGTAAGATTCACTATTAAAATTGATTAAAAAGAGTCAACTTGCTAAAACAAATTAAGAACTAACTTTAAACAGGATTACCAACGAAGCCAACTAGCATATTAATTAGACTTATGCTGGCCCTTACCTGCTCTTCGTGCAGGCCCCCGTTCTCGTGCTGGCGGTGGGGTTCCGCCACCATTAAAGAATCTTTATCATCTTGCGTCAACTAGGTGAACATAATCTATCGCGTCTGGTGTTAACTAGGAATGTGTTAGATTTAGGTAAATGTGTGCTAAAACCTCCCTGAATGACTCTACCTAGCCTCTCTCTGAATGGCCTCAAGAATGGCTCTACGTGTAAAAAAAGCCCCCCCCAATAGTACCCTGACAGGATATGGTTCAGAAGCTCTAAGAATCAGTCAGAAGCTGTAAGAATCAGTAGCAGCAGTAAGAGAGCCACCAGAGCTGTAGCAGTAGCAGTAAGAGTCGTAGTAGCAGTAGTAGACATATCGTAGTAGCTATAGATATACAAGTGTACATATGTTGATGACCAAGCAAGGAAATATGTTAAATTTTTATGAACGTGTCAGATTATTGGATTAGTAAGAGACTTTCTTGTAGTATTCTTCATATCAACGTCTTGCTAGTAAAATCCATATTGTTTCTGATAGCGATCATACGCTGCATGAAATGCCGCTTTCGCATATAGCTATTTCTGTGGACGATGTATGCCATTGTCCATTTGCACCATTGTATGAGAGATCCTTTCATGATTTGAGTTCGCATTTTTTAACTTGGGGTGGCTCGTTTTACGATTTCCAAAGGTAGGACCTAGAAGTATTAACATCAAATTGTGCAAACATTAATAGAATGGTAGAGGAAATAATTAAGAAATGCGTCATGGAGAGCAAAAAGAGACAAAATATTTTATTTTTACATAAAAATTCATGGAACAAATCTAGGATCTTGAAATGGTCATATGAATAGAAAACATGATACGGACAAGATAATTATTAAATCGAAGGCATACAAGGAAGGCAATCCTTATATACTGGAAAGTCTGTCCACTATATATATATAAGGCGCTCCAGGCAAGATAAAATGGAAGGAATTCATGTTGAAAAAAAAACCTTTTGACAAACTTTTTTTTGGGAAAATATAAAGTAAAATGCTTTTGAAATAAAGCATTTAAAAAAAGCAATATTGAATATATAAAATACACTAAATTTATATATAATCAATAAATAAATTATAATAACTAATTATTAAACATCAGTAACTAAAGATGAAGAATGGACAACCCTTCCTGAATAATCTATTTGCATCTGACAAGTACATTGTACTCTATTCATCATATATATTAATAACTGTCAGCAAAAACTGTAGCAAAAAAACTGTCGTCACTCGAAAAGTAAACCATGTGCGCCATGCCTTCATACCAATAACTCAACAATGTGCATATCAACCAAATTTCAGTGATGTGTCTCATTGTGCTTTGAAGGTGTTGTTCGATGCTTATAATCTTAACCAATTCAATGCATATCAGTATATGAAGGCAAATATATGAATTCACGCTCAAACTGCTTGTTACAAAAAAATTTGGTAACCCTTGGAAAATCTGGTAACTGAGTTTGATTATGAGTTAACGCCATCCTCATTTAGTCTAGAGTTGGTTTAACAATACCAGACCTTCTTGCGAAACCTAGGAATAAAAACCATGTGGTCGAATTTGATATGAAGCAGTGTACAGGTATGCCAACCAATGAATGGTTACCCGATCTGCACTGTGGTCACCAATTGGTTTCTTGGCGAATTTTGTGGGGGTGTTGGAAATAATTGTATACTTCTTGCTACCAAAAATTGCTGCTATCGGATGCAGAGATCTCATGAATAAAACAAAATGGATGTAGGTGGTGGTGGTTGATTTATCGAAAAATATGAACTGAATTTGCTTGAGATTTTGTGGGTTTGTTTATTTCATTCTAGTGCTTCTCTCCTCCAAACTTTACATCCATCTGATGCCCGGTTTGCAAGATATACGCAAATCAATTTTCCGTATAATGCACTGGTTTAACAATTTTACTAAGTTTTTAAATCATGCCGAAATGCTCAAATTAAGACCAAATTGAATGCCTAAAGTTGAACAAAATGTATTTTTATCTTTTCTTTGGTAATGTAATCTTATAGTTTCATAATTATAGTTTTCTTGCACATAGTGGTAAAAAAAACTACCTTAAAAAGAAGCCCGCACAATCCTCCTTATGCATTTGTTTGATAAATTTGAACGCAAGGTTTCCAGAATGGTTATATTGGGCAACAAAAACCATGTCTCGTTTTTTTTATTTGACCTCGGATGCTTGCAAATGACATGAAAAAACTATCCTTGGAGGATATTCGATAGTTTTGAAATTCTTATGTTGGACGTTAAGATTGATCAACTCCCATGGTTAGTTTGTTTGTTTGTTTGAGGAACACAAAACCAAATTTGAAAGATTAGGAACAATCTTAAAGTGGTGGATATTCATTTACAATGGAGCATTTGTTTGAGGAACACAACCAAGTTTGGAAGATTAGGAACAATCATAAAGTTGTGGTTCTTCATTTGGAATGGCGCAAACATAAGAAACATAAAAAAATGTTACAGGATCTGACCAATTATTGCAGGATCTGTGTTTCCTGTAATAGGCAATTGTTCAACCATTAAAAAAGGGAGTTTTTACTTTAAACAATTTTTAATGGAATCAACGCTTGACCTCGGCGACACTTGATAGTTGTTGAAGAATCCCAATCATATTAAATCACACCTCAAAAGTCGTATTTTGATTCGAAGCTGTGCTTAAATCCAAACAAATGAAAACATTGTAGGAACAACAAGAAGTCATGTGAGTGGAAAAACCATATTTATCACTAAGGGTTCAAAATGGTAGTATGAGGTGCATGAGGAATGAGATAGTTTCTGAACAAGAGTAATAATGGCATGGTGTCTTCACCCCAACTGACGGTTTCCGTCCTCGGAAAATATTGACAAATAGAGAAGGGTAAACGAGATCAACATAAGAAATCAGAAGCATGGGAAATTTTCCAAGTACAGCTCTTCTATAGTTCAATGAATTATTGATTAAAGATTAGAAAATAAGATTATTGATTAAATAATAAAGATTAGAAAATAAGATTAAAAATTACTAATTTAACCTTTTAGAAAAACGGGAAAGTATTTTTTTTTAATCCTCCATCATAACCTTGCCAGTAGATCATCCTTCATAAATGTTACTAACCTCTAGTAATGATTATTTATAGATATGATACTAATCTTCACATTAACACTTAACCTATCATAAGGACCTATCCTCCATTATCGAGGAGGCTAAGTTTCACCAAACATAATACTCAACACTATCATGTCAATACTATTCGAGCCATACTGAGCCGTATAAATCTATTTATCTATCGATCGTGCCATTACATAATAAGGATAAGGACAATCTTGGTGCATTATTTTAAATTGAAGATAAGGCTATGGATCAGTAATTAATCACATAATTAGACGTATATATTTTAGAATTTTGGGGTGGACTACTGACTACTATTTATGTTTTCTCATCTACCCATGAGAATGAGACATGTGTACTGTCCATATTGATTCTATGGGCATCGTTCAAGATTAAACAAGAATGAGACAAGTACACTCTGGAGATTGATTCTATGGACATTACAAAATTAATAATTAATAATTTAAAAAAAATAAAAAATAACTTAATTAACATGGGTTAATTACACTTAGTGATAATTGTAAAAATTAAAATTAACTCCTAATAAACTTTTGCAAACTCCTAATAAACTCCTGGATCTAGTAGTTGGACATCTAGCTAATATACATTTAGTATTACATGTAGTTATAATTAGGTTTTAGATTCTTTTAAAAGGAGGTTACGAGATAGATTGATATGTGTTTTGCATTCAGCCTTATAGCTCACTCAAATATAACGGAATATTTGTGAGTCTGCAGTACAGACAATGACTGAAAAATTGGTGTAGTTTCCATGTTTTAAGAAATAATATTTACAATGTTTAAAATATCATAACAAATCTGTGTTAGCAGCTATTGATGTTAGTATAGGCAGCCACGAAGGTTCAAGCCAAGAAAGACATTGAAGAAGAAAATCTTCCATACAAACCCTTCGTGTAGAAGTATCAAATTTATGGCAGTCTCAGAATCGACGAGAAAACCCTTCTCGAGAAGCCCACAGAGAAAGCATTAATGGGGTCCCAGCTTCAGGAGGCCAAAAAGAAAATTGAAGAGCTGTTGCATTAATATTGTCATAAAAATGCTTTTGACCTAAGCAGGCTTCACATCCACGACTTTGCAGAAGCAATATAGAAACTTTTTTCTACACTTGTCAAGCTTGATCTTTCTAATAATTACCTAAAAAGTAGGATAATTTCAAGAATACTAATTAGTAGTATAGTAGTTCGTTAAGGAAGCTTGATCTTTCTAATAATTACCTAAAAGTAGGATAATTTCAAGCAGACTAATTAGTAGTATAGTAGTTCGGTAAGGAATCCTTATATATTTTGAGAGAGTGACGGAGGCTTAATTGTTTCTTAGATCTTGGCTAACTCTGTGACCAGTCTGGTCAACCTTACCAATCTGGATCTTTATTCGAATCAGTTGACATAACTGCAGAATGGAGTCTTGTAAAGCTTAAATGAAAAGCTTTAAAACTAATTTTAAAGAAAAAAAGAGAAAATTGGAAAGTTATAACCTGTGTGATAAATTGGTTCTCAACATGGGAAGATATGGCATGCAATTCAAGAAATCAACCTATCGCAGGTCTGTTTTGTTTAAATTAATATCCTCCATTGCGGCTACATGAAATCAACCATGGGATTGGGAACAGATGGATGCGTAGAAGTAGAAGACGAAGCATCATTTCTTTTTATATTAGTTATATTTGGACCAGGCTATCATTTAGTCTGAATGATGGATCATAACAACCGTTGTGAGATGCTCAAGAATCAAGTTTGATATTTAGGCTTCATGGATCGTATAGAGTGTGAGTGATTGAGACATAGAAAAGATGCATGCGGGGCAAATTGCGATTTCTAACATGATTTTGCAAAGAATTTTAGAGAATATGCTCAAATTCTTGAGAAAATTGCTTACATACAATTATTTCTTCACTACACCACGGTGTACTGCTCCCAAGCAATACGTGGCTCAATGCATGACTAAGGATCAAGACACTGTGCATGACTAAGGATCAAGATACTGTGCACCTGTTGTGGAACACGGTAAATTGTTGTACTTCGAAATCGAAGTCAATTGTGTGTATTTAAAAGCTGCAAATGAAACTAATAGACCCTTGGTTTGGTGTAATTACTGACTCATAAAAACATAAACTGAAGTATCGATCTAACCAACGACTTGTGGAAGGTCGTTGGATTTCATGGGTTCTATGCTCATGTAAAAGGTTTACTTTAGTCCAGAAATAATTCAAAGGTATACAAACAATAAACTTGGTGGATTTATGGCAGAAGTCTCTTGAGAATTAAAGAAGATATCTCATCACCATGTTGGACCTCCTTGCCTAGGGATGTCTATGAGTAAAAAGACAGCCGAAACAATTCTGGAAAATGGAATGACAGCATGGCAGTAAAATTTGAATTCCAAATCGTCATAAACCGAGCTCAGAAATAGCTCGCCCAAAGCAAACGTAACCCTCCCTGGCCAACCATCAGACGAACAATGAGGCCTACGATGCTGGGGATCACGCTGCTGCCGTGAGGTGCCAAGCAATGGTGAACCAAGCCAATCACCATCCTCATGCCTGCTCTGAAGCTGCTATGTGTCGCGAACTTCTTTGAGATGGTGCCACTTTTGGCCTTCCACCATCCCAAAGTGAGCTCTATCCCCATCAAGTATCTGAGCTCTCTACTAATAGTCGCTCTAGTCCTTCGTATCTGTCCCCGATCGATCACTTTTATGTCTTTATGGTATAAAGTGTTAAGCTCAATAAGGTATGTAGCTCTTTATTCCTCATCGGCTATGAGGTCATGTAGTGCATTGTTAAGTTGTGGCAGAAGAAAGGGTCTAATAACTTGTACTCCTCCATAAACCCCTGAGGGTGTGATGATGCCACTCAAACACTATATGGGAGCCAAGAATGTAATCTTTTTCAGTTCCAAATTTAGACAGAGATTTAGTTGGAGATTGTCACATGCTCCAATTTCCAAAAACAATTTAATGTTATTGAGGAACATTGTGTTATATTTTATACTAAGTTTGTAATTGATGATCAAGAGGGGTCGAATAATTAATGTAATTCAGTATATTTTATTTATAAATAAATAAATGATGAGACAACAACTTAGTGAAGCTGTTAAAAGAGTGTTAACTAGTCACTTGGTGGAGGATACCGGTTGGAGAGTATACTATACTAACAAGTGGCAGCATCTTCAAACTACTTCAAACTGTTGCACGTGGCAACTTCCTTATATTTGTGGTCATGATTCCCCAAGAAAAGGAAATTGGAGCAGGTGGCTCCTTAAGTGAAAATTGACCCAGAAGACCTAGGCATTGTTATAAAATTTTCCATTGAAGAGAGCTGAGCTTGCTCATTCTGAGAAGTGATCATTCAAGGTGAATGAAGTGCACATGAGAAATTCGGATTACTGAGGTAATTTGACCAGTAAGGTGACAAAAGGTCTTAGTACTCTACTAGGAGGACCAGGAAACACGCTCGGGGGTCGTGAGGAAGTGCAAACTAAGCTTTCCCCAGGAGTTGGTTGATAAAATCAGCCTCCTTAAACTGTTGTCACCTCATCATTAACAGGTTTCTAATTGTTTCTGGTTATTATATTTATTTACTGTCTTCAGTAAAATGTTTACTAGTTTTCAAATATAGGCATGTTATTATTTTATTAGGGTTTATGAACGAAAGAGTAATTGTGTATTGATGAACGTAGTAATTTGCAGATTATGTTAAAAATGATAGTATATATGCTAAATGAGAAATAAATAGAAATATATTACCATACTGTATTTTTCCACGCCTAGGCAGTACAACTGGTTGATTAAGTACATGTGATGATTCTTTATTAACTCTGAATGAAAATATAAAAAATTTATTTTATAGATTGCATATGATTCATTCTTTAGAAACAAGAGTAGCTACTCTATCTTTTGAATGCATCTATATCAGACAAGAACTAAATATATGTATATAAAGATCTTTAGTAATCATGCTAACCATAGAACTATTGTTAGTACTATTATTCATTATAAGTACAATAGACAAAGTTAAACAAATAAACATAAGAATAGTAAACAAACTATCACTTAGGATTTAGAACTAGATAGTATTCGATATTTTCTTGTAACAACCTGTTACAAGATAATATTTATTTGTTCTCTGTTTAACACAGATATTTCTAGTGTAACCTCAAGGCAATCACCTAGGGTTATGAAAGACAGGTTCCATCCTATTCACAAACTTGCAGTATCTTAAAGAGCTGTAAAATCATTGAGGGAAAAATAAGAAAGCAGAGACAAAATTTGTCATGTAAAATTCATTGTATTACAGAACTGTAGGGTATATTTAAATATTAACCCTTCGAGCAAAACATGGTACTAATTTATTACTCTTTAACAAAGTCAAATTTCCCATAAAACATTGCACTAAAAATTATTATAATTATATGATATTAAACTAAAATAATACTATAACAATTTGTTAAAAACAAAATCAAATAGGAAGAAATGGCTTATGGCCTTTAGAATTAAAGGTCCAGGCTCAGGCCTATTAAAAAACTTAACTAGATACAAAATAATATATCAAATAGTAACTATTCATTAATGACAAGTAAAAACTCTTAATCAGTTTACAAGTCTCCACTGATTAAGAGTTTTTCTTCACCTTAAAAACCCATTTTAAAAACCAAAATTAACCAGACAGAGGTCGACAACCTCGTTATGGCTTAGAGCTGAGCTCTATCAAGAAAGTAAAAGAAGTTTACATTGTCCAAGTCGTAAAGGAACTGTCATAAAAACTATATTATCACAGCGACAATAGCCTTCAACTTCCCTGCACAAAATATCCTCCAGGGTTTTGAACTCATACAAAATCAAACAACCAAAAAACAACAAGCTAGCATGTAAACCAAGGCCATGCCTTAACCAACTACAAAGATTCTATCTTCCAACCACCACATCATTTTCACAGGAAGAAAACCCTCATTTGCAACCGGGGCTTACCGAAAGTATGCTCAGATGGGACGTTGAAGGAGCAAGTTCGTTCCAACCTACAGAGTCAGGAGGAGGACTTGCAAGGTTTATAAACCATTTATTGTTACAAATCTTATTTAAATGTTAAACCCTTTTTTTTTTAAAAAGAAAACTAACTTAAAAATGAAACCGGTCGTTACCTATTAAGCTTCTTGTTCTAAATGAAGCTGAGGAAACTGACCACCTAAGATCATTTTGGCACCTCGCCGGAAGTCAAGGAGACACTGAGTCACAACTTCGAAGGAAAACGAGAAATCAACCCAATCGAAATGAAGGAGCACTCTTGTACAATCTCTGTCCACTAATTTCAGTATTAAGACAAACACAGTCCTCGAATCCTTAAGGAAAACCAATTGCTACACTTGCAGTATGCTACAGTAACCATTAAAGACCAAGAATCTCTTCGTGACCTCTCTCAAAACAGCCCACAACATTTGGTTCTGGAAGAAATCTGCCAAGCATGGAGGTGGTCAAAAGTTTTCGATGGCCGCGAGCTCGCAGCTCGACGAAGTAGACGGAGGAACCCTCGCTCTGCAAAAAATAAATGAATAGGGTTTAAGTTATAAGTCAACCCTTTCGTGGATAGAACCATCACCACGTGTCCTTTGAAATATTTCTCCAGCGTGGTTAGAGTTCAATAGTCTTCGCTGCAACACAATGATTTCTAATCAAATCTTTGATCTTTATAAACTATGCTTTGTCTATGATTGTCATATATATATATATATATATATATCATTGCCATGGAGATTAGCGATGCTTAGGTTATAAATCATAAATTTAAAATATGAAGTAACTCATAGGTTATGTCAAGTTTAAATAAATTCTTTTGCTAACTTTGTGTGTTAAGACTTAGTATAATATCAAACTTTATTGATCAATAAACTTATTTCAAAAGCTTACGAATCAACTAGTATGAAGGCTTAGTTATTTGTTTATATATAATGTGAAAATTATATAATGTCAAGCCTGGGATAAGTTTTGAATTGGATCGAGTTTTAGAGTTAGCTCTCTTTTCAGTAAAATAGGCTAGATTATAGCTTAGAGCATGAAGTATTTACCTTGTTTTTATCTCCAAGGAATCATATACCTATGATCATGACTAGCCTCCAAATGTGTACTTAAAACTAAGCAAAAGTCGAGTACTATAATTTTTACCTTAGATAAAATCTAGATCAAGATTGCAATAAACAAAATCACCAAGTGAGTCTTGGAGTTAATTGTAATCCATCAGTATCATGTTTTTACACCATGCAGAGGCAGTTCGTTATAGATACAATTATGGAGATATAACTACACAAATAAGATCAACGTTACCTGCTGGAGTTAAGCTGATCTTAAATATGCTAAGACTAGCATCTTATTCACGCTAGGGAAGTATCTTCTCGACTTGAATTTAAGGAACCAGCAGTCCAACTGTGTTAACTTAAAGCTAAGTAAGCCCTGTTCACACTTAAGAATCTTTCCCTACTTGACAAAAGAAAACCATCAGTATATCTAGCAGCAGTAAGTTACAAGTTCTTTTTCTACTTCTGGAAAAATTACAACTGCTAAGTCATCAACAACACTAACACAAGTTTTTAAGATTACACCTTTAGTTTACAAGTTTTTATAAAGAAGCAACCCCTTGTTCTTTTATAAACTGTTTCTATTATCTGCTAACCATTAGTGGTACTTTAAGGGGTTCTTTTATAAACTGTTTCTATTATCTGCTAACCATTAGTGGTACTTTAAATGCGACTTTAGACATTTTATGTCACTTAAAAATTTTAAAATTTTAAGAATTTTTGGGTTATTACCCATTTAACCAAGTTTAAGTTCAATCCATTCGAAAGCCTATTGTTTACCCGGAATCCGTTGCATTTGTCTGAGTAACAGTAAAGGCACCAACACTTGCGTTTGATCAAGTCTCCCTAGCCGTCATCAAGTCTCCCTAGCCGTCATCCCACTCCATAGGACCAGAGAATGGAGCAACGTGAAAGAAAAAAGCATAAAAGGCAAGAGCAGGACCGGAAGGACTAGATTAAGCAGTTGATCCAGGTGATTCAGTAGTTTAAGCAGATCCAAAGCCAGTAGCAAAGGTAGGAGAAGCAGTATATTAACAGTTTACCGAGTAGCACCCATTTATCTGTAGTACGTAGTGGTTATTTTGGGGTATTTTGGACCTGTTACCGTATGTGAGAATTCGTGTGTATTTTCCTCTGTTATTGTGCCTTGACTATGTTTTTGTATCATTCGTGCGGAGAAGTATAAGTGCTAACTGAAACGCCCCCGACTTGCCGGAATCCGGTACTGCAAAATTAAAGGTAAGGTCTCCATCCGGTCCTGAGAAGAGGTTACCAGTTCTGATTAACAAAGTACATTCATAAAGTAAAGTGGTAGGTAACAGCTTGGAAATAAGCCAAAACCTTTTAGGCAGTGTGAAAGCTCACCTTCAGAACTGATTAAAGTGGTAGGTAACAGCTTGGAAATAAGCCAGAACCTTTTAGGCAGTGTGAAAGCTCACCTTTGGAACTAATTAAGAAGCTCACCTTCAGAACTGATTAAAGTGGTAGGTAACAGCTTGGAAATAAGCCAGAACCTTTTAGGCAGTGTGAAAGCTCACCTTTGGAACTAATTAAGAACAATTTGAGACAATGCTAAATTACCAGATTAATTCAAAGAATGCTAGGTTCTATAGCCGAATGTAAGACTAACACTTCTAAAGTCATTGATCAGAATGAAGAGGACAAGTGGAATGTTAGACGAAGACGATTTAGTGCAAGCTTGTTGAATCTGACATAGATAAGTCAGATTGGCCTGGACACTTGTAAAATTGTTTTTGTACTTTGTGCCATTCGTTTATGAATATCTTAGAATCCTCGCATGTTCCATTGGTAATTAAGCTCTTATATTTTTTCTTTGTTTCATTCAAACTGTCTAGAAAGGTCGAAAGGTGGAGTATTTTCTAAATTGATTTTATGGGCTCTTTGTAAATTAATAATTAATAATTTCAAAAAAATAAAAAATAGCTTAATTAACATATGCTTAGTGTAGTGATAGTTGTAAAACTTAAAATTAATTTTCAACTATTCTATTATTAGATACAACTATTAGTTTAACTCCAATGATTCCAGCTTAACTCTAACTTTAATCACAATTATATTGCATAACTATTAGCTTAACTTCAACTCTAATCACTTAAGGGTTAGTCCAAACGCATTTAGGAGTCTAGCTAATGTGCAGTCATGTAAGAGTCTAACGTCTAACTAAGAAACTCCTCCAAACTCTTAATAAACTCCTGCATCTAGTAGTTGGGCATCTAGGTAATATACAGGTAGTATTACATGTTTAGGTTTTTCATAGAGATGTAATTAGGTTTTTGAGTCTTTTTAAAGGAGGTTAGGAGATAGAGTATAATAATTGTTTTTTAAAGATTGCAATCTCGTCCTAATTACGCCCAAAGACATATACATCTTAATAGAATTTTGGGGTGGACTACCGTCTATGCTTTTTCATCTATGGTCCATAATGATAAAAGTGTATTGTCCAGATTGATTCTATGGGCTTCGTCCAAAATTCATAATGAACAATTATAAAAAAATAAAAAATAACTCATGTGATAAGTGCACTTTGTGGTAGTTGGAAAAAAATAAATAAAAAATAAAAATAGTTCATGTCATAATGTGTAGTAGGTGTGACAATGGAATAATGTGGACAAGGTTTAATCAAACTACATTTTACAACTAGGAGTTGAAGTAATGTGCACTTCTTATGACAATGGAACTCCTAATTATAAACTCCTCTTTGAACTCCATTTGGAAGCTAGGAGTCTAGATAAGTGGGAGTTGTTATATTAACTGGAATATTTTCCATTAACTTTCAAATTAACTATTAGATACAACTATTATGTTAACTCGAATGATTATACAACTATGAGCTTAACAATCACAAATTAAGTGATTGTTATATTAGATTAACTCTTACATACAAGTAATTGACACATTTTTTACCAATAAAACATTATCAATGTTTCAAATATATATCTATCCGCATATTGCATACATATTAATCTTATTAATATGGTTGTTGCTAGTCATAAGACATGCATGAATCATCTTTGCGTCCATTAACACAATAAGACCATCACTTAAAGAACAATTGTCATATTAAGAACAACTAGAAGTGGAAGCTCCAAGTAACACCCAACCTTAGGCACTTATCTAACATGTACTCTTTCTATGGTGAGACCACCCTTGAGCTGGATATAGCTCCAATAAAACAAAGTGGAGCTAGAAATTCTTTCTTGATTTCTCCTTGCTAGCTACACATCAAGTGCATAGCCATGGTGAGTTAAGAAACTCAAAGATTTACTTATCCTTAATCATTTGCATGTAGAGTATCTAAGACTAGCTATCAACCATCTTTGGTTATCTCAATCTTACAAACCTCAAAGAATATTAAAGCACATTAAATACATGTGTACATTCCTCTCGAAATATCTCCTTCCAAGGTCTCACCAAAAGACCAACTAACCAATTAACTTTTAAGTAAAAAAAATATGGTCCTCCATCCAAAACCTTATTTCAGTGTTCTAAACAAATAAGCTTATGATAGGAAAACTCTTTGAACCCAATTACAGATCATAGCACCCCAATTGGTTTCCAAGTGGAGCTCGTCCACCAAACTAGCGCTTTCTCTTAGGGTAGCATGCCCACAATTTCCCTATCAATTTATGGTCTTTTATATATTAAATCCAATCTCTTAAGTTTGTGGATATGATTTGCTTTGCAGAAACTTGATCGGGCCTGGGTAAGCGGTATCTAGGGCTACGTTTTTATTGGTTTTATCTGGTTTTGCCTCCCTTTCCTTCCATTTCAGCTAGATTTGGGTGCTACCAATCTGCATTTCGGCGACAAGATCGCCCCCTAGTTTGCACGGTTTGTAAGATATACGCAAATCAATTTTACACTTGATTTTGGAAAGAGCTAGTTTTCAAACAAATTTGTTTGTTGTTGTTGTTGAGACATGCAATCGTTTAGTGTTTGTACATGGCTTGAGCTTATCTCGATTGCTGATTCCCTCTATCCAACGGGTAAAGAGCAAAGTCAATAGTTGACTTTGCTCCTTACCCATTGGATCAAGATAAAGATGACCTTGCATACGTGCTTGAAGATCACTGATGTAGCTGCTAGAAGTCTCTTGGTTATATCTTTGCAAAATAACACTTAAAGAACCTTCCAAATGTGTCCCAATAAAAAGTTAATAGTGTTGCTTACGTAGTGATAAGAGGACTGCTCTATATTTCCTTGCTAAAGTTTCCTTAGGTTTGAAATCTTGTTGTCTTCAGACTTGATATTCTCCCCACTAAAGGATCTAGCAGCATATAGATATTGTTCGAATAGCTATACAGATCTGATCTAAAATAGAAATGGATTAAGAGCGTTTATAAGCATGTTTCAGACCCTCTTTTATGCCTTTCCTCCTGTGTCACCTCGGTACTATCAATGGTTAGTCATGAGATATTGTGCCAATACATTTTCTTGTAACGTGTCCTACCATATAGTCCTATCTCATCAAAGATGCCTCCCATAATTTACCTTAATGTTTTTGCATTTAGCTTTAGCTTGAATGTGTTTGATAAAAAATGGATCTCTGATTTATCCTCTTTTCCAATAATAACTTCACCATAGCAGTGGATAAGATACCTCCTCTGCTAGATTCTATTAGGAAGCCAAATATTGGAGCAAATACCTATGAGGTCGTGGTCCCATAAAACGGGGCTTCTCTCTTATCCTCTAACTACTGTATTTTACGCCCGAGTTGACTACCAATTATTCATTTTTATGACGATAGAATATGAATTTCACTATGCCATCAAGACCATAAATCATTTCCAAGAGGCGGTTTTGTATTTAAGAAGAAGCTAACAGACAAATGGATGGTGAATTATTAGAACATATATTCCTAAATGATTGTTTAATATATCCACTTTCGACAACATTTGACTCATCAAGAATTCGTGTGAAAGGCGAAGACTGTAGAATTTAGATCTTAATCTTCTGCTGGTGCTAGCAGACTCCTGTATATGTTGCTTCACCATTTTTGTGTCATTATTTCCAATCCATCTTTAACATATTGTTTAACATATTATACATTTTGATGAGAACTTTTAAGAGTTTTCATTTTTTGAAGTTATATCTAGTAGTTTTTTAATTGTAAATTCAAAAAGTGGCATTATTTTCTTCAGGTTTTTTTTTGAGATTTTAAATTTTCTTAGTTATAAAATGATTGTTTTTATTTCCATTTCAAGAAGTGGTATTATCAAATGACACAAAGAATTTTTTTAAGATTTTGAATATACATAGCAATAAAGTATCAACATTTTTATTTTGAAATGTGTTTTTTTCAAAAAAAAAAAATCATCTTTGATAATGTTGATGTTCTTGGTTTTTTAATTATTTGTAAATGTTGAAAAAAAAAGAAAATTTATCATGTTATTTTTATATAGTGTATGTTTTTCAAATTTTTAATTAAATTGTATATTGTTAATTTTTAATTTAATTGTGTATGGTTAATTAATTTATGAAGATATAAATTTTAAATACAATGTGAAATAATGTTGTTTAAACATTTTTTAAGGTTAAGGCATGGTTTGGTAATTGTATCTAAGAATATTATTTTAGAACATTTAACAAGTAAGTTTATATTTAAAAGCAAATTATAATGAAAAACATATTTGGACTTTTTTGTTACAAATTCCTGTCAAATAAAAAGATTTTATAAATAAAATTGAAAAAGAAAAAAAAAGCATTTAAAACCATTTTTTAATATATAGATATAGATATAGATAAACTTTTATTAAAAAAATTAATAATATTTAATAATATTTATATTTAACAATATAAAATTCATTATTTTAAATTAAAAGTATTTGAAAATTGAAAATAGTTAACCACGTTTATCTTTAATCATATAAATTTTAAAATTAAAAGTATTTTAAAATTAATAATATGTATATTTAACAATATAAAATTTATTTCTTTAAAATTAAAAGTACTTGATTTTTTTGTTTAAATTTATGGAAGTAAAAAATTATAAATTTAAATTTAAATTAAAAACAAAAATTAAAACATTAAAGTTAAAGAAAAACTAAATTAAACAAAAATAAATAAAAATAAAACAAAAAATCTAGCAGTGCTTAGCTCCCTCCTCTATGTTTCGCTCTCTTCACCTTATATCCCCACGCCATGTTCACCCACCCCCTTTCTCCTCTTTTCTCATAGCTCTCTCAATCCTCCTCTCCCCTCAGCACTCTCCCAATTCTTGCTCTCCTCATCTTTCCCAATCTTCCTCCCTTCTTGCGCCCAAGGGGAGGGTTGGTAGAGCGACGAAAGGGGAGAAAATAAAGGGCACCATTCACTCCCCCCTCTTGCTTCTTCTCCCCTCCTTTGTTTTCCTCTCTTTCCCCCCTCTATCCTCGTTGCTCTCCAACCCTCCTCTCCCCTCTCGTGTAGAAGGGGAGGGTTGGGGAGCAAAGGGAAAAGTTGGGAGAGGGGAGTGGAGTGGTATGGAATTTTTATTTTTATTTTTTATTGTTTTTAACCTAATTTTTTAATTTTGTTTTATGATTTTTTGTTTTTATTTTTTTTAACTTCTAATTTTAGTTTTTTTTTAATGTTGTTTTTAGTTTATGTTGATTACTTATGGTTGTAGTTGTTATTATCATTATTTTATTGTGTAAATTTTTGGTTTTTTTTATCTTTTGTGGTCTCATTTTAAATTTTAGTTTTTTATTTTGTTTTGTTTTGCTTTTAATTGATGAATTTTTTGATTAGATTGTTTTTATTTTATTTTTTATAATTTTAATTTTTTTTTATTGTTAAAATTAAATAAGTTTAAATATTATTTTTTAATACAATTCTTTTCAATAACTTTATTAAAAGGAGTTTTAAATGTCTTTTTCTTTATTTTTTTTCAAATTTGGTTAGAAAAACCTTCTTATTTGGCATTAAGTAAAAAATTCAAAATTCAAAATATACATGTTTTTATTATAGTGTACTTTTAGCTATAAATTTATTTGTTAAATGTTCACAAATATTATTATTTAGGTACAATTATTAAACAATGGGTCGAAATAAAGTTAAAAATGGTTGAAAATACACTATTTTACATTGTATTTAAAATAAATAGCATCATAAGTTAATCAATAATATGCAATTACATTGAAAATCACATATTTGAAAAAAACATGATATTAAAAAAAATAACATGATACATTTTGTATTTTTTTACATTGACAAAAAATTGAAAAAATCAAGGAAATCGGCATTAAAAAATAAATATTTTAGACAAAATGAGATTTGTTTAACACATTTGAAAATAAAGTTTCTAATGGAAGTCCACTACTTTCGTGTTTAGAGGTTGATTTTAAGATTTTTCTATCAATGATACGGATTGCTATGTCTATGCTTTTAAACAAGTTATAATTTTAACCATTGGAAAAAATATGTGCTTTCAGTAGCTTTAGTTTTTAATTCATGGGTTGATGCTAAAGTTTTTGTACCAATGACATCGATCGTTAAGTCCATGTTATAACACAAGTAATAATTTTAACCCTTAAAAAAAAGTATGTGCTACTAGTAGCACTAATTTTCAATTCAAGGGTTGGTTTTAAAGTTTTTGTTTGTAGCAATACGGGTTTTTGATACCATGGTTGTATTTTTAACCTTGAAAAAAATGGTGGTATTGTTATCATTACATTTCGATTTGAAGGTTGATTTTGGTGTTTTTGGTACAAAAATGTGTATTTATAGGATGAGAGTTGTAGTTGAGTATAAAGTTTGTCAAGTTGTATCATGTTCTGTACTTGTTTAACAATTTGACCAATTTTTTAAATGATGTCGAAATGCTCAAATTAAGGCCAAATTAAATTCCTAAAGTTGAGCAAAATGTATTTTTTTAAAAGTTTGTCAAGTTGTATAATGTTCTTTACTTGTTTAACAATTTGACAAACTTTTTAAATGATGTCGAAATGCTCAAATTAAGGCCAAATTAAATTCCTAAAGTTGAGCAAAATGTATTTTTTTCTTTTCTTTAGTAATGTAATGTTATAGTTTCATTTGGATGAAGAAAAGGCCCTCGTGTGCAAAACAACTTGAATTATAGTTTTCTTGCACATAGTGGTAAAAAACAACCTACCTTAAAATAAGCCCACACAACCCTCCTAATGTGCTTTTGTTGGACACAATAATCACACTGAGAGTAGGGGGGTGGAGTGGGGGTGGGGGGGCGTGAATCAGTGTGTTGGAAAATTAAACCATTTTTTTTAACTTCAACCAACTAAGCAGAGTTCATCAATACATTGTGTCACTAAGTAATTCATTATTACATAAGCATTCATCAACTAATTCAACAATGGATCATAAACATGCTATCACTAGATAAGGTGAATCACAACACAAGAGGACACAAGATTTGTATGGTAAACTTGTTTATGTATTGTACATGGAAGAAAACAATCTTCGTGATTACAATCAACACAACCTGAATCAAAGAGCACCAACTCTAACAACAGGACCCAGTCTGGTTTTCATAGCTCCAACTAAGAAGGGTTGAGGTATCCAAACCTCAAGGTGCAAGATTCGGCTTGTCTTCACATACCCATCACTGTCATGTCACAAGTTATCGTTTTCCTGTCATCAACTCAATCCACCATCAGTCAATTATTGCTCAAACAATTTGTCCATTGTTGTCATTATCATGTCAATCAAGGATGCCACTATCAATGGCTATCAGTTGAGGTATCACTTACCGTTAAGATAATTCTTACACAACAGTATGAAGCATACATCACTATTTTCACTGTGCATGCATCTCTGTTAAGGTAACTTCATAGTTAATGTTAAGTCAACATACATTAATCATTGTCATACTTCACTCACTCAATCACAATCAAGCATATAATTATTGTCAATTCAATCACTGTCAAGGTAAAGACGTTGTCATTCATCATTGTCAACCAACATCACTTGTAAGGGTGATTGTCATGCATCATTATGGATCCAAACTGTATTATATTGTCTTCATTAATGTCATGGCATTTAATCAATATCCCACTTTGTAAAAACATCATATCACTAATACTTGTCAAGATTAGCATTGCTTACTATACCATTGTCATCACATCATGATAATTGTCAACTTCACTTCATTGTGAAGTCTTCATGGTAATGGAAAATTGTTGTCTTGGGCAAATATTATGGCACAAACATCATCAATGTGAATTATGTATCATTGTTGCCACATCAATTTTTGTTAACTGTACATCATTGTCAAGTCAGTGTTCATTATGTCACTTTCATCTCATTGTTACCTATAATACCGTGCCACTGTATATCATGCATTATTATGTGGTGACTAGGTAACATACCTTACAATAGGAACCACATTTTGTAGAAAAAATCTAGGACTGCTTTAGCAGCAGTAAAAGTCAAACCCCAAACACAAACTTTTTGCTGAAGATTTCAGGACTGAGGTAGCCTCTGTACAAAATGTTTGTGAACAAAAAAAAACATAAGTTGTTCTTTTATTTCCCTTGTCTGCTTCCACAGAAAATCAGAGCCAAAAAAGAGTCTAGCTGACCCTCCAATAGCTAAGTTTTGAGGTAAAAATTGGGCCTCAGAACAAAAATTGTACCATTAAAATTCAGTTTTTAAGAACCAATAGGATTCAAGATGATGATGTCAACCATAAGAGTAAAATTTGTAAAAAAGAATGGAGAGAAAAAAATGTACTTTTTATTATCGTATTTTTGACATATCTCCTTATGGCTTCACCCAAATTTCTAGTTTGGATACTCGTTGGATATGGAATATAATTCTGCATCTGACCCATGCCCACACTGCATACTACTGAGGTAACCACGACACCTAAAAATGAAAATCTCAATAAAAATATATATTTTAATATTAAAATACTTTTTATTTAATTTTTCATTCTTTGGTGTCGTGAGTATCTCAGAAGTATGCAGTGTGGGTACGAGTTGCATGCGGAATTAAATTTCGCGTCCAACGAGTCCCTAAGCTCGAAATTTGGGTGAACCAATAAGGCAATATGTCAAAAATACAATAAGAAAAAAAATTGTTTTTTTTCCCTCCAAAATTTAGAACTTTTATTTTATTATTATAAATCTTATTTTATTACTTCCTTTAGGAGGCCCATTTTGGACCTCAAAACTCCCCTAACGACTGTTGCTGTGAATTTTTTCTCAGAGACAACTGAAAATCTGAATATAAATCTTCTTAAATCCGTGTGGAAAATGAATGGAATGAAGGTGTATTTATATAGGATTGAACCCCAAATTTTAGGGGTTCGACCTGGCCTACAATATTTAATTTTTCATTTTCATTTTTTTTTAAATTCTCTTTTGTTTGGTTGGCTGACCCAAAAAGGTACTTCGAAAATTCACATCTCATCAACCATAAGGAGTTAGGAGACGCTCCACATATAAATGGAAAGGGATTAACGAGGACTATCTCTTTATGATGGGATTATTTGCAATTACTTGTTCTAAAACTCTTAAAATCTTCAATTTGTTCAAGACGTCAAACACCCCACACATGAGGGTGCCAAAGACCATACCACCTAAGTTATAAGAGTTTCAAAGTCGTTTTGAACATATCAAGGCATGTCCATGGGCTCGACACCATCAACATTGCAATGGCCATCTAACCACAAAAATAAAGATACATCACCATCAACAAGTTATTAAGTGTGTGGGTTAAAGACCCAAGGAACCACATGCAAGCATTTCAAGGACTCTGTCAAAGATATCATTTAATATTTAAACAAGATGTTTTACATGGACTTGAATCCCAACACATAGGACTCCATTATCAAGTTAAAAGGTACATTCAAGCTCTATCATGATCATATAATGTCCAAGAGCCATCATACCACCATGTATGTGTGTGTTAAACCTTTTCATGCAGAATGACCATATCCAATGGTTCCATGACCCGAACAAGGCCTACACAGGCATCGAGGTCTTCATTAAGTGCAAGTAGTGGGCTCCATGAACATCAAGTGGCACATAACAAGTATGTGGGATTCATGACCCTAGACAGTCATGACCTCTTCAACAAATGACCACAGGATGGGTCATTTGTACCACCGTGTGCTACAATGCGCACACCATCATTGAATGGGATTCAAATCCCTCACTACCACAACAGGGGCATGTCTAATCAATCAAACATCAATCCTATCATCTAGGTGGGCATTATATGTGGGTAAAGGGTGATCAAACCCATGCCATACATGTGCAAGTGTCCATGATCAACTCATACCTGTTCATTTCGCTTGTCAACTGTAGGGGACCTTTGGTGGCATCAATGACAACCCGAGGGGGCATGAATGACAACTTAATCAATATTTTTTTAATAATTTCAAACGTAAGGTTACCTAAATAATTATATTGGGAAACAAAAACCATGTATTGGTTTTTTTATTTGACCTCATATGCTTGCAAATGACATGCAAAAAATATTCTTGGAGCATATTCGATAGTTTTGAAATTCTTGTGGTTGATTTTAAGATTGACAAACTTTGGTAGGAAAATTGTTTGAGGAACACATAACCAAGTTTGTAATATTATGAACAATCCTAAAGCGGTGGTTCTTCATTTGGAATGGATTATTTGTTTGAGGAACACATAACCAAGTTTGAAAGATTAGGAACAATATTAAAGTGGTGGTTCTTCATTTGGAATGGTGCAACCATAAGAAACATAAAAAAATGTTACAGGATCTGTGTTTCATGTAATAGACAATTGTTTAATGATTAAAAAAGGATTTTTTACTTTGAAGAATTGTTAATGGAATCAACGCCTGACCTCGGTGACACTCTATAGTTGTTGAAGAATCGCAATAGAATTTTAATCACGTCCCAATTATCATATTTTGATTCGTAGTTGTGCTTAAATACAAACAAACGAAGTTGTTACGGGAATAACAAGAAGTAATTTGAGTGAAAAAATCATGTTTATCACTAAGGGTTCAAAAGGGTAGTATGAGCTACATGAGGTATGAAATGGTTTTCCAACAAGAGTAATGACGGCATGGTGTGTTCACCCCCAACTGAAGGTTTTATGTCCTTGGAAAAAAATGACAAATAAAGAAGGGAAAATGAGATCAACATAAAAAATTAGAAAAGGCATGGGAAATTTTCCAAACACTTATTCTATAGTTCAATGAATTATTGATTAAATATTATAAAATAACATACCTACACCTATTTGATAGGTCGATATCTCCAACAAGTATATTTAGAGAGAAAGAAGAGTTGAGCTAGTCCATGATGGTGATTTGAATTGAATTGAATGGAAAAAAATTGTCATGTACCAATTTAACCTTTTGGAAAAAGGGGTAAGTTTTTTTTGTTTAATCCTCCATCACAACCTTGCCACTAGATCATCTTGCATAAATGTTAGTAACCTCACGTAATGATTATATATAGACATGTTACTAATCTTCACATTAACATTTAACCAGCATACAGACATATGCCCTACTATCAAGGAGGCTAAGCCTCACCAAACATAATACATAGGACTATCATGTCCTTACTATTCAAGCCATATTGAGTTGTATAAATCTATTTGTCTATCGATCATGCAATTACACATAAAGGAAAAATCATCACACATTATTCAAAATTGAGGACAAGGCTATCAAGTTGCACAAGCACTAATCACATAATCATAAGGCATATATAGAATAAAGATGAATATACTATGTAAGCACAACTTAGTTAACCATAAGCATGCCCAATCATGTAAGAACAACATGTTATTCCCATACATATCGCCACAATATAACCAATTCTCAATGTATACATCATAAGCATTACAACAACATACTAACAAATACGACTTAATCATTTTACATCATCTTAAATAGTCAAGCACATGAATCACCTTTACATCCATTAACATATTAAGACTGTCACTTAAGAACAATTGGAAGTGCAAGATCCATGTAACACCCAACCGTAGGAACTCATCTCACATGTACTATTTCTATCGTGAGGCCACCCCCAAGTTGGGATATGGTTCCACTAGGATAAAGTGGAGCTAGAAATCCTTTCTAAATTTCTCCTTACTGGTTGGACATAAAGTCCATAGCCATCCCAGGTTAAGAGACTCGAGGATTTACTTATCCTTGATCATTTACAGGTAGAGTATCTAAGACCTACTTAGACATACATAGACAGGCAAGGGAACCATCCCCTCCCAACCAAAATATCATTCTAACCCAAAAGAAACAATCACCATTCAACCATGTCGAGCCATAAGTTCATTAACTTCTAGACATAAATAATACAATTACGCTATCATGGTTCATCCCTTACTCACACACATGACTTATCAATAGCGCACAAGGATGGATATGCAGCCACACAATACCCTTCATAGAGTACTTTCTCAAAGTGCATTAGTACTTGAATCATCGAGGGTAAATCCCTCTCCTCCTTCTAAAGAAAACATCCAAAACTAGTTATCAACCATGTAAAGCATCCACAAAAGGATAAACCATTTTAGGTGCCTTATTCAATTACTTATTTAGCTAATGTATTCATTAGGGAATAAGTCCCCTTTTGGTAGTAGCTATCAACCACGTTTGGTTATCTCAATCCTACAAACCTCAAACAATAGTAATACACATTAAATACATGTGTACATTCACTATTCCATTCTCATGCATATCCTAATGCACATCAATTCCAACACAATTAACTGTCAACCTAATGCACACGTTATTTATATGTCAATGCCACTCAATGCAGCCTGCATTATTTTAATCCAACACATGGAAACATATGTATGCAATTTACTACTCCACTTATGCATAATCACTATACAATTAACCATGAATGCAAATATCACGCCACTTCCAATGCATGCTACTGATTCATTTACCATACAATTACCAATGCATGATATTCATGTATTTACCATGAAATTACCTTCGCATGCTATTAATTCAATTCATGCATTGAGATTTATAGGGTTGCATTAACAAAACAACATGTCAGTTTCAAGAAATAATAAAATAAAATCACTAAAACCACACAATACCTTTTACATGCATTAATAAAATAAAATCACTAAAACCACGTTAAATAAAATCACTAAAGCCACACAATACCTCTTACATAGATTAATAAAATAAAATCACTAAAACCACATTATTCTAGGTATAAGCATTACTAAAATGATAGATAACCATGAGAGAGGCACTACCCAAAGAGGGATGCCCTCTCTATAGCCTTTACACATAAATTCAATAAAACACCTTGAAAAGCATTGAATAAATAAATTAACGGAGAGGGGGGCACTATCAAGAGAGAGACACCCTCTCTAGATCGTGCCAAAACATTAATTAAAACAATTTGAAAACTAACAAAGAGGCTTCCAAAATCAATTCACACACCTTGCAAATGTAAACAAGAGGGAGCCGACCTCCATCGGATCCAAATTCAATTGAAACATTGAACGATTAAACTGGAAAGAAAATTAAAAGTGCCATGAGAGAAAAAATGGTCCCAACACTCCACATCTCATCTGTCAATCAAATCAAAAGATGCATGAAAGAAAAATGCCCCCAGCACTCCACAACTTGTCTTGAAATCAAAACTAAATTACTATGAGACAAAAAAACATCCCCAGCACTCCACAACTTCTCTGACAATCAAAACAAAAAAGTGCCATGAGAGTGAAACCCCTTAGCACTCCACAACTCATCAAACAATAAAAATAAAACTGCCATGAGAACAAATAAACATCCCCAGCACTCCATAACTCCCCTAGTTATCAAAACAAAAGTGTTATGAGAGAAAAATCTCCCCCAACACTCCACAACTCATCTGGAAATCAACAATTAAATAATCTATAAAATAAATCCACACAAATATCAACATTCACATATGGTAGAGTGCACTCTCCTCCAAGGGAAACGCACACCAGTCTCAACATTCAAAGTCACAATCTAAGCAATTAAAAACAACAAAGAAGAGGAGTTTCATCCTCTCCAAGAGGAGAGCACTCTTATCGGCCACACAACATTTCTCAAGCAATTAAAATAGATATAAGAGGTAGATGTGTCATATTCCAAGAGCAACGCTCTCCTCAAACACGATAGTCCATTAACTCAAAATATATATACAAAGCAAAACATATATAATTTTGCAGCTTGCATCAATGCAAACTTGGGAGGATGTGACCTCCTCCAAGGGAGAGGCACACCAAAATCTATGTACATGCATATATGTCATTTTACACATTATTTATATTTTATCCCCATACAATGCTTGGGAGGATGTGCCCTCTTCAAAGGGAGACACACACCGAACTCTATGCATATGCATATATTTCATTTTAGACAGTATTTACAGTTTTATTCCATAAATTGCTTAGAAGGATACACCCGACTCCTAGGGAGACGCACACCAAGCTCTCCACATATGCATATATGTCATTTTTAACATGTACTCCAACCATTAAAGGAACTTGGGGTTATGCCCTCTTCACCCATCAATAAGAATGCACTGTAATGAATTAGCATGCCAACCATCAAATTAAGGAACTTGGGGCTATTCCCTCTTCATTGTGCAACCAATAAAAACATTAAAGTATAAGAAAAATCTTAATGACAGAGGTGTGTTCTCCATGAGATACGTCCTTCTCACTTTTCACGTTTCATCATCATCATTATCATCATCATATATATAAGGAAAATGCAATCCCCACATAGCGTTGTGCTCTCCCTCCTTAAACCACAACTTGGGATTATCATATATATATATATATATATATATATAATGCAATTGGGATTGTGCTCCCCCTCCTTAAACCACAACTTAGGATTATCACTCAAACATCAATTCACTTCAATTAAGGAAAATTCCAAGGGTTGTGCTCTCGAGGAGCTTCCCTCTCGTATCATGCTTTTAGCAAGCAATTTAAATATAAAAAAATTCATTGATACTCTTTTGGATCATGGGTCAAGACTTCAAGGCTTGGCCTTTCCTGTTACAGCTGATTTTAGCACACAAGGTTGATCACAGTTTTATGGCCTTCCTTGTCTCTCTGCGGAATTTTTGGACCCCATGGACCATTATTGTACCTTTGATGTTTCCAAGATCATCCCTAAAAACACCTATTATTTGTTGTACGTGACTTTTAATCCTGTTCTCGCGTATATACGTGGATATTGACCTTAAACTCGTGTACATCGGGATGTGCACATAAGTCCAAATATTTTTGGAGTTTTCCTTGATGTGGATCTGAATCACTTGTCTCTTGGCCTTCCATATGCCTCGAGATCGCTCGGATTTGACCCTCCATTACCCCTTTGGAGTGCTATATAAGGAACCCCTTGGATACATTGAAGAGGAGGAATTGAAGAGCAAGAAAACTATAATTCATTGTTGTCATAGCTTGCTTGTACTTGAGTTTGCATCCCTTTGTCCATTAGAGCACTTTGTGTTCTTCCCAAGCTTGACTTTTCTTGTGAGCTTGCTATCGAGAGATGGAGGATTGAGATGGTGGAGGCCCAAGTGGATGACTCAGTTTCTCCGGTTCGCAGACGTGTCGATAGAGGCTGTCACTTGTGTAATCTATGATTTTATTAATAGAAATATATTTTCATGTCCAATGATGTGCATTTAAATGCATATTGAATCCATGGATTTGTTTAATTTCTTATGCATTATTGATTATATAAGCTAGAGTAGGCCTAACACTATATTATATAGCATGCTTGCTTTGTTTACTGTTGTTGAGAGTGAATTGCTAAATCAAGTGGGATTGGAAAAGTCTCAACGGGGATCTACTTCAACCGTTCGGAATAAGGTATGATTCGAGATCCTTTAGTGTTAGATATTTATTTCTCTTGCATATTTGGAAGGGATTGATTTCTGCGGTTTCTCTGTCTGTTGTGGTACACCCCAAGCCATAGGAAGTTTTCTCCATAACAGAATTGGCAACCATACTGGGGAGGTTCCTAGTTGTTTTTCTTTGGGGGTTTTTCGGCATTCAACGTGCTTGAGTTGCTCTGATTTCTCTGTTTCTGTGTCGGGTCTGGGGGCATGTTTTCCTAGTAGTGTCCTGTAGGATTAAATTTTGTCTCAGCTTGTCTATTTACCTTATTTTTTTCTCTTTTTCTTCATGTACGTGGATTTTGCTTTCACAGTCGCGTGTACACGCAGGTTTTCCTGGAATAGTCACGTATGTACACAGGTTTACTGAGAACAGTCGCATATGCCCTGATTGTTTTTGTTTTTTTGGAAGATTAAGTGTTGTTGGGTGAGTTTGGATGATTGCTGAGTCTTCTTTGATGTTTCTGGAGTCTGTAGACACCCCTGTTTCTATCTAGAGACTTCTTTTAGTTTGATTGTTGAAAATGTTCTTGTCATTTCATTTTCCACTTTTTGTTTTGATATTAGTGCATTAGATCTCTTTTACCTTGGTTCTTTTCTTGGCCATTGTTTGTGAGTGGTTGTAGAGTCTGAGGGTTGTAGAGTCATATTTTTGCTTTTTATCTCATTTAATTCAAAATACAAAAACATTTTTCTTTTTGCATAGTTATGCATTGTTTTCATTTTGCATTAGCATGGTACTTGCATTAGGTTTGCTTGGTAAATCTTAGTCAGCTTTACATATAGGAATGATTGCATATACATTTGAAGGAAAATTTTTGCACTTCACATAGTAGCATACCCTGTTTTTCATTCAACACAGTGCATTTGCATTGATTGTTAGGTGTGCATTTTACTTCTCATTGTGTCATAACATCATTAGTTGCATGTCCATTTACCCTTTAAGTAATAAAGCCAATTAAAATCAACACATAATGAATTACACTCTTTTCTTTTCTAGGGTGCATCAACAAGATTAGGTTTTAGGGTCTTGGAATACTTCATTGTGAGTTAATTCTCCAAGACCACTAAACAAAACAATTAGGTGTATGTCCATGTGAGAGTATGAAATCCTTTATATAATTAGTGTTTTTCAGGATCCTCCTCTTACAAGGGAGTTAAGCACGAGGCAGTGTGAACAATTATGATTGGGATGACCCCTAATTGTGATTGATTAGCACCGAAGATATTTCTAGGATTGTATTCGTATCTAGGGGCCTTTGAGGTATTGGCTATTACACCCCTAGGGTACTAGTTGTGCTTTCAGGCTTCGGGCTTTGTTACCCTGCCCATACGGGAAATCCCGCCTACGACTGTCCGCTTGAGCATTGATTATATTGAGGTGACCTTAGTTGCCTTACCTAGGTTATCGAGGGGGTATTTGCAGAGGTTATTATGCAGGTGTCCTAGCCAGGTAAGGGTCGGATAGCACAATCGCTATATGCGTTGAAGCTGAGGGCCACTATAATTGGTTATGAATCTCCACTTGTTGTGTATGGGAGTCTCAAGCCTCTCCTAGGTGAGACATACCTGCTTCATTTGGGAGCTCACATATCCTACCCTTGGTTTGCTTGTGATTTGGCATTACATTTTTAGGTGTATGGTCTATGCACGCTAGTTTGCCTAGGGTTTGCGTAATTAGATTGAGTCTTTTATTTTTTTTGAGTCATTGTGGATTCGGGCCCGACAACCCACTGTTCTCGTCGTTTAGCAGGACTTCCGCCTTCCACATCTCCTCCTCCTTTAGGAGAGAGAACCAGATAGTCTGGGTGGACTACTTCTCACTTTGATTCACACACCATGGGAGATCATGAGGATGAGATTCCAGAGATGTACTCTCCACCTCACGAGGTCGGGGACGAAGATCCTACAAGCACGTATGATCTACCACATGAACAGCCTTCACGATCTGGTTATTATCCCTCATTCACGGGTCGTCGGTATTGGTTTTCGGGCGACGAGACTCACTATGAACCCACAAGCACTAGTCATGTGAGATATGGCATCCCTGATATTCCTGAGCCCGATCCAGCACATCATGTTGAGTCAAAAGTTGACCCTAGCACTATGCCTGGGGGCAATCCCACTCCTTTCCATGCGAAGATATTTGGGGGCACTAGTCACATTGCACCTTCCATCCCTATGGTGGATGCATCTTCACATGCTCATCCTATACCTAGTGTTAGTAATCCTATGCGGATACCAGGACCGAGATGAGTGAACATTGGGAACACCACTTACATTCCTTCACATGTCCCTTCGTCTTCAAACACTGTTCCTTCGAATGTGTTTTTAACGACCCATCCTCCCCCTAACTCACATGGGCTTTCAGGCCGGAATGTTGCTACTAGCCATGTTTGTTCTGTGACTGCTAACCCGGTAGTATCCTAAAGCCGAGTACCTCTTGTTGTGTCAGCAGGTCATGTACCTATTTCTAGATCATCTCACGTTCCATCTCATAGAGCTCCCCATATCCTTAACTGTAGACCTTATCATGGTACATCCCATGGAACAACTTATGGAGCTTCCCATGGACATTCTTATGGGCCGCAGTATGGACAAAACTATCAACCGTATGGGTACGGCTATCAACAACCCGCTTACTCTTCTAATTATGGCTTTGTAGCACCTCATAATCGAGGTACGCCACACCACAATGCTTCCATGCATCTGTTCACAGGTCAAATGGGAGAAGGTTATTATGGCCAAGGCCATGGTATTTATAGCAATCAACCTTACATGAATCAAAACTACCAGGGAGCATGGAATCGACCGGCTCAACCTAGGCTCCCTTTCCTCGTGACATTGAACTTACCTGACTTGTTGAGATTGATGAACGATCCTGTGTCTCATAATCCAGCATGGCCGACAATCCCTACCAAGCTTCCTTCGGACATTCCCAAGTTCAAAGGTAAGGCCGATGAAGATCCTGGTGAGCATGTCACCACTTTCCACCTTTGGTTCTCTTCCAATTCCATACATGACAATTCCATCCGTTTGAGGCTATTTCAACGCACCCTCATGGGTCCTGTGGTGAAATGGTATATAGAGTTACCCGAGGGGGGGCTTATGCTACGTTTGATGACCTTGCCATGATTTTCCTTAATCATTTCCAGCTACCTGTACGTTACGACGTCGATACCGAACTCTTGTCAACCTTCTGGAAAGACAAAGCCACACACATTTCGAATCATATTCAAGGGTGGCGTAGATGGAAACGGTTAATCAAATCCTTTATACCACCATATTTTCTTCTTGAATGGTTCCTCAAATCGTTGTTACCTTATATAGCGAAGGATGTTTCTACATCCGGAGTCCAAAATGAGGAACAAGCTATCTTTAGGGCTCAAGAGCTGGATTTGATCTATGCTCAATCCGGACTTTTGTATGAGATTATACCTAATGCTCCAAGAGCCAATTTCGACCCCAAGGTCAATCCTGGGCCACATGCCGATGGTATTGTTGGCTCTACGAGTACCAAACCTGCGGACTCGGTTACGAAATAAGTGAGTCAGTTATCGATTAACTAGTTTGCGTTGGGACAAGCTATGGCTTTGTCTCAACCTACCCAATCGGCGAGTGTATTCTCTGTGCAATCGTCGAACCCGAAAGGAAACCAGCAGCCTAAAAGGAATAAGAAAAAGAAAAAAATAATCATAAGGGTGGGAATAAGAAAGAAAATTCTAATAATAATGACAAGAACACTAATCCTGGGGGGGGGGGAATGCAGTCTAAACGTAAGGTGAAGTTTCCTTGTAAGTTGTGTAAGGACGACCACCTCACTCACATGTGCCCTCGTATGGAGGATGCCTTGAAGTTCATAGCACAGGTCCCAGTTGTGTTTACTAATCATTTACCCAACAATAAAAATATGAACTCGAGGTTCGTTGATCCTGGTTGTGCATCTAGTGGAACTCAAAACCCACCGGAGGCCACTAGTGGTCATGGTTGCATCAACATGGTGCGCGCTGCTAAAGTTGTGACTCATACAAAAGATTATGGTTTATCACAACCAAACCTTGGGAAAGAACATTCCCCACCCGAAAGCCCTTTGCGAATCGAAAAGCCTACAGATAAACCTGAAGCTCCACCTTGCATTCCTAAGGGGGTATTAAAGTGTTCGAGGCATAATCCTAATTCTCGAGCCACCCAGAACTATTCAGTTGTTGAGGATTTGGGCCAGACTCCTTGTGCGATGTCCACATTAGAAGTGCTTCAGACTTGTCCTCCACAAAGGACAGTCTTGTTGTCTGCTCTTGGGGTTAGTGATGATAGCTCTTCTTCCATTATCAAATTTGAAACCATGGGAGTACAACCTCGCTTTCCTTACTACGTGTCTCTTTTGATTCATGCAGAGTGTCTTAACAACACCATCATGTGTACTATCGTTGATGAAGGCGTTGCTGCTTCAGTGATGTCGTTGTCTTGTTGGAAGGGCTTAGGTTCTCCCGTGTTGTCTCAATATTCCAACATGTTGACAGCTTTCAATGGTAGATTGTTTCAACCGCACAAGATTCTTCCTTCTCTAGAGGTCCAATTGGGAGGGAAGACCGTCGCAATCGAGGTCGAGGTGGTTGATGCGCCGCTTGACTACAATATTTTTCTAGGTAGGAATTGGATGTATAGTATGCAAGTCATAGCTTCTTCCATCTTTCAAGTGATATGCTTTCCATTTAATGATAAGATTGTTACGATTTATCAAAAGTCATTCCATAATCTGAGTGTCAATGCATCATCGGGAGCTTCTATCCTGATTATCGATCATTCTCAGCTGACAATTGGGAGTGTGGGCGTGGGTATGTATCCTTCTCTTATGGGAACCTTTAGTTGTCTTGTGCCAGTTCTTATGATTTGGTCTAGTTTTGGTGGGGCTTCATCCTCGTCGAATTCGGTGTCTTTTGGCACTACCCATATTGAAGATCCTTGGATTCTTCCTTCACTGAGTACTTCGAGTGTGCCTGTCAAGACAAACATGTCGTTGCCTGCAACAATGGTGGCGTATCAAGCAAATCTTGATCAGGTTGCATATCCTAGTCCTTCCTCTTCATGGACGGAGGATGAGGACTTGTATGTGCTTCCTGCATGGGCAATTGAGTCATCTCACTCACATGATTGCCTCGATGATGTTTTTCCATCGAATGAATCTATTATTGAGTCCATGTCTGGGGTTGAGCAAGCTTGGGAAGAGTTGCATCATCGATCATATTTCCTTCCTAAGCTCGATTGTATGGAGTGTGAGGACTTTAGGGAGATTCTTAGCGAGAAAGTTGGTAGCCCTGTGGTCCCATTAAGCTCTCCTGGTCAGAAGGTTGATGGGAACATGGCAAATTTGTCATGAACCATTCCTATCAATATTTCTCGTGATCCTAGCAATGTCTGAGAATGTCTACATTGGGGCGGGTTGTTCCCCCGATGAGATCAAAGAGTATATCGAGTTGTTTAAAGAGTTTCGCGACATTTTCGCTTGGTCATACAAAGAAATGTCGGGTATAGACCCTCGTGTTGTCGAACATGAGATCAAGACGTATCCAGATGAAAAACCGGTTCGATAACGTTTGCGTGCAGTGAATCCTAGAAAAACACCCGCAATTAAAGCTGAGATAGAGAAACTACTTAAAGCTGGTTTTATCTATCCCATTCCCTTGACGGAGTGGGTTTCAAATCTCATTCTGGTGGATAAGAAGCATGGAGCGATCCGAATATGCACTGATTTTCGTGACTTAAATCGCGCCTATCCTAAGGATAATTTTTCCACACCATTTATTGACCAAAATTTGGATGAGTGTGTAGGAAGTGAGGTATTTTCTGTTATGGACGATTTTTATGGATATGATCAGATTCAAATTAAGCTCGAGGATCAACACAAGACCGCATTTATTTGTCCTTGGGGTACTTTTTCATATCGAAAAATGCCCTTCAGCCTTAAAAACACCGGAGCTACATTTCTGCGGGCCATGGTATTAATCTTTCACGATCTTAAAACCATTATCGAAGTATATTTGGATGATCTCGCTGCTCACTCTCGTTTGAGAGTGCGTCGTCCATATCATTTGACATTATTGTTTGAAATATTTCATCATTATCAAGTTCGTTTAAATCCTCATAAGTGCATCTTTTAGGTTACTGTTGGTCATTTACTAGGATTCATCGTATCCAAGGAGGGTATCAGAGTCGATCCCTTAAAGGTTGAGGCAATACTTCAATTTTCTCCCCCGAGTAATATTATACACCTTTAATGTTTACAAGGCATGGCAAACTTCTTGCGGAGATTTCTGGTTAATTTTACCAACTTGACTAAAGGATTTATGCGTCTTTTGAAGAAGGACACTCCCTTTTACTAGGATGAGCAAGCCCAAGAGTCTTTCGATGCTCTTAAGAGAGCCTTAACAATGGCCCTCGTGCTTAGTCCACCAGACTACAGCCGTTATTTCTTGATTTATGTGGACGCGTCTCAGGTGACGGTTGGTATGGTTTTTGTTCAGGAGGATGAGGAGATCCATGAGCATGCCATATATTATTTGAGCTGAAACCTTATATATGCGGAACTTCGCTATTCCCATGTGAAGAAGCTAGCCTTGGACACCATTCATGCAGTTCAGCATTTGAGACATTACATTCTCCTTGTCCAAACTTTGGTCGTAGTTCATATCAATCCATTTCAGTTCGTCCTCACTAGAAGGATGATTGGGAGAAAATATAATAAATGGATGGTGATTTTGCAATGGTTTGATCTCGAATTCGTTTCGGTGAAATTGAAGAAATCGTTAATCTTTGCGGAGCTTATTTTCAATTTTCCAAATTTGGAGGAGGAAGTTTATGAGGATTCTTTTGTCGATGAGCATATATTCCTCATCTCAACTATGGACCCTTGGTACATGGATATCATCGTGTATTTACAAACATTGAAGGTCCCTACTCACCTCTCACAGTATGAGCGACAACGATTGCATCATGTAGCTAAGAACTACCTTATAGTGGATAACACTTTGTACTGTCGTGGGGTAGATTCCATTTTACATTGTTGTTTAACCCATGATGAGGCTGAGGTTGTGCTTAATGATTGCCATGGAGGGGCGGGTGGTGGTCATTTATCTGGGCTTTCTACAGTCCAAAAAATATTGAGAGCGGGCTATTTTTGGCAGTCCATATTTAAAGATTGCATTAATGTAGTCAAGAAGTGCCACCCTTGCCAGGTGTTTGCATGTAATATGCGCTCGCGTCCAGCCTCGTTGCATCATTTTGTCACCACCGGTCCCTTCACCAAGTGGGGGCTTGATTTTATGGATTGCAACCCAGCTTCGGTTGGGGGGCATCATCATATTATTGTGGCTATCGATTACTTCACAAAATGGGAAAAGGCTATGCCCATGGTTAAATCTGACGGTGAGACAACTGCACATTTCATTTTCAACCAGATTATCACCCAGTTCGGCATTCCGAAAGAGCTTGTCACTGACCATGGTAGGCACTTTCAGAATAAAATGATGGAAGAGTTGGCTTCCAAGTTAAGATATAAGCAAGAGCACTCCTCTTCTTATTACCCTCAAGTGAATGGACATGTTGAAGCACTGAACAAGTCACTTAAGTCTATTCTCCAACAAACCATCACACAAAGCAAGACTAATTGGCATATCATGTTGTATCCTGCTTTGTGGCCTATAGAACCGCGGTTAACACTACCACCGATTTTTCTCCTTATCAGAGTGTGCATGGGGTGGAGTCATTTTTGCTAATTGAATGCAAAATCCCTTCTCTGAAGCTAGTTGTGGAGCTTTTACTAAACACTTCCGCCTTGGAAGAGCGTTTGGTCCACTTAGAGCAGCTTGATGAGCAACGTCGAGATGCCTTAGTGTCTCTAGAGGTTAACAAGTGTCGCGTTAAGGTCCAATATGATAAGTCTGTCCATCCGAGGAAGTTTAGTGAAGGTGACTTGGTCCTGGGGGCAGGGAAATTTAATCCCATGTGGCATGGTCGTTACGAAGTTAAATGAGTCCTAGAGAAATGCGCCTATGAGCTGGTTGATTTTGAAGGGACAGCCTTGGTGGAGCCTAGAAACGGGGTCTATCTCAAAAAATACTATGCATGATCTTCAGCGAGAGCTAATTTTTTTATATTATTGTACATTTTTGCATTGCATAGTTAGGTTTTCTTATGGTGATCGGGTTTGTTGATTAGCTTTCGTTTCTTATGGAAAATGTCGATGGAGTCTTCCGTTTACATAAGATTCGCTAATGGTGCTAGCTGCCACACTCAAAACTCAGCTTCGGTTGATTGGGGGATCTATACTCCTACGGGTCAAGTATTGTCTTCAGGAGGCTTATGTTTAATTCCTTCATCAAACAATGTTGTTGAATATACTGCCCTCATTGAGTTATTGCATGATGCCATTTCACATGGTGTTCATTCTCTTGAGGTATGTCTTGACTCGCAGTTAGTGGTTTCACAGCTTAATGGCATGTATCGCATTAGGGATCTGACATTGTTATGAAGATTCTTATGTGTTAGATTGCTAGAACGACAATTTGATAGTATAATATACATTCATGTTCCAAGAATTTGTAATCAAGTTGCTGCCTCATATGCTAACTATGTGTTAGATTGGCATTGGTTTCACAGACCATAAGCATATCACAAACACATTTTACACACATGTAAATAAAATAAAATCGATCATCATAAATTAAATTTGATTAACTTCAAAAAGTGACATCATAATACATAAGTGTCATATACAAAATTGGGGCTTTTGAGCCACCAAAATATACTAGACGGTCATACAAAAATGAATACACTCATGTCTCTAAGTTTGAGGTGGAGGAGGGTGCTGATCATGATATCACACTACGACTATAGCTAGCCGGCTAAATAGTCGAACCCATGCTCATGGTACTCCCACCACTTGGCGCTGCATAGCCTCAGGCAAGTCCTCGACTTGTGCCATGGGTACTCTATGTGTCAAACGAACAAAGTTCATGTGGATGCTTTGGAGCGTCCACTCCGCATCCGCACCCATAATATCATCACCTCTTCACCTCCATCGATGACGAGGAAAGCCATCTTTCCATTGAGGTCCTACATCTGCATATACATGACAGATTGTCACTATGTGTCGTCACACCAAAAACATGTCTTTTGAGTTCATAAATCAAAAAACAAAAAATTTAAATAATTAAAAAATTAAAAAGTGGATTTGGGATTCTTTACCTATGTCTCCGTAAGCTGCTCCTGGTGGTAGGGGCATATCTGGGTCTCTGCGGAAGTCTATCCCTGTATAGGGGTAGTCGTCTATGGTGACAATCTGTCTCTGCCACCAAGGAAAACAATCTGTTGGGTAGAGGTTAGCCACCCTGCCACCGCCCAGTCTACACATGACATTCACCCATTGTCACTTGGATGGATCCTAGACTCCATGTGGAGCAATGTCTACCCTAGGGCTTAGCCCTGGAACCTGCTCAAAGAAAAATGTGCTCAATATACTGCCGAACCCAAAGTTCCACACTCTACCCATCTTGCAGTCACTGATTTGTTGTTTCATGTTGCTCAACAGCGTAGTACTCCAGTCATATACTGTAGGTTGCAAGCACTCTACCACATAGAACATCATTGGCCGTGAGAACTGGTGGAGTGAAGCCAACCCTGCAATCCTTCCTAGTGCCAAAAGTATGGCTTTCAGCCCCAGAATATGAATATATTTTGTCGAGATTTGACTCCCAACCTTTTCTGTATCCAAAAAGCAGTACACAGCTATGTACTCATCTATGGTCAACCCGCCTCTTGGCACACGAGATCGGAGGTTCACCATCTCCCCTCTTCGGGACAAACCTGTGATGAAATATATGTCATCAACCTCAATGCTGAGCGACATCCCATCTATCTGAAATGTTTCAGACTCTGGATCCCAATAGTCTACCAGTAGCTGGAGTAGTTTTGGTTTGGCCCTCAGGCTTCCAAGACACCAAAACTTGTACAAACCACATGCTCGTAATGCTTGTTGAGACATGAGATCACCTTGCACAGCTTCCTCAACATCACCATGCTCTCTTTCTCTCCACTCTAGCACCATCCTCCACAAAAAACCAAGTTTTTGATCATGATTTTCCCTTTAAAACATTATTCGCGGCCCTGTACATGACTGTTTTCAAAACAACCACATATGTACGCGGATTTTGGTGCATTTTTCGCGTATGGCAAGCCCTATACGCAGAAAAAGGCCCAATTTTCGCGTGGGCCGACGCGCATAAATTAAGATGGCTCAAAAAATTAAATAGACCATGATATTTTAAAAATTTTGCATCAAAATGAAAGAGAAGAGCATGAGAATCTACCTAGATCAAACGGGGAGGGATTCCGCTGGACGATGCTCCCGTAATTCGCTTCTGATGTTCTAACCTCAAATGCACTATGTTGGGTAAAAAATTAAAATGGTATGAAATTTTTTAAATTTTTCACTATTTATAGAAATTTTTTTAAATGTTTACCCACTTTCTATAGTTTTTGACCGTTTGAACTAATTTGATGTTGTAGGAATTCATTTTGAGTGCCGTTTGACCGTGTCTTTGACCTGTTCGTGCCTATTGTGGGTATTATGTCTAAACTGGCATTTAGGTTAGGTTTCACATCTGTTTGCACTTTACATAACCATATGACCGTTTCATCTTAACCTTAGGTGCGAACCCATTCCATCTTGTCACGGAACCTTCTTGCTGCTTTTAGAAGTGACATGTTGTGAATGATAGAGCTTTCCCGTACATGGGTACCCTAGTTAGATCATGTTTTGCATTTGGTTCCCATGCCGAAATTTCTCCTTTAGGGTGTGGGAGTCATTTGTATAGTATCGCCATGACTTTGAGCAAGAGTTTCATACTCCTCTTGAACTTTATGCTGGCCATTTCCCCACGACTCCCTTATATATGTCAAGTTGTAATTGCATTATCATGAGTTTTTCTTGCCTTATTGAGCCTTACGCCGGCTTCCCTGACTTTGATTATCAGCCATATATCCCGAGCTTGTCTCATTTCTAGCCAAGCAAGGCCTTTTTATATATCCTTTGTAGCGTGATTCCCATTTTTTTACCGGGAAGGGACTTCCCCCTGAGTGTCGTTATCCTGCACATGTTTCCTTGCATTGAGCATAGGTATGTTTCGCTGTTGGGAACTAGTTTGTTTACCCCTTGACACTCGTATCCTCCTAGATTTGTAACTATAAAGCACTTTTATTTTTTTTCAAGATTTTCAAAATACCTGAAAAAGTCCAAAAAAAATGAAAAAACTAAAAAGCCAAACAGGAAAAGATGTTATCTTTGGCAGCAATCGAGTCGAGTCGCCTTCAAACAGAGCACTGTATATCACATCTATTTGGTTGGGTTAATAGTTTGAAATTAGGAGCTTGTTGTGCCCCTACCCAACAGCCTTTAAAAAACATTATTTTTTCAAATAAAATTGTATTTTGTTTGATGAAATGTTTGAATTTCATATAGCAAACTTAAAGAATTAAAAGTTACTAAAATGGTGACATTCCAGAAGCTATTAAAACATGAAATTCAATGTTTTTAAAGAAAACCTTTGCAAACTATGGATTAGTTGACAAAATTACTATTTTGAAATTATTATTTTGAGTGTATAAGTGTTAATAATTTGTCATCAATCTACTAGTGATTTCTTATCCAAATATTTATCCTTCGGTTATATGATTTTGTTATCATAAATATTGATAAGGTTTTTGGAAGGGTGATTATTGTATTGATGACATCTTATAAATGGGTAATTTTGATTCAATTATTCAACTTGGTAATTCTGATTCATTTAACGATGGATATTGAAAGATGAAACCATGCATTCAATTTAAGAGTTTGAAAAATATTTTATTAAGTCTATCTTATTATTTTTGCTATATTATTAAAAGTGTTGAATAATTAAAGATCAAATACGTATCTTTATAATTAATAGACTTTATTTATTTTTATTATTTATACAAGATAAATAAATCTTTTAATTATTTTGTATAAATATAATAAATAAAGTTCTTTGATCTTTTAAATTTTTACCTAGAAAATTAGGTATAATTAACACTTTATTTTAATTTTATCATATTTGCAAAAATACCAGGAATTAATGTGAATTTTATAAAGGCTTAGAAATGAGCATACTTTGCCTTTTTATTGAAAATTATTATCTGATTTATCCATTGGTTATTTGAATAACGGCACGTGGTTATCAATGACGATTGAATGAGCTATTAATTCAATGGAAATGTTTGTGGATTTTGTTTTATCCACAACGGGATCCTCATATTAAACCAGCTATCTGTTCTTCGATATTGTAGAGATTTGAGAGATGCCAGCCGAATCTATGGATTATTATATTGCTAATAATAATAAAACAAATATCCTGTAGATGCTAAAATGTTTTAATTGCACATATTGAAACAAATCGCAGATTTTGAAAACGGCAAAAGAGCTGGAAAGATCATTAGTTAAGCTATTTGTTTTCTCATGATTGAATTATGTTCACTTCTTTCTTTTATTAGGTTTTTCATGTGCAGATGCTAAGGAGACTGTTATGATTCTGGAAATTGCCAGGAGATGAATTTTATTCTCTGTCAGTTATTAAAAACGCGTCCTCAATTAACAGGCATTTTTCCAGGCCACGTTTTGAGCAAACGGAGATAGATATGAAAAATCCGCGACATGGGTTTTTCTCAGAACGGACCCATTTAGTTGTACTCACGAGGATTTTGCCAAAACGTGATGGATTCTGGGAGATTTCAGGGGTTTTCTGGACGCGATTTTTGCAGTTGCGGCCGGCAAAATTTCGCCTGTGTAAAACCTAATTTGGATTCCGTTTTTGGTTATTTAAGCAGACTGGAATTTGCTGGAATGGGAGGTGAACGTGGGGGCTGCCAAAGCTGAAGAGATTTCTCTCTTGTAAGCTCAGAAAACACTGCTGCCTGAGGTCGATAGTTGATGGAGAGGAGACAACAAGACTGTGGTTTGATTTATCTACAATTTTAGACAGCTATTTGTCTTCAGCTACGATATGTTAAACTGATGATATTTTTAATATATGTTTTTAGTTTGTATACTGGGCATATAGTTTTGATATTTATCAGTCTTGTCATTTCTTTTCTATTTTATCTATGTTTGTTATAATTCTCTAAAGAATTTTGCAAATATATGTCTTGTACGATTATCGATTTTTAATATTTTTGATCTTGCTGATATGTCATGTTGTTTAATTAATGAATGATATCATTATTTATCTAATATGTAATGATTACTGTATAGTTTTGTTAATGTTTAAATTTCTTTAAATATTATCAAGTATATTCATGCAGTATTCCTATCAGCATAGTTAGATTCCATGTTTAATATTCTTTTCACTTTTGATGAGGATAAGATCGAGGATAGATTAATATGCTGTTTCTTTAAACTATTTTATGGAAAACAGCCAATGAATCACATTCAGGGTTAAACTTACAGCAAAATAACACAATTTATTTTCTTCTCATTATGTTAGTAACAATTCATTAAATCCGAATTTAATATTTATATTGCTGTGAGATTAGTCTTTGATTTTTGTAATTAATGTATATTTGTTAATAATACAATTTTGTAATTATTTTAACATATTAATATTTGATTAATTTTGTGATTATTATATTATAAGTTAAGATTAATTGCATAGATTTAGTTCATAGACTATTATTAATTATATTAATAATTCATTAGTGATTAGATTAACTAGTTTAATTTTGTACATTTGTTAACAAGTTTGTTGTGTATATTTGTAGGTATTTAATAGATTTAACAATAGCTTCGTTTTAGTTTTGGACTTTCAGGCTAACAGAGCCTTTAAACCTGTCGGAAACAACCATCCCAAACAGCTTGGAACCTGCTCTAAGGATCCTGGTCTGGGTTGTCTTCCCCGTTACGTGCATAATCACATATGCTCGTCAACAGAGCTATACTCATTTCTCTGAGTTTATCTCCACCGAATGGTTAAGCTTCCAGTCCTTATGGAGCCTCTGTTGATGCCTCTTGTGTCGCAAAGATGTCTCAGTTTTGTATATCGAGTCTATGATGCCTACATTCAGTCACCATTATCCTTTATGCTCTTGTTCAAAGGAGTTTGAAGCCTGAGTCGGCCATTCTTCAGTTGTCTTGACTTTGCATGTCGGTCATTCCCAGTATTATTACTGGTTCGTGCACATCTTGTTCGAGTCCTTCCACATTATACATCATTGTTGAGTACCTCTTGTTGGTTGATGGGGGATTCCTTAATTCCCTCCTTCCAGCAGATTCCATCCCATCGACTTTAGATCATTTATTATGGGATAGGAGTCTAGATTCATTTGAGTTCCTTGAGACTTACAGTCATTAGTGGTAGGTTCTCTGACCATCGACAGTTTTGGGAATACATCAATGCCCCCTGATCGATGAATTCTTTCAAGTGTTCGACCTCAACACATTTATTCGCACTTGTTAGATTTCATTCTAGTAACTTGATTCCCATTTTCATTATCGGTGGGTGATCTCGCGTCTGTTAACGGTATACATCAGTGACCGGTAATTAGATGGACTACTATGTTCTACTTCGACACCTCTATTCACATAGTAGGACCTGTACTCGTAGCGGTTTGTGTAGAAGACTTTCTAGATTGGTGGTATTCCACATTTGATACCTCCTTGATCATGCCAGTGTTCATGAGATTTCAGCTCTCGTGACTTGATTCCAGTGTATATCAGATATCTTCAGCCATTATGGAGATCTTGATCCATTGTATATATTTAGCTTTCATGGAGATCTTGATCCTTTTTATATCTTCATCATGGAGATTCTGATCTATTATATATTGTACGTGATGATGACCACACATGTCATATTTTGTATCATGCCTATTCATGGCCATTGTACTCTTATGTATCCGAGACTGCTATATGTATTTGCAGTCATATGCAGAGATTGATTATTGTACTATACTAATGGATGGTTGGTTTTTCCACATGGTTCTTCATCACTCCACTTCTGGGATGTATTTATAATGTATTTCGGCCATCATGTTACCCCTCTGACCTCACACATTAGGGGGCATATGTTACAGCTAATTTTACCACACATGGTTGATCACACTTTTATGTCCTTCCTTGTCCCTCTGCTAACTCTTTGGACCCCATGGACCATTATTGTACCTTTGATGTTTCCAATATCATCCCTAAAAACACCTATTATTTGTTGTACGTGACTTTTAATCCCTTTCTCGCGTATATACGCGGATATTGACCTTCAACCCGCGTACATCGGGATGTGTGCATATGTCCAAATATTTTTGGAGTTTTCCTTGATGTGGATCTGAATCATTTGTCTCTTGGCCTTCCATATGCCTCTAGATTGCTCGGATTTGACCCTCCATTACCCCTTTGGAGTGCTATATAAGGAACCCCTTGAATACATTGAAGAGGAGGAATTGAAGAGCAAGAAAACTATAGTCCATTGTTGTCGTAGATTGCTTGTACTTGAGTTTGCATCCCTTTGTCCCTTAGAGCTCTTTGTGCTCTTCCCAAGCTTGCCTTTGTTTTTGAGCTTGCTATAGAGAGATGGAGGATTGAGGTGGTGGAGGCCCAGGTGGAGGACTCAGTTTCTTCGGTTTGCAGACATGCCAACAGAGGTTGTCACTTGTGTAATCTCTGATTTTATTAATAGAAATATCTTTTCCTGTTCAATGATGTGCATTTAAATGAATATTGAATCCATGGATGTGTTTAATTGCTTATGCATTATTGATTATATATGCTAGAGTAGACCTAACATTATATTATATAACATGCTTGCTTTGTTTACTGTTGTTGACAGTGAATTGTTAAAGCAAGCGGAATTGGAAAAATATCAACGGGGATCTACTTCAACCGTCCATAATAAGGTATGATTTGAGATCCTTTAGTGTTAGATATTTATTTTTGTTTCATATTGGGAAGGGATTGATTTCTACGGTTTCTTTGTCTGTTGTGGTACACCCCAAGCCATGGGATTTTTTGTCCGTAACATTTCCAAATCAACTGCAAGCAAAAACTAATACAATATATATAGCAAGTTATGCTCATCTAACTTGATTTTTACATTAAATTAAAAATTCAACAATTAAAAAGGCCCTCTATAAAATTTATTAGGCAAAGTGTAAAATTTTCAGGATCCTAAGGAAATACCCTCTCCCTTTCTCACAGCACAAAGATTAAAAGAAATGGACAACTCCCAAAAGAAAATATATCATTCACACACACATGATATCTAGCCCCCAAAAAGGAGCCCCATTCCCTTTAAATAGCTGCCCTACAATTTGATAGTATTAACATTAATAATTAAAACAAGCACTTACTCCATCCACCACAAGGATGCTCACCCAAAGTTACAATGATAATTGATAATTAATAAAATTTACTAGAATAACACATCAATCAACTAGAGAGGTTAGGAGAATAGTGGCACCACTTAGACTCACATGCACATGCATGCACCAATAATTCATAAAACAATAATAATAAAATAAATAAATATAATGCATGCATGAAATACCAATGAAATATTAGGAACAAGTGTCCCACTCTCTAAAGATAAACCAGGAGGGGGGGGGGGGGTTAATTAACCTTTTCACCACCAAGTGGAATAAGGGCCTTAATTCCACTAAACAATTTATTAATAAATAACAATAATAATTTTTCATATAAAGAGTATTAGGTAATACTCATAGATATTATTTTCTTTTTAGAAAACATAACAGATACTTCATTTAGCTTTTGTATATCAATCATTTACTTATCTCTAAGATAAGATAATAACTCACCTTTATCAAACAATCCACATAGAATAATAATTCAACTGGTTGAATTCTCAGCTAGTGAGTGGGATGATGGCATCCAAACATTATCATTGTTTTTATTGCAGGTCCTAAAGTTCATTCAAGCTTATTTGAGATCCAGAAAAAGGATTTGATGAGACTCCGTTTTGAATTCTACAGTTCTCCTCCTTTCTCCTACTTTCTCCAATTCTATGTAAAATGTCTATTCTTTGATGTATATGAGAGGCCTATGGGATCCCATTCGAAGTATATTTAATTTTATGAATATTTTTTATCAGTTCTGAAATCAATAAAGTGTAGAAGTCTAATATTCCTTCCATCTTTCCCATGCCTCTCTAGAATTGCACATAATTTCACTAGTTTTACGTATTATGTCAATATGTCAACTTATACTTGATGGATTTTGATTATTTTAGTTCTTAAATTTAGTTAATACTCTGATGAACACTCTTCATTCTTTTTTTTCAAATTTGATGGTCCCTTGGGTTGTTTGTGATGCCTTGGATTGGAACTAGTTGTGTAGTCCTTGTTGACATTATTGCTTGTTAGATGCCAAACTCTTTCCAAATTATTCCTAAACCTACATATTTGAACCAAAACTGATATATGACAGTAAATTGGATTTCTCCAAGCCTTCCCAAGTCAAAATCCTTCACCCTTGGTTCTCAGGAAGTGCCAAGCGGAAGATCTAGTTTGCATATGTTGGGGTTCCCAATTGCGTTGGAGTAGAATTCAACATAGTTTATGTTCGAAACATAACTTGTCCCAATACATTTTGCAAAGGATCCTTGTTCTAGAACATCGCTCCGACCTTTCATAATTTTGGGTTTTTCCTCTTGGTCATCTCATGTTAAAGTGACTAATTTGACTCTTTATTTTCCTTGTTTTGTTTAAATTTTTCGAAAAGGTGAATTAATGTACAATCAGATCTGATTGGTACATTACAATGGTATCAAAGCTTGTTTAGGCTATTGTTAATGGTATTATACCTGCAGGTTAACCTTTGTACCAAGTTTTGGGAGGTCTGGGCATTTGTTAGTGTTGTCACAAGTCTTGTCAAAACTAATCAATGTCTTCCTTCAAAGTATATCTTAATCAGAGAAAAGTACATTGCATCCTTTTTCTTTTATAACACCTTTTGAATCAACCAAAATAGGTCCTCCAATCAAAATTTATGCAAATTTCAAGTTAACGTAACTTTAAAAACCCTGGTTTGTAGATTTAGTCTTGCTAGCTAACTTTTCTATTGAAGTATATTTGAAATTTCAGCTCATTTGAGTTTGAACATTGTTGAGATAGTCACTTCGTAAGTAGAAAATTGTCAATGGATGAAAGGAATTACATGATGATTGACAAAGAATTTTTGGCAATGATATTCATGCTATAGAAATTTTGATATCCTTATTGGGAGGCCAATTTAAATTCTACATTGATTATTTAGCCCTGAAGCATTCGGTGAACAACACATTGCTATAGTGTTGCATGTGCATATAGTTGTTGTTTCAATAAGTTAACTTTGAAGTCATCATGAAGTACACGAAGCACATTGTTCGGTTGGATTATGTGTCGTACATAGTATCAGGGGATTTAGGAGGATCAATCAATGACCAATTACTAGGTCAGG
>LPNX010842985.1:2884-19694 GCA_001517045.1 Pseudotsuga menziesii | reverse complement strand
TATCGAGGCATCCTCCTCTGTGAATTCCTTTCAAACCTTACCTAGATGAATTTGAGATGATAACCCTTTCCATTTTCAAGGATTTTTGTTTATATTCTTGGCCCATTGCATTTTTTCTTTGGCATTTTTCTTACTCTATGTTCAGAGTTGTGTCATGGAGAAGGTATGTCTTTATCATCATTGGCACACTATCTGCTTATATTCAACAATTGGGTTGTTTTACTCTCCTAGTCATTGTTGTTGGAAATATTAATTACTCATTGATCTGAATAGAACACCACTCGACTTTGTCAGAGTCTATAGAAGGTCAGTTTATGTTAGATAGACCGACAGGATGAAGAGCTCATGTCTCTCGTATATAAGCCACCCAAATTTAATTGTTGAATATAAGTTTCTTGGTAGATAGTTATTACAGCCTTTAATGTTAACTTAGTAGCTTCAGAGAGAAGAAATTTTAGTCGGTAGAAGTTTCCTATATGAAGAAGATTGTAAATCTGTAATACACATAGATAGAGAAGACATAACAGACAAAGAGAAGAAGAGAAGTGCGGAGAAAAAGAAGAAAAAATCTATGAAGAGTTTGAAGCTCAAGCTTCTGTGTTTTGTGAAAGTGATTAAGATCCGAAGCTCTGTGAAAGGTGAAACATCCTTGAAATTTCTAAGTTTGTATTTACGTCTGTAATTTATTTGTTATGTCATAAAAAGAAATATAAATCCATAATTTTATGGTTTGATGCAAGTTTTATATAGCTAATATCTTCTCCATATTTACCAGAGTGAATGTTGTTTACATTTACTGTAAGTGATAGACACAAAAAATCCATATTCATTTCACTACGTAAAAGTTTTTTTTTTTATCCGTAGAAGGGTTCGACACAAGTTTTATTTAGTATTTGAGTTATATGATATTGTGAGTGAGTTGCAATATAGTTGTGTTGTAGTTAATCCCAAGTAACTGCTGGTGAAAAGTGTTTTTCATATTCCTAATTCTTTAGACTAGGAAATATAAAGTTGTTTTTTCAAAGTGAAAGATTGGTCGCACATGAGTTGGTCACAACCTAATTCATGTCGCAGTAAAAGGCAGTTGAAGCCAAGAAGCCAAGTAAGTCTATCGAGGTAAAAGTGAGTACGGTGAAAATTCCGTCGAAGTAACTATGTCACAGTAATTCTGTCGAAGGTATTTTGAGTCGCAAGACTATTATGCAAAAGTGAAAAAGGGAAAACAAAAAAGTTGTGTTGTGCGGTAAATCAAGTTAATTGTCACGTCTTATTTTTTTCCCAAGATCTGGTATCAGAGCAAGTTTAGGAAATAAATATTGTCTTAAAAGGGAAAAAAATAATTTTCTAAGGAAAGTTAAAAAATAAAAAAATTCCTTCTACTTCCGGTTCAAATATGTCGAGTTTGCAAACTCCAATTTTTACAGGAAAGTATTATGAAAATTGGCCTCTAACAATGAACGCTTTGTTTAGAGGTCAAGATGTTTGGGATATTGTCTAGAATGGCTATGCAGAACCAATAGATCAAGTGGCATATAATAATCTGTCACAAGCTGAGAAAGATGTCCTGAGGGTACAGAGGAAGAAAGATGGAAAAGCTATGTTCTACATACACCAAGCCATGTATGAAAGCATAATCCCAAGAGTAGCAGCATTAATTACCGCAAAGAAAGCATGTGACACATTGGTGACAACCTATCCAGATTTGGACAAGGTAAATTCTTCCAAATTGCATATTCTAAGAAGAGATTTTGAATCTTTGTCCATGAAAGAAACAGAGTCAATGGACTCATTTTATACCAGAGTTTTTGGTTTGATAAATCAACTGAAATCTCATGGAGAAACCATAACAGACCAAAGAGTGGTTGAAAAAATTCTTAGAAGTCTTCCCCGAAGATTTGAATCCTTGGTTGTGACCGTGGAAGAAAACAAAGACATGACTGTGTTTACCATTGATAAGCTGCAAGCTTCACTCATCAATCACGAACACAAAATCAGCAGAACAAACACATCATTGGAAGGTGCATTTGTAGTATAGTCATCTATAAGTCGTGCTAGAGGTAGGGGGAGAAATAATTCTAGAGCCATGGGAAGAAACTTCTCAAGAGGAGGACGCAGCAACAGTCCTGCAGATGTCGTTGGTAGAGGAAAAAATCAAAACCCAAGTTAGCCAAGTGGTCACATGTTTGATAAATAAAAAATCCAATGTCATTATTGTAACAAATTTGGTCATTATGCATATGAATGCAGGAAGAAGCAGTATGACCAAAGAAAGAAAATCCAGAACCAGTCGACGAACACTAACACTTCATCAAGCGCAATGTTAATGGAATGCACATCCCCAATTGAATGCAATACCATTCAATAAATTTCATGTGACATATGGTATTTAGATTTAGTCTGCAGCAATCATATGACTAGTAATTTAAATTTGTTTTCCATACTAGATAATTCAGTTCAAACTGATGTTACACTTGGAAATAATGTCCAAGTCATTGTTTTGGGAAAAAGGTATTGTTCGTATTCTAACCAAACAGGGGGAGCATAAGTATATGCCTGATGTTTATCATGTGGAAGGTCTCAAACACAATTTGTAAGTATTGGACAGGTGATACAAAAAGGATACATAGTCTACATGGAGGACAATCACTATGTGATTAAAGACATACACCCAAACAACCAGCTGATAGAAAAAGTGCCAATGACAAGCAATCACTTGTTTCCATTAAGGATAGTTACATAAACTACAAGAGCTACATTCAAGGCATAAAGTAAAGAAGAAGTTGTGCACTACGACAAGAAATAAAATGACAGTGCTGAAATTCAAGTTGCATTTCAAACAAAAGTTCAAGATGATTCCTAGTTGTGGAATTTCAAATTTGGAAAACTGCATTTTGGAGGGCTAAAGATACTGCACACAAAGAACATGGTAAAATAATTTCCATTGATTGACAAACCAGACAAAGTTTGTAAAGGCTGCATTTTTGGAAAGCATCATAGAGAGACGTTTCCAGTTGGAAAGTCCTACAAAGCACGCACACCACTTGAGATCGTGCACTCTGATATTTGTGGTTTAATGCAAACATCATCCATTGGTGGCTACAATTATTTTCTTACTTTTATTGATGACTACTCAAGAAAAACATGGGTATGTTTTTTGAAACATAAATCTGATGCATTTAGTTGCTTTCAACAGTTCAAGGCACTCGTGGAGAACCAGAGTGGTCACCGCATCAAAATCCTAAGGACAGACAGAGGTGTTGAATATGTTTCAAATGAATTTCTAAATTTCTGCAAAACCCGTGGCATACAGAAGCAATTCAGTGCTTAGTATACACCTCAGCAAAATGATGTCGCAGAAAGAAAGAACAGAACCATTATGGTGATGGCATGCAACATGATGGCAGCCAAGCATTTGTCAAATGAATATTAGGTTGAAGCAGTCACAACTGATGTATACATTATGAACCGATGTTCGACAAAGAGCGTGAAGAACAAATTTCCTCAAGAAGCATGGGCAGGTATGAATCATAGTGTTTCTCATTTAAATTTTTTTGATTGTGTCGCATATGTCATGTGCCAGATGAGCTGAGAAATAAATTAGACAAGAAGGGATAGAAATGTATTTTTGTTGGCTATTCTGAAGACACAAAAGCATACAAGTTGTATGACCTTGTCGCAAGGAACTTGCAATCATCAGTTGCGATGTTCAATTCGTCGAGAATGAATCATCGGATGGAACCGTCAAGAAAAATTTCAAGATTGTGTCAAATGTCGAGCATGATGACATGACGGAGGAAGTGGTTCAAATACCACATGTAAGTCAACCAATCACAACATCGTCGACTCCCATGACACTGCGACATGGTTCAACACAAGGAACATCAATACAAGTCGCAGCTCAAGCTACATCGACAAGCACACCAACAGGACAGCAGACTCCATTAAGCAATTCGACATCAACATATCCAGGGAAGACAAGAAGTATGTGTGAAATATATGAAGTTGGTACACCAAATTCCTTCTCTCTTTACATTGTTTTCTCAAATAGATGATCCACTAACATTTGAGGAAGTTGTTGAAGAAGAAGTATGGGCACAAGCCATGGATGAATAAATAGAATGCATAGAGAAAAACCAGACAAGGGAACTCGTTGATGTACCAAAAGATAAAGATGTAATCAGCGTCAAATGGATTTACAAAACCAATCAAGATGTTGATGGGAATGTGCAGAAGCACAAGGACCGAATGGTAGAAAGAGGGTTCACACAGCATCCCAATATAGATTTCAATAAAACATTTGCACCAGTTGCATGCATGGATACAATAAGAACAGTTTTGGCCATTGCTGCACAAAACAAATGGCTTGTTTATCAAATGGATGTTAAATCAACATTTCTGAATGGCTATCTAAATGAAGAATTATATTTGGAACAACCACAAGGATATGAAGTTCCAGGACAAGAGAACAAAGTGTACAGGCTGAAAAATGCACTCTATGGTTTGAAGCAAGCTCAGAGAGCTTGGTATAGTCAGATTGATTCCTATCTCATTGAGAATGGATTTCACGAAAGTGAAAGTGAAGCAACATTGTACACCAAAGTGAATGAGCAAGGTAACATGTAAATTGTCTTCTTGTGTGTAGATGATTTAATATTTACTGGTGATTTTGGCATAAAATAATTTAGAATAGTCATGGAAAGTGAATTTGAAATGACTGATTTGGGGCTCATGAAGTTTTTTCTGGGCATTGAAGTCCAGCAGTCTGAAAGTGGTATTTTTATATCACAGTCAAAGTATGCAAGTACAATATTAAAAAGATTCAATATGTCTAATTGCAAGGAAGCCATAACACCAATAATAACAGGTTTAAAATTGAGCAAAGATTATGATGGATCAACTGTAGATCCTATGTTGTTTAAAAGGCTTGTTGGAAGCCTTATGTATTTAACAACAACGAGACCATACATCATGTATGGAGTAAGTCTGATCTCAAGATTCATAGAGTCACCAAAAGACTCTCATTGGCAATCAGGTAAAAGAATTATGAGGTATGTAAGTGGCACAAAAGATCTTGGAATATTGTATTCAATCTCAGAAAATTTTAAACTCATTGGATACACTGATAATGACAATGGAGGCATCACAGATGACAGGAAAAACACATCTAGGTACATTTCATTTTGGTATAGGTGTTGTTTCGTGGGATTCAAAGAAACAACCCATAGTAACTCTATCTTCAGCAGAAGAAGAGTATGTCACATCTACAGGCGCTGCATGTCAAGTTGTTTGGATGAGGAGCATTTTAAAAGACCTGTCACAAAAACAACAAGAACCAACAACCATTTTCTTTGACAACAATTCAACTATTGCCTTGTCAAAGAATCATTTGTTTCACAAGAAAACTAAACACATTGATACAAGGTATCATTTCATAAGAGAGCTGGTGAAAAACAAAGAAATTTGTTTAGAATTTCGCAGGTCTGAATATTAGCTTGCAGACATCTTTACAAACCCATTGGTAAGGGATACATTTCAGTATCTACGAAGTTATTTAGGAATGACAAGTTCTTCTCAATGAACTATGTCATGAACTGAGCATGTTTCAGCTCTGAAACATTTTGTAATATTTTGTTTTAAATTTCGATTTGCTCACAATTAAGGGGGAGTGTTGGAGATATTAATTACTCAGTGATCCAAATAGCACATCAGCTGACTCTGACAGAGTCTGTAGCAGGTCAGTTTATGTCAGACAGTCTGTCAGGATGAAGAGCTCACGTCTCTCGTATATAATCCAGACAAATTTAATTGTCGAAGCTAAGTTTCTAAGTATATAGTTATTACAGTCTTTAATGTTAAGTTGGTAGCTTCAGAGAGAAGCAATTTTAGTCAGTAGAAGTTTCCTATATGAAGAAAATTGTAAATCTGTAATACACATAGATAGAGAAGACATAACAGATAGAGAGAAGAAGAGAAGTGCATAGAAGAAGAAGAAAAACTCTGTAAAGAGTTTGAAGCTCAAGCTTCTGTGTTTTGTGAAAGTGATTGAGAGTCGAAGCTCTGTGAAAGGTGAAACATCCTTGAAATTTCTAAGTCTATATTTACAGCAGCAAGTTATTTTTTATGCCATCATAAGAAATATAAATCCATAAGTTTATGGTTTGATGCAAGTTTTATTTAGCCGCATATCTTCTCCATATTTACCAGAGTGAATGTTGTTTACATTTACTGTAAGTGAAAGACACAAAGAATCCGTATTCATTTCACCACATAAAAGTTTTAAAGCTTTTATCCGCAGAAGGGTTTGACACAAGCTTTATTTAATATTTGAGTTATATGATATTGTGAGTGAGTTGCAATATAGTTGTGTCACAGTTAATCCCAAGTAACCGCCAGTGAAAAGTGCTTTTCATATTCCTAAGTCTTTATAATAGGAAATATAAAGTTGTTTTGTCAAAATGAAAGATTGGTCGCAACCTACTTCATGTCGCAATAAAAGCCAGTTGAAGCCAAGAAGCCAATTAATTCTGTCGAGGAAAAAGTGAGTACGGTGAAAAGTCCGTCGCAATAACTCTGTCGCAGTAATTTCATCAAAGGTATTTTGAGTCTCAAGACTATTCCACAAACTCAAAAAAAGAAAACAAAAAGGTTTTGTTGTGTGGTAACTCAAGTTAACTCAAGTTAATTGTCGCGGCCGTTGTTTTTCCCGAGAATTGTTAGACTCTTATCTGTATACCCTTGAAAGAATAATGAAAATTTCCACTACATCAGGCAGGTCGAGAGATGCCAAACCCGATTGTAAAATATACTTGAGCTTGCATTTGTCTTGGATAATGGGAAGGGTTTCAGTTATGTGTTTGTTTTCCTATCATGGGAGTCTTTTCTCAAACTGGATCTTGTCTTGCGTGCCAATGTTGATGTTGGTGTGTTTTTTGTGTGCTAGGTCTGATGCTTGTACAACGGTTACCTATCAATGCAAGATAAAAAAATTCCCTCTCTCTGTCATTATATGGTACTTAATCATTCAAGATCCTATGCTCAACATTTCATTTGCCACCTCACTTCAAATGTGTTTCATTTGTCAACCAAACAACCTAGTCCGCTTGTCGGTAATCATTCATCATGTTTTAAATATTATAATTTCCAGAATGATTGTGTGGGATAGCATGGCGTTAAATCTTTTACACTCTCCCTTCGCTTGCCAGCTAGGTTGTCTATGCTCCCTCTAATGACCACTGGAGAAATGACACTGTTTATTCCATGTATTCCCCCTCTGTGTGTAACGGCGATTAATAGTTGGTCCCTTCATCATGGACTCATCTCTAACCCTCCTGTGCCCTCAACATATGCAATGGAATCAGACTTGCCCATTCCACGACGTCATGAAAACTTCATAAAATAACATGATATTGTTACCCTTTAAATATATTCTCTTTTGAAATCGTGGCCATGTAGACTTTATCCTTGTGATAGGTGTGCTGGAGTGGGTCGTCATCCAATCTTTCATGCATTTCTTTATTACAAACACTTCATCCTTGGGTAATAAAACGAATATGGGATCAGGCCTGGAATTTCAAATTAAGTTTATGTCAATTGATTTCATGAAGGCCGAATGTTTTTAGTTCCTGTTATTTTACGTTTTATGTAAGTTGATAGAGTGTCAATTTATCTTTGATATTATATGTAAATGATTATTATTCTATGCTAATTCATGATTTAAATATTATTATTCTCTTGTATTGTAATAAAAAATCTATGAAGAGAGGAAAACATAGGTGCTATATTTAACTTTATGTTCGAACATCTATAAAGATGTTTTTATAAAATATTTACTATACTACACCTAAATGCCTTTGGCTTTATGAGTCATATAACAAGAAATAAAACCAATAACGAATAAGTAAAAGGCCTTTGGCCTTCAAGTTCATAAGAAAATAGTTGGTCTTCAACTAGTGATTTCATCTTAACCAAAACAAAAAATGGAAAAATTCGAATTTTGTTGAAAACCTATCAGTTACCCAACTGGATTATACATATATTTGACCAAATAGTGAAAGCTTGGGAAAGGAAATCATCTTTTATAAAAAACTAAAGTATCATGGCGACTCAATCGAAGGTAATTGTTGTTGCATTTACTTTGACTCTAACAAATGCAACATGTTCATAAATTGACAAGGCTTCTTTTACTCATAGATATGGTTGATGTACGCGACACCAGCCAGTCACAATAGATATAGACTCCACACTCTGTAGGATTTGAACCTATGGAATTGGTACTCGCAAAATCCAGAGTACCTGTTTACCTCATCAATTTACAAATTACGTATTCGTTTTTAAGAAAGGTAAGGGATATATTATTTGTGATAGAATCACTTGACCCCGTTTCAATCCACTTGAAGGAGAAAAAATAGAATTATGAAACTGATCGATCTAACCATGATCAGGTTGGAGAGAGATCCAAAAGTTCTTAGGTACCAAATAGTGAATCTTCAATAGTACCGACATTGTAAATAGACGACAATTATGTTGGGTTCCTTAATTAAAGGGTGATAGAACCAAACACCCAAGAGCCGAAACAACCATGAATTCATCCTTGATAAAGTTTTTGTCCAAGTGTAATATCCTGAATTTTGGACCTAACACTTATAGCCTATTGATTATGGTGATTATCTTGATGTTTTATTTTTATATTGGGTCGAAGACCCCACTGCATATGAACATGATGATTTGTTTTATATATTGGGCATAAGCCGATTAATAGTTGGTCCCTTCATCATGGACTCATCTCTAACCCTCCTATGCCCTCAACGTATGCAATGGAATATATATGTATGCTTGTTTGTGTTGTGCATGTGCAATACTCCAAAAATTCGTAAAAATTTAAAAATTTTCCTATGACATTAAATGTTTGCAATCGTCACTACTGATGAACATTTAACTGTTAACGGTTAACATAATCATGCTTAAACTAGAATTGATACTTTTGTTAATTTCTAGATCTGCATACTTAATTATTTGCTTTCATAAATCATTGTTAAGTATTTGATTTAACATGTTATGATTTGGAACAACATGAATTGAAACATCTGTTTAATTACTAAGTGCTAAAGTTTGTTTTACTGTTTGTGAAAATATGAAGGAACTTCAGTTGAGTCTGAGGCTTACTTAGCTTTTTTAGCTAATGCAGTGAAGTGATTCTTCTTTTATAGGTCTTATACAGGTAAGACGTTTTGTGACTAGTTTCTGGATTGAGATTATTATCTCAACTAGCATAAAATGTAATGCTAGTAAATTTCTTTACTTTACAGCTTTGATCAAAATAAATAAGGTATTGTTGATCTGTATATTTATGTTTTAATTAATTTTTTGGTAAACGTAAGTGTTTGGAAAACTGAACATAATCCAGTTGTTCTTCCACTTCGCTTCAACTATAACTTGTTCATCTAACTTTTATCTATCCAATATCAGTTTAGGTCGTGTATGTAATTCTAGTGAAAATTAAATTGTATAGCAGGTCCTTTAATACCTTATTACTTGATACCATGGTAATCCATAGGTGATTGACTCAACAATATTCCAATGTTATGTAAACTAGGAAGAACTAAAACTAGGTATAGTCATAAGATATAATATTTGGCATTCATACATAGAACTAAGGATGTCATGCAGAAACAGACTTCTAACTGCTTAAGTATTTACCAGGTAGAATTATAATATTATGAACATTATATCGATAATCAAAAGTGTTATTGTTTTGTGTAAGGAACGAAAGATCATTTCCTATAAAATCTATTCAACCTAGCCTTCACATAATCTTTATCTCACAAGGAGATATGAAAATCATTTTACCCTATAACAAAACTAAGTATTAATACGTATACTAGGAATCAAGATGAGAATCTTTCTATACATGCGAACTTACACACATAAGTATTTTTCACCAATATATTATTTCAGGTTTTCTACAAGGTCTTTTACAAGTCTTATAGTTTATCACAAGGTGTTATTTATGATGTAATCAAGGTTCAAGAAATCTTTGCTTAAGTTCTTGCCCATTTACGTGGTTTATAAAATATAAATACAAACCCTAGTTTAAGCAAGATTACCTTAAATATCATTTACTTTTACCATTATAACATGCATACAATAATATAAGATATTACTCTATTGTTGAAAGGGTTATAACTAAGTTTTATGTAAATGATTTTTATTGATAGGATGCTCCAAAACCCTCCCGAAACTATAGAGTTCGACCCACCATTCCGAACGTATTAAACTCCACGTGGTCGATGCTTATTGGTTAGGTTTTGTTGACTTTGGAGGTTCACTATAAAACTATCCTAAACCCTAAAAATTCGCATTTTACCTATCTTTTGCCCATGGTGGAGAGGAAGCCCCAGGCTTACAGCCTCATGGCTTCGTCGTTGCTTTTCTGCTGCAAGTGAGAGCCTCCATTGCTATGGATTACCTTTTTACCTGTGAGAGTCCTTATCACATTTGTTATTCTCTGTGTATGAGAGTCTTGTTTCCATTCCTTATCTCTATGGGTGTGTGGTATCCGTCTCCATTACTTGGCCTCTGCGTGGGTTTTCCTTCGGCAATGGTGCAGTGGTGAAACTATGTCTGAATTAATAGTGTGCTTGCGGTTTTGTGTTCACCGTGGTTTTGGCTTTTAGCTTAAACTTTACTCGTTGGGGTTTTCTTGATAGCACCTCGCCTCGTGGATTGGGCGTAACCTTTCTAGCAGCTAGGGTCTATTCTTGTTACCCCGTACGGGGTCGAGGTCAATCTCTTCAGGTAAGAAGTTTTCTTTGTAAAATTATAACTATTCTACACTGTTCACAAGTTATTATCTTTTTTATTTGTATGAGTTTATCATTCAGTGGGTTTTTACTTGTGCAGGCTTTTAAACTGGGTGCTCTGTGCTGCAAAACACCATTTTAACTCCATGCAAGGATTCCACACTCCATGTCTATCCTGGTAAGCCTCGATCTTACCTAAGGTTTCTCCTGCAATGGTTGTATGGGGTGTTTGGTTGATGTTGTTTCACTTGGTTTGGTTTATACTCGGTCGTGGCTACATGTAGTATTGTGAGTTTTGGAAGGTCGTTTGGCCGTGACTTAATAAAATGTTTATAAGGCCATCTCGTCCGTGATTTGACTTACAACATTTGTATTTTGGACAGGGTTTTTAAGCCGTGACTTCTGTTTGGAACAGGCCATTAGGCCGTAACCTAATTGGGAACTGTTGTGGTTTATTTATAAATTAAATTAGGTTTTTTTAAATTATCGGCTTGTGTAATGTTAGCTATAAGCTTTGATCAATGAGTGGTTAAGACTGTTAAATGATAAGGACAGTTCGTTTTTGGCAAATGCCCTGTGTTATTTTAATATAATTTGCAATCTTATGAAAAATTCCAAATTTTGGATTCTTCGGTGATTATGTTGATAAAATAAAATGTAATTTCTTTTAATATTATCATAGGGTTTTATTACGGTGTGATTCCATAATTTTCTTCGATTTTGTATAAAAGAGGAAAAAAGTTCAGACAGTTGGTTTCTAAAACAAAGTTAAGGTTTTCTGTCAGTAAAATCAATTAGTTCAGGAAATAATTAAAAATAGATTAAATCATTATAACCTGAGTTTTACTGTGTTCATGGGTTGAAATGTTTAAAGCGTTTTTACTTAAAAAAATTTAGTTTATAATTGTTAAATCATGGGTTGAAATGTTTAAAGGGTTTTTACTTAATTTTTTTTAGTTTATAATTGTTAAATAGATTTAATATTGTTCCTGTGAAGAGTTTATCTAAAACTGTATGTTTATAAAGATAGATAAATGTGTTTGTATAAATGAAGAATTTATGTATTAAGTAATTAGGAGTAAAACTATATTAACCTTCTTCTGGAAAAAGAGAGGTGAATGGAAGTCATATTCGACAGTTTCTCCAATTTGGGTTTTTGTAAGATTTTAGTTAATTAAAATCTTTACAGAGTTTAATAATTAGATGTATTTAAAGTTGAGTATTACTTAGATTAGTAAGGAAATTATTTTAAGTAATTAGTATCCCTCCTTTTACTATTCCTTTTAAGTTATTCCTGCTATTTTACTTCCTGTTTTATCTTTCTTGGAGGCAGTTTTGTTTATTTTTATGATAATGTACTCTCTCTAAAGGAAAACTTACTTTTGATTAACCCTATGAAATCTGTAGAAGGTAAATAAACACATACAAGCACACTTCATTTGATTATCTATCAGAATTTATTCTAACCTACTGTACTAGAGTACTACCTTTAAGAAGGTGTGGAAAATGCAGTTAGGTATTTTTTTTATCTATCAGTAAAATTGGAAATTCTTCTAATCATTTATCCTAATCTATATCTAATCCATAATTTGACTATCTTTTCACAATAACAAATTTCATTCAATAATTCTAATAACAGAAGCATAACGCATTATTCCGTAAGTTCAATCCTTCTTGATCCTAAATATGCAAATAGAAATTAGAAAGAACATGTAGAACCTGGAAATGTAGTAGAGGAGACAACAACTTAAGGAACATGTTCCTCCCAACCAACTACTGGAGATAACTGAACTTCAAATCTCAGGACCCCCGAGTTTGTCTTCTGGTCCACCTGGTAGAAGTACTGGGTGAGAGATCTAGTTTAGTAATCCTCTGCAACTCTACTGAGTATTCAGCAGTAAATTTGTTCTGCTTGCAGCAGTATGAACTTAGCTTAAAATAGCTGCACTAGTTCAGAACTTCAGCACTTTTCACTCAAAACAAACTTCTACTAGTCCCCTACATTGAATTTTCTTGTGCACTAAATTCACTCACAATTTTCACGAGTGAAGAATGAGCAGCCTCAGCTAAATTCAATGAGAAGTTTTTTTAGCATGCCTAGGTCTTTTGGGTCATTTTTCACTTAATGAGCCACCTGCTCGTGTTCCACTTTCTTGGGGAACATGACCACAAAAATATGGAAGTTTCCTCCTGCAACAACTAGAAGTAGTTTGAGGATGCTGCCAAGTGTTAATCTGCTCTCAAACCAGCCTATTCCACCAAGTGACCAGTAAAACACTCATTTAACACCCTCCTTAAGCTGTTGTCTCATCTTTCATTTATTAATTAATAAAATATTCAGCAATTACATTCAATTATCCTTGACCCCACTTGGTCATTACTTACAAACTTTATAATAAAAATTTAACATAATGTTTCTTAAAACCTAAAATGTTTTTGCAATTTGGGGCATGTGACAACGTGGACCTTGAAGCACATGATTGATGATATGTTTTGTGTTGAGCGAGGATATCTAGAGCACTTGAGTGATTGATGATTTGTGTTGAGCGAGAAGCTCTAGAGCACATGAGTACTTACCTCTGTGTTGAGCGAGGAGCTTTGGAACACATGAAAAGATAATTGGATGTGTTGGGCATAAGCCTTGGAGCCTTCCATGTTGATGTTGAGCATAAGCTCTGTAGCATCGGATCCTTGGCCATTGTATCCCTAGGTGTATCATACAAGTACATCCTAGCATTAGTGTTGAGCAAGGAGCTCTGGAATTGCACTGAATTGTAACTCCCTGTTAAAGCATTGAGTATGGGCTTTGGTAAGCACTAGGGGTTACTGAAAAGAATTTAATAACTTCCGAGTGAAAACGACTCGAGAAAAATATTTATCTCATCATACTTATTTATAAGTGATTAAATGAAATTTCGAATTTATGTATTCTCATCAAGTACTGAAGAGATACCACATTATACGAGGGAAATCCAACATGCAAGGATGTTTAGAGTTGCCTAGCTTAGTAGACCTAAACCATCTACCTACTTGACATTCATGAAGATGTGTCATTAAGTCTAGAGATCATGGTATATGATTCCCAAAGACATTGTTAAAATAATGTTATATTATTATGTACTTTATACATGGTATGTATAAACAATCAAATATATTAATAATAGAAATAAATGAAAGAAAGAAGAAGAAGCTCCATAAATTATTATTTATTATTAAAAGATAATAAATAGTCCAAAACCTAAAAATTCTAACTAGGAACTAGAAGAAAGTTCCTGAGTTAAAATATTAATAATTACCCAAAGTAATTGAAAAGGGTTAAATCAAGAAACCAAGGTTTCTTCATTTAACTGTCTCTTTGACTGAAAAGTCTGTATATAAAGACTCAAGCCAAGGAAAGGCTTGGGGTTCTCATCTATCATTAGAGGAGTCATTTTTCTACCTATTTGCTCTCAAGTAATTCTTAGAGAACATTTTCTTGGAAGGAAAAAGGAGAATTGATCCAGATATGATACACCAGATAGGAAACCCTACCTTAGGAGCTCTAAGCTACACTACTACATTTTGACCAAAAATCCAACGGCCGTCATGTTGGATTTTCGACACTTCCCTGTCGCATGTACAACACTTTGATTTTTTTTTAAGCGTCGGAAACTTGTCGTCGGCTATCCGACACTTAAATAACCATCGGTTAAGCGACACTTTACTAACTGTCGGTTAAATTTAAAGCGTCAGTTAAGCGATAGAATATCTTCGACGGTAGTGAAATTTTTTGAGAAAATAACCTTCTTTCCATCGGTTAAGCGACAGAAGTGCCGTCGAATAAGCGACGGATAGGCAGACTTTAAAAAAAAGTATCCTTTATGCCGTCGGGGAAGCGACGGATATCAACTGCAAGCATCGGATAAGCGACATGCAGTGCCGTCGCTTAAGCGACGAAGATAGAGTATAAGCGTCGGAAAAGCGACAGCAAGAGGCGTCGCTTAAGCGATGGTTATGTGTGTTTTAAAAAAAAATATATATTGTTTATGATATTTCTGAGATATCGATTGAACTACAAGACCTACCATTACCAAATAAACCCCTAGGGCCTAAACTTATGGAACACCAAAATCAAGTTTGCGGTATCCATTAATAACTATAGAAACCAAAACCATTTCCTCCAATAACCATGCTGGTCAGTACTGTTGAAACATTATAGAATAACACAGATGCCCATATAAAAGTTAACTCATGCTAAGCGGTCACTAAAATAAAATTGTGCCCTCCTTACAAAATGAAAATCATTTTTTTTATGGTGCTTGCCTAGGTTGAAGATATGGCATATTTGTACAAGACCTTTATATCATGCTGGCAGACAAGATAAAACAACAAGCATAGCAATGGACTGAATTTATGCAGTGGTCACCATAATGGATGCACAGATAAATACACAAAGAGAGAAAGAGGGGAAGATATGGCACACTTGTTAAACAAGATCTTATATTATGCCGGAGGACAAGATAAAATTACAAGCATAGCGATTCTGAGATAATTTATGCAGTAGCCACCGCTAATGATGCACAGATAAAGATCCAAAGAGAGAAAGAGGGGGCAGAGGAAAAACCCAATTCTATGTATTAGAGATTACAAACAACTCTTAGCCCCTCTAACTGGTCATTTATCCTACAAGCAATAGCAACTTTTAATACATTCTACTGTCTAAAGCATGCTTTTCATAATCTGATCTTATTCTATGTTTTTCATGGATTTCCTCTATTTTAAGGAGTTTGGCTAAATCACTGCATTCACAGGGGCAAGATATCAAATTAGGCTGCCTGCCAGCATCATTCAGAGCATTAGCAGTGCCATTCAGTGTACAAGTAACATTATATGATTTGTAATTGCTGTTCACTCATGCCACCATAGAATCATAGCATCCACCCCGAAAATAAGAAACATAGACCAGAAAGAAACTTTTTGACCTTCCAGTTTAGTGGGGAAGGTTTCCACTTATCTAATATGCACCCAAGGCATGCTGGGTGATTTGCTCCTAGATCAGAGCCCTTCTAGGACCGTAGACACAAGGGGAAAACAGTACAGTTGTAGGAAATTCAGTTAACAGAGAGATTGCTGAGGGCTAAATAATTCATAAGGAATTGGATTAAAAACAACCATCTCACACCAAGCTCATGCACATGAAATAAAACTTCTGGTGCAGGTAATGGAATGAAATCCCAGATATAGCCCACATCCCACAAGGCATGATATTTCAATGATGAAGTTATGGTTCTAGGCTAAGATCCAGGCTATGAAGTTATGGTTCTAGGCTATGGTTCTTGTGGAAAAGAGGCTCGGCAAAGGGGGAGTATCATCACATCAAACTTTATCTTGTATAACAAAAATAATGGCATTGAGAATTCTAGTATTTGGAACAATGACAACCAAAAACTTACAAAGGAAATAGAAAATCATTGATAGAACTTATCCCTGCATCACAGATGTCTCAGCACATGAATTGGTCCTTGTGGAGTATACCGCTTATCATTGGTGGCATTTGCTTTGAGCAATAAATGAAAATTCAGGTGGTAAGCAAGAATTTAATTTGGGATTTTACATTGCCATCACAAAAAGTTCTTCTTTACTCCTTTTCCTGATACTGTGCTTAAGAAAACTTTAGAAAAGACCTAGCAGCCTGGTATTCACTCTAGATACTTACATTATCAGAGATGTAGCAATCCTAAATTCCAGCATTATGACCAAAAAGAATTGGTCCTGCAATAATATCAGCATTGGGAATAGTGTGTGGATCATCTATATCATTCACATTGAAGTTGCAAGTCCATATACGGGCACTGCATGAACATAAATGCAAAATAAAGATTTAACTTTCATTTACAAGACACAAGGAAACAACTGTCATTTAGCAAATCATCCAATAGATAAAACAAGAAACTTCTATTGAAACAGAAAAATATCACATGTATAAGAGCTATGCACAAGTCTGGTGACAACACTTACAAACTCTGAACAGT
>LPNX010842982.1:47823-74014 GCA_001517045.1 Pseudotsuga menziesii | reverse complement strand
TCGGTCGAGGGCTTGTTAGAACCTCGGTCGAGAAATTAATACCTCGGTCGAGGGCTTGTTAGAACCTCGGTCGAGGTACGTTTTTTTGCATTTGCCGAAATCCGCTTGCCAAAAAGTGTTACCGAGGTCCGTGGATTCACCCATGTACTCAGACAAGTATAGGATTTTTCCACATCTTTGTGTATCTAAATCATTTAGCTCGTCAATTAAGCTCGAGACTTGCAATGATAAGTTATTCAATATTACAAAATTACACTTAGAGTAAATAATTCTTGATTGATATACTGTTTTATTGATTGACTTAGGTTGGGGAGTAGGCACAATGTTTTGTTGGACCAAAATTGACAAAACCTTCTAATTTTACGTTTTTCCTATTAAAACCCTTCCTCTCATACCTTTTCTCCATGTTGAGTGATACACGTATCAAAATGTGGAATTAGCATAAAACTCCTGTCCCGGCAATACGTGATAGAGATACGTGATTGGTTCTTGTGATAATAATGCATATTAATTTGCACCTGTCATGATCGTGTACACTCATGAATATTTTCTCTACACGTTTATTTTAAAATCGACTCTATCTGTGAAGGCTATAAACGCCTGTCCATTCTTAGGAAACACCTCATCAAATAGGTCTAAAGAGCGTTCAAGGGAAGAATGAACTAAACAGAACAAACTCTTATGGATGGTTCAAAATGTTTTCTATTGATTAACGTAGACTTTTTTTACTTATCCAGGATTTATTTACATTAGCTTACAGGACTTTAGCTCCTTCATACAACAAAAAACATTTATTATCAACACCTGTTATTAATAACAAAATATCTGCACTATGATATCCAAAATCCCTATGTTATTTTAATTAATTTATCTTTTTTGGATATGTTATTTACTCCAAGAATTATTTCTATTTCCATGTATATCCAGTTATTTTGAACATATCATACATTAAAATATTATTCATATCTTTGCACGATCAATATTATTTTATAGATCTTAGCATACCATGAATACACAAACAACATTAGATATCACAGACACTAAGTTACAATTAAAAATAAAATGAAAATAATGCCTCTATTCTATTGGACGAGCAGTCTGCTTAGTTGAAATCGTCAGTATGAAATAGTGTCGAGGTTTCCCTCTCCCACGCATTTTGTCTCTATGGGAGGGTGTTAGTGAGAAATTTTGTGAAAAAATATGAGTTAAACATAGCAATCAATGGCCAGTGTATTAAACTCATTCATACTTAGATAAACATGTGGGAGCTCAAAATTTTCCATTCTGCTACAATTCACAAAATCAGGAAAATCATATTCTCATACCTATGGAAAGGAAACAGAGAGGAGGGAGGTTTCACATTAATAAGATGTGAGCCATTATAAAACCTAAGGAAAGAGGACCCCAACCTTTCATTGCAAATGTCTAACAGTTGAGCATGCACGAGCTAATGCCTATTTTTATTGGTTTTTAGTAGACATCTCTCAAAAAGGGTAAGTACCCTTTCATGCATAAGTGCAAGCTACTGTTCACTCAAATAAAGGACACCAAGATGTACAATTCCCACCTTCATCGCAAGAAAAACCACCTGATCCATCAAAAAAAAATATCATCTTACATTTGAATATGATGGAAAATTAATGGAGCTTCAAAAACATCTATGGTGCACCCAAATGTCTTCAATTAAAAAGGAGATGGGAGCTAGGGGGATTGTCGTATGATTTCCACAACTAATCAACGGCAATAAAATAAGATTGAGTCGATCACATAATTTAAGTAATCAACATTGGAGTGATGACTATGGATCAATCAACAATCAAGGATTCATTTTCGAATGACCAGATTCATGTCCACATAGGATCATGTGGTTACAAATGTCCACAGAGGATCCCCTACCATTAAAGAGATCGAACCATTCCATATAAAGACTATGACCGAGTCCAAAAGTGAGCAACTACCGAGAATTGAAGCAAATCTATTTTGACCTATAGGTGGGACCTTAAATTCCATTTCCTGACTACACAGTAGAATACGCCCAGAACAATACATCCAGAAATGTATGCAGCATGCAGGGTCATGATCAATGAGTCGTCTACTCAACTACGATCCTATATCTCTGACAAGGGCGATGTAATAAAAAAATTGAATTTGCAAGAGGCCATAAGCACAAACAAACTCCAACTTAAAGTATAGAAAACTACATGCAAACTATCTCTACCCAAAAAATAAATTAAAAGTCATATCCAAAACAAATATTCTCTACAAGGGCCTAAAAAATAAATACATTGTCCCCGATAGCCCTCATCGGTTTCCTGAAATCTCGGTCTCCTCTTTCATTCACAATGATCCACACACTAGGAGCCGTGAATAGAAAATATTTCATGGTAGGTAGTTGATCGTCTGCCTGTGATGATCTGGAAAAAAAAAACTTTCACTGTGAACTAAAAAATGATCCCACCAAACAAGAGAAAGCTGTTAGAACAAATAGTACCAAGCACCCGCGAAGAAAGAATTTGAGAGAGTGTAGCATAGTTATTTTAAGCCTAATGAAATTTGGAATTGCTCAGTAAAAAGTGGGATTTGGTCCCGTAACCTCTGGCAGATGATCAATATAGCTGGTGTCCACTAATTTGATTGGAGATTGTTGCAAGCAAATCGTGAGTTGGTTGTAACAAGTGCCAATTCACTAGGAGAATCAGTGGAAGGAGATTCAAATTCCTTCAGTCCATTCGTTGGATTAAATTTAACTAGAGATTGCAATGGGCAGTTGTTGCGATTATCTGGGGATAGAAATTCCCCAGCAATGGAGCCAAAACGTTGGGGATAGAAATTCCCTCCAATAGGCATAACAAATTGAAAAGGAACCATACATGAGAATAATCCATAGAGAATCACGCCTGGAATGTGGCTGTAACCACCAGTAATAATCATAGCTAAATCTTAGAGAGAATCCCTCAACTGATAGACACATTTCAGTCAAGCGACGAAAAGAGATATTGATGAGTGTGTCATGCGTAAATTCCATCTTAGGAGACGATACTCAAGAGATGTTTCAAAAAAACGGCTTAAAGATGGTCTCCAGGCCACCCAAGAAGCAAAGTTTTGGAAATACACAGGATTTTTATTTTTTTCCGGACCAAAGGATGAAATTTAGCGATAAAATTGCTGCTATTACGCATGAAGGGCTATTTGTGTTTGTGTTTGCAAGTTGCGTGTCAAGGGTTGTTTGCGTTTGCGTTTGCAAGTTTCACATGAGAGGCTATTTTTAGGTTTCATATGAAAGACTATTTGCAGGTTTCGCATGGAGGGATGGACACTCTGTTTAATTTATTTTATAATGTTTTTAATGTATTTTTCTTTCTAATATTGATATTAATGTTTAAAACATGTATTGTTTATATATATATATATATATATATATATTATAATGTTTATTATTTTATTCAAATTTTTATTATTATTATTTATTTTATATAGATTATAGTTTTAAAATGTTAAATATTTTTTTTAATGTTTGACTTTAAAATATTTACTGTTTATAAGTTTAGCTAAATGTTTTACAATTTATTTCCAAAAATATTTTTTAAAAACTAAAACTAAAACTAACATGATATATATATTTCCTAGATGCAAAACTGAGTCAAACTAGTACTTACTTGGATCCATTGTTCGATGCAGCTTTCGATTCCATGATGATCACTTGAGATCACTTCTTCATCCTCTTCAATATCTAGTTTGAACAGGTGTTCTCCTTCTGATATTCATGATTCTTCAAATGTCAATTCTTCCTTGTTTGTATCAGGAGGAGTACTTACATCTTTGATTGCTATCAAGATCTCCTCTTCTTGAGAAGAGGAGATCCCGTCTTTTGCGAGGATCTGAGTGAGCTTCTCTAGGATTATGCTCAACATTTTACCGAAATCAAATCAAAATGCTTAAAAAGAAAAATGAAAACAAGTACATGACAAATGAAAAAGACATTACGAAATGAGTTAGTAAAAAAAAGTGCAAAAACAAAAATAAAAAGTGTACAAAACAAAAATGAACATATACAAAATTAAAAGCAGGTTAGTGTGAATTAAAGGCTAGCCCAAACAAAATGAAAGCAATCCAAACTTTATACTACAAAACTGTAAAAGAAAACTTGCATAAAAACAAACTCGCATTTGTGGAAAATAAAAGAACAATCTTGTAGGAAAAGTAAATACTTTGCAGAAAAATAAACACATTGCAAAAACAACAAGGATATGGGGAAACCCACTAAAGTGGATGCGTCTGGCTATTGCGCCATAGAAATCCCACAAATTATGTAGTGAAGTCGTCCTTTCATCTTACCATTTCCCCTCCCCCTTTCTAAGTAAAAAAAAAATGAACTATCTACCTATCTAAATTCTTATCCCTTTTAGCACCTCCTCGGCAACGGTGCCAAAATGTTGGGGAAAATATTAAACAATTTTATAACATATATCCAATGATTTATTTGTCAACCTGAAGAGACAGTAAACTTGTGAGGTACAGACAAAATATATGCAGGGGCAGAGTATAGATAATTTAATCTAATATTCTAAGTAACTGAAATAAAAAATACATTTAATTGAAATTGAGTTAAATAGGAAATGACATGGAAATAAACCTAATCTAGAAAAGCATAAGATTGCAGAAAATAAATTGATATAAAGAAATCAACATTAGCTTGTGAGCTCACCTAAAATCAATACAACCAATTCATAACCAAGACATCAAAATATTAAGAAATCAAATTATCTATTCTAAAATATGAAATCTATTACAACATGATCAAATCCATGACTATTTCAAAAGATGAATCAGTTCTCTACTACCAAACCACTAGAGAGGCCTCTAACCAAAATGAGGAGAGAGCCCTCCTATTTATACATGAATTCAAGATAACTAATCATAATTACAGATCCACTATTCTCTCAACTTATCCCTCAAAATTTTCAACAAATCTACAACTCATCCCTTCAAATCCTCCATGATATCTTGGATAAGATATTCCATCTCCACATTTCCATGATCTTCTCCTTGAAATTATCCCACATCTTGAGGATGAAATTCGAATTTGAGGCTAGGTGGTCAAATTTGAGCTTCTTAAAGTCTTCAAGTTCACCTGTAAGTATCACCAAACTCATCCAACTTTAAAGTATAATGAAAATATGTTATTTTTCTTAACAATTAACCACAAATTCACTCAAAATACCCAAAAATAAATGATTTGGAAAATAACAAGGTAACCCATATTTATTCATGAAAATGGTGGATATTAATTGTTTTATGGAAGGATAAGATAGGAATATGGTGACAAATGGTATATGAAAGGTGAATAAAATGTGGTCTTTTTGTGACTCAACAAAGAGAGAGAGGGGGAAGGCAATAGGGGAAGATGGAGGAAGAGATAAACACAGAAAGCGTGAGAGAGATGGAGGGAAAGGTAGGAGGAGGGAGACAGAGGTGGAGAATTAGAGGGAGAGAGTGTGAGAGAGTGGTGGTGGTAGAGTGAGTCAAATTTTGAGATAGGTAGTGGTAGAGAATGGGGATTGTCCGAGAGAGAAGGTCTGGAGTTCATAGGTGGAAATGGGGGAAGATAGAGGGAGAGATAGGGAGTAAGGAAAATATAACGAGATCTAGATGATGGTGGTAGAGATATTTAGAGATGGAGTTGTTAACGCTAAAAAGTGTTCACTTATCTCTCCATGGTCTAAACCATTATACATACATCATATTCCCACCATATTTTCCTTCCTTTTGACCTTCACAATTGTATTTCCATAAAAAATGGTCCAAAACATCATTATTCCTTCCCACGAATGAAGGGGTGATGAGCATTTATTATGGTTTACCCTCACTCTCTCCCAAAAAAAGGTTAAAAACCCAAAAAAGTGGTAAAAAACCCCTAACAATGAGAAAGGGTAAAAAAACCATAGATAAATACCATGGGCAATCAAATACTATGGGTCATCACCTCAGGTAAAAAAAAAAATAGGACCATACTATAAATACATTGTGAAGGACTCTCCCAAAACACCTTTTCATTCACTTGTGGTTACGATGTGCCATTTCTCTCTCAGATATACCACATACTTTCTTGTCATTATCCCCCTTTCCACACTGTTTCCCATGGTGTACATTGAGATTTCTCCATACCCACTTTGGATCCATCCCCCATTTGAAAACTATGCATGGAGATGACTAGAGAACCAACCCATGGAGCTATGAAACCACTTTCGAGGATGGCCTCAGTGGCCCATCTTGCAGGAGAAAGGTGTGTTTATTTTTTGTTTCTTACACTAGTTAGTTGATATATATGTTAAAACCTTAAAATATTTGCTTTCATTTGTTATTGTTGTTGCTATATCTTTTTAATTTTCTATTATTCCATTGAAATTTTCCTTATGCTTTGGACGAGCTAAGGTTGCTGCATCTGCATGTAGTAGATGATAAATCCCCATTGTAGTTTTGGTGAATCCACTCGGTCGATCCATATGGATGTTTGTTTTTTCAAGTTTCCATTGGTTTGTTCCTCTCTTCTTCCCTCAGCTGTCATAGATCGAACCCCCTAGTGAATGATCCGAGCCATTACTGCGTCAGTACCTTCCCCCTGACCCTAGTCGACTCTGTTTTAAAAAAAAGTTATGTTTGGGTCGATTCTCTCTTATCTGATCGAAAGTCATGACCCATTTGCTCCTTTATTCCTAATAATATCGACCTAGGTTGTACCTTTAGCCTCGATAAGAGAGAGTTGGTTTAAAAACCCAAATCGCTCCTGTCTGTCACGTCCACATGCCTCCGAATGGCGAGGAGGACGTGACTACAAGCTTCAAACACACGGGCTAAGAGCCCCATGAACATGTGCATTCAGGAAATTGCTAAAATAGAATGCTTAAACATACACACATGAACATTTATCATGCACAAATGAAAACAACTATCAGGCACAGTAGAAACATCATACATTTAAGCAAGCATTCATTTAACATGTTCATCATTTTCATTAACAGAATTTACAGTTGCAGAAGTAAAATAGGAAAGATCACTTATCTTATGAAAACTCCTTCCGCAACCAGCTACGTCGCTGCAACGTTCCACCCAACCATAGGCCATCGTGCTCCTTAATCTCTTAGCAGTGCTTCCACCCCCGAGCTGGGCATGATTCTCCAAGGAATAAGGGAACTAGCAGGCTTACACGTAGCCAAGGATGCACAAAACACACAGCTAAGCCAACAGAGTTGGGTTTATCAGGCCATTAGGGAGCTAGAGAAGGAGAATTGCTAAGCTGGTGAGCCCATTACAGAACCAAGAACACCTACACCAGAACTAGCCTGACCTCTAAGACACCCAAACACACCCAACACAAGGAATCAGTCCCTTCTCTACTACACAGTCCCTCAGGCCCTGCATTCCCTTCCAGTGCTATTCAGGGGTGATGGAGAAGAAGGCCAGTCCTCTAGCTCTGTCTATGTGGTTTCCAGCCACCAGGTTTATCAAGCAAACCAAGCCAACATTCCTGCTCCCAATACAGTCCGAAGACCAACCATTGCACTCAGACAATCAATCAACTCTTATAGCTTAAACCAGTGAAAAATGACTTCAAACCATCTACAACAGCCACCAAACGTAATAGTAAACACAACCCATGACGTGGGGGGGACAATGACCCATTTCGCACAACCAAAACTGCTGGGGCAAAAGTATGCAGACCATACTGGGGATGAATTTACAGTATCTCGACCGGTGCATGAACAATCACAATGCCGAGCCTACAAATCAGCCCCTTAGCAAAGGACGGAGCCACACCATTCTCAAATCCGCAGAGGAAAAACTGCGTGAGTGAGACCAAGAAAATTTCTGTGCTTGAAAACAATGAGCAGACAATTGGAAGTACGTGAAGGTGAATAGCTACAGGGAGGACGCAAAATTGTAGTGCGCGGGTGTTCAGCAACTCGTGGAGCCAAGAAGAAATGTCTGCATGAGGGATGAACAGCAAAATCGTGAGGTCCCCAAAATTGGAGAGAACGTGAAAATTTTCCCCTGCCATTGTGAAGTCAAACACTGTGGTGGAGTGTGCGTGTGGGTGAGGACTGACAGTCCTACCACCCCACTCCCCAAAACAATTAACTGCCTCAACCACCAGCAGTCTTTCTTAATGAAAGTGGTTGGAATAAAACAAAGGAAGAAGACACATGGGTTTTTCTCTCATTGGCCAAGGTTGACAATTTCCCCCACATCCTTATCCTTGGGAAAAATCATGCCCCTTTCTCATTTTAGTTGCCGCGATCATAGCTAGTCGGGTTCATTTAATTAATTATAGATGCATATTTACATGATGACCAACATAATATATGCCGCATGCCCCGATATACAATCGGTGACAAATTTAAATCCAAAACATAACATAACCGATCAATGGTGGGGCCTTGGCCTTTAGCTCCGCACCCTGATCATTTAATATATACATCATGTACATCTAATGCAACAGGGTCAAAACCAGGGCATTACATTCACCTCTCCCTTCAATAGCACTGTCCTCAATGCTTACAAAATTGAATAAAATGCTACACTAGTATCACCTCAGTGTTCCACAAAATCCAGCAAAAATGGATGTGCCAATCGCATGGCATCCTCTAGCTCCCATGTAGCCTCTTCAGGTCCGTAGTGCTCCCATTGCACCTTTACCTGACCTATGGCTCGGTTCCGGAGCATTGTGACCTTCCTATCGAGGATGCGCATTGGCTTGATTCGGAACTCTCCCTCGGGTTCCACCTAAATCACATCCCAATTTATCACATGGTTAGGATCATGTACATATCTTTTAAGCAAAGAAACATGAAAAACATTATGAGCTCTAGTGCTAGCAGGCAATGCAAGTCTATATGCAACTGGCCCTATTCTTTCAAGCACTTCAAACGACCCATAGTATCTAGGAGACAACTTGGTACAACTTCCAAGCTTCAAGGAACTCTTCCTTGCCCTCACTCTGAGGTAAACATGATCCCCAACACTGAACTCCCTGTTCACCCTATGCTTATCCGCATAGCTTTTCTGTCTGTCCTGTGTTGCTTTTAGGTTTTGCCTGATCTTTACAACCTCTTACTCCATTTCCTTGAGCAATTCTGGTCCAATCACAATCCAGTTCACTGGATTATCCCAGGTCACTGGTGTCCTACACCTTCTTCCATACAAAACTTCATATGGACTCATCCCCAAGGATGCCTGATGTCCATTGTTATAAGCAAAATCTACCAAGTGCAAGTAATATTCCCACTTGGTTGGTTTGTCCATTACGTACATGCGAAGCATGTCTTCAAGCACTTGATTAACTCTTTCTGTCTGCCCATCCGTCTGAGGATGGTATGCAGTGCTGAAGTTTAGCTTTGTACCCAAATCTGCAAACAACCCCTTCCAGAAGTTGGAAGTGAACTTGACATCCCTGTCAGAGACTATTGCCTTCGGCAATCCATGCAATTTGAAAATATCCTTCATGAAGACCTTTGCAATGTCACCAGTCTCATACGTAGACTTAACCAGTATAAAATGTGCTGCCTTAGTCAACTTGTCTACCACAACCATGATGGAATCATGTTGTCTCCAAGTCATCGGCAATCCTGTAATAAAATCCATGGAAATAACTTCCCATTTCCATTCCGGAACTAGCAAAGGCTGCAACAAACCTGCTAGATGTTGATGCTCAACCTTTACCTGTTGACATAATTTCATACATCTTGAAATGTACTCAGCCATATCCCTTTTCATTCCTGGCCAAAAGTACTGCTTTCTAGCTGTAGCGATTGTTTTCTGATATCCTGGGTGACCAGAATATGGAGCTTGATGGATTTCATCCATAACAACTCTCCTCAAATCTGCTACATCTGGAATATAAATTCTACCTGTATAAGTGAGAAGTCCATCTTCTTCCAATTTATATCCCTCATACCTCTTCTCGAGACTTTGCTGCTGCAATTTGTCTTTTACTTGCTCATACAATTCGTCTCCGACAACATGATTGGCAATCTGCTGCCTCAAATCTGATTGGAAAATACTAAGAGATGCCACATGCATTTCTTGCACTTTCCTGCTGAGTGCATCAGCTACCTTATTCTCTTTTCCTTTATGTGCTTGATTTCAAAATCAAAATCACATAAAAACTCCAGCCATCTTGCTTTCCTAGCATTCAGAGTAGGCTGATCAAATAGGTACTTCAGTCCACAATGATCTATCCTGAGCTCAAATCTCCTGCCCATCAAGTAATGTCTCCACATCTTGAGAGCATGTACTATGGCAGCAAGCTCTAGATCATGAGTGGCATAGTTCTTCTCATGCTCCTTCAACTTTCTTGACTCATAACATATCACGTGGTTGTCTTACATAAGGACTCCTCCAAGCCCTTGTCCGCATGCATCGGTACAAACCACAAAATATTTCTCTGGATCTGCAACCTTCAACACTGGTGCACTGGTGAGAAGACTCTTCAAGTGTTGGAAGCTTTCTTCACACCTTGATGTCCATTCGAACTTCACCCCCTTCTTTTGCAAATAAGTGATTACATGTGCAACTTTGGAGAATCCCTCAATGAATCTCCTGTAGTATCCTGCGAGTCCCATAAAAGATCTTACATCTGTCACATTTCTTGGAGTAGGCCAATTAGTAATGGCTTCTATCTTTTCAGGGTCCACCGATATACCCTCCTCTAAGATAATGTGACCCAAATACTGAATTCTATCTCTATAGAAGTCACATTTGCTTAGTTTCGCATACAACTGATGCTACCTGAGCAATTGCAATGTCAATCTCAAATGCTCTTCATGCTCTTCCTCATTCTTAGAATAAACAAGAATGTCATCAAGGAAAACAAGGACAAACTTATCCAAATACCTGCTGAATACACTATTCATAAGGCACATAAATGTAGCTGGTGCATTTGTGAGACCAAATGGTACCACTACAAACTCATAATTCCCATACCTTGTCCTGAAGGCTATCTTATGAATGTCTTCATCCTTGATCCTTACTTGATGGTAACCAGACCTCAAGTCAATCTTAGAAAATACCTTTGCTCCTCTCATTTGATCAAAGAGGTCATCGATCCTAGGCAAAGGATACTTATTCTTCACAGTAATCTTGTTCAACTATCTGTAATCAATACATAACCTGAGTGTACCATATTTCTTCTTTACAAATAGAACTGGTTCTCCCCAAGGAGACACACTCGGTCGGATATACTTCTTTTCCAACAACTCTTGCAGTTGCATCTTCAATTCTAGCATCTCCGGTGTACTCATTATGTAGGGTGCCTTGGACACTGGTGCTGCTCCTGGCACAAGTTCAATTGTGAAGTCAATGTCCCTCTTTGGAGGAAGCCCTGGAATCTCATTAGGAAACACATCCCTGAATTCCTGTAACACTTGATAGTCCTCCAACCTCGGAGTTTCATATCCTCATGTTTCGAAAATATGAGCTGCATACAACTGGCAACCCTTCCTACAGAACTTCTTTAACTGCGTTGCTGAAACTTGCCTTACTGAAATCACCTTTGGAATGCCTTTCACAACTACTAGGTTCCCTTCTTCATCCATGCATTTGAAAGTCTTATTGTAACATTCAACCTTCACCCTATGAGCTTCTAACCAATCCATTCCAATGAGAACATCATAGGAACCAAGCGGTAGCACATTCAGGTCTATACAAGTGAGCAACCCATTCATGACCAATGGACATTTCTCTACCACTTCACTGACCTTTCTCTTAGTTCCAGTGGCTAGCTGAACTAACCAAGACTTCCTATGCTTTACTTTCTTAAAAGCACAAATATCCACTACTCTAGGAGTAATGTAACTGTGAGTAGAACCAGGGTCAATCAAAATAGAAAGAGATTGCTCAACAATCTTACCTGCTACTTCAACCACAGCTGACTGGTGATCTTCCTGGCGGTCCTCCAGTGCTGCATAAATCCTAGGAACTGCCCTTGCTACTTGACCCACTGTTTCTGCTTCTTGAACATTATAAGCTGGCCTTGCACCCTCGTTCTCGAGTGGAAAATTTCTGCGCATGTGGGGTCCTCCACATTTCCAACACTGAAGTGGCCCTCTATTCTATTGTGGATCCTTAGGCTTTTCTCCTATCACTCCAACTGGTTTACTTGCAGCTTGAGATGGCTGCTTCTGCTGATTCCTGAAGTTAGAAGGTTTGAAACCTTTCTTTCTTTGGTCAAACTTCTCATTCTTCTTGTCCTTCCATGCTTTATGGTAATCCGGCTTACCTTTTCCTTGCTCATAGCAATACTTAACTTTCCTTATTGCTTCTTCAAGAGTTCGAGGTTCATAAAACTCAATTCTATCTTTGTAAGACTGAGGTAATCCACTCAGAAAACGCTGGACCTTCACTTTTTCATCTCTGATGTACCGGACATACCTCAACAACTCCAGAAACTTATTTGCATATTCTTCCATGGTCTGCTGTCCTAATCTCAGCTCATGGAACTCCTTAATATTGTCATCATAATACCTATCAGAGAGGTATTTTTGCTTGAAATACTTCTTGAACTGTTTCCACTTCAGCCTCCTTTCACTGATCCTCTTCACTTGCTTGAAGTGTTCCCACCAAATGGATGCTCTTCCATTTATATTGAATATGGTAACTCTTGCCTTCATGTTTCCTGAATAGTCATGCACTTGAAAGTACTTATTTATCCCAAGAATCCAAGCTTCAGCCTCTTGTCCAGTCTTTACCTCACCATCAAATGTAGGAGTTTTAGCTTTCTTAAATTCATCACGAGAGCGGTCCCTATGGTGTGTCTTTCTTTTTCTTTATGAGAAGAAGAACTGGAATCCCTGCTGGATTCTTCAGAATCAGATGATCCACTAGAAGTCCTTCTCCTTCTCCTAGTACTGCTCTTACTGCCTTCTGGTCTTGCTGTACCTCTCCCAGAGTCTATCTTCCTTTGCAAGTCTGTCAAACTCTGCAACATAGCAACATTCAACTGATGCTGCTCCTCCTGGGCTTTAATTAAGCTTCTCATAGTAGCTGCAACATCTGATGGTGTCTCTCAGTGTCTCCTTCCATTAGACTCTATGTCATCATTTCTATTACGTACATTTTCTCCCATGGCATCTTCTGCTCACTCATAAGAATCCCGAGTATCATACCCATCATGAGTTCTCATACTGAACCACCACTTACTTACCAAACTGTACTGCCTGGAATACTTCCCTTGAAGGCGACTATGATTCTGCAAATGTGTTAATAATACAAATGTTATATGTATAACATATAAATCAGAATCACTTACCTTCACCTGGTGCTGATCATAAAATGACAATTTGCCCAAACACACAAAATTTTCTTCATCAAAGAATGTCTATCTGAGGGGGACGACGGCGGTCAAGGGGGTAGCGCCCTCATTTTTTTTGTTTTTGTAAATTGTTGGGTTTTCGCGTAATCTGGCGCATAATATCGCTGCCTCTTTTCTCCTTTTCAGCCCTGAAATTTCACTGAAAAACATCTGAAAAATCCCTCTGAAACAGTCGAAATCTGCTGAGAAATCCCATGGAAAAGCTCAGAATTTTCCTTTCCTTCTCATCGGCTGTCAGATGTCTTTTCACATTGGAAGCCAAATGACATTGGCTTCCACAATGGTGGAAGGGAAACTGCTTTCTCTTCCGCGACATCGGAAGTCTTTCTAATCGGAATCTTTATCGTTTTGGCTTCTGCAACGGTGGCTCTCGGAAGCATTCTTTCTTTCGCAATGGTGAACTGAATTGATCAGAATCGACAGTCCTTTTACATCGGAAGCCAAATGACTTTGGATTCTGCAACGGTGGACACACAAACACTTTTTCCTTCCGATCGACGGCTATTACTTAGAAAAATTTTCAACTCTCGGCGTCAGCGGTTCTTCCCTATCGGAATCCAAATGACTTTGGCTTCCGCAACAGCGGCACATCAAAGGCCAACTCCTTCCGACGGCCGCTCTTTACTTGATTTTTGAGCCTTAACCCCTTTTGACGTGTCGGCGATTGGAGGACTTTCCCATCATAAGACCTATTTCTTTGTCTTCCGCAACGGCAGACGTGCAAGCACTTTCCTCTTCCGTCGGGCGTCAATACACTTAGAAAATTTCCATGTTTTTCTTTCCCCATCGGAAGAATTGATGGTTTGGTCTTCCGCAATGGCGAACGGTAAATCTCTAATTCTTCCGCTACCCCAGGAGTCATTTTACATCGGAAGCCAAATCACTTTGGCTTCCGCAACTACGGACTGGAAACCGTCAATACTTCCGCAACGAGTCGGTGGTCCTTCCACATCGGAAGCCAAATGACTTTAGATTCTGCAACTACGGATGGGGAACCACTTTCTCCTTCTTCCGCATAATCGGTGACCGAATCCCTTCCGCAGCTGCAACAGTGGATGGCAAGCCGCTAGACCTTCTGCCATATCGGAATTCGGAACGTCTAACCTTACGATGAGATGACTGTCAGTACTTAGAAAAATTCTTGAAATTTTTGCTGTCCTCAAATTCCTGATTGCTGCTAGGCAGAAGGAAATTATGCTTCTGTCATTGCATCTTCTTGGCCCATAGAGGCCCATTGTTTCCAACCTATGGCTCTGATACCATGATGTCACGTCCCCATGCCTCTGACCAGTGAAGAGGACGTGACTACAAGCTTCAAACACACGGGTTAAGAGCCCCATGAACATGTGCATTCAAGAAATTGCTAAAACAGAATGCTTAAACATACACACATGAACATTTATCATGCATAGATGCAAACAACTATCGGGCACAGCGGAAACATCATACATTTAAGCAAGCATTCATTTAACATGTTCATCATTTTCATTAACAGAATTTATAGTTGCAAAAGTAAAATAGGCAAGATCACTTATCTTATGAAAACTCCTTCCGCAACCAGCTACGTCGCTGCAACGTTCCACCCAACCATAGGCCAGTGTGCTCCTTAATCTCTCAGCAGCGCCGCCACCCCCGAGCTGGGCATGATTCTCCAAGGAATAAGGGAACTAGCAGGCTTACACGTAGCCAAGGATGCACAAAACACATAGCCAAGCCAACATAGTTGGGTTTATCAGGCCATTAGGGAGCTGGAGAAGGAAAATTGCTAAGATGGTGAGCCCATTACAGAGCCAAGAACACCTACACTAGAACTAGCCTAACCTCTAAGACACCCAAACACACCCAACACAAGGAATCAGTCCCTTCTCTACTACACAGTCCCTCAGGCCCTGCATTCCCTTCCAGTGCTATTCAGGGGTGATGGAGAAGAAGGCCAGCCCTCTAGCTCTGTCTGTGTGGTTTCCAACCACCAGGTTTATCAAGTAAAACAAGCCAATATCCCTGCTCCCAATACAGTTCGAAGACCAACCATTGCACTCAGACAATCAATCAACTCTTATAGCTTAAACCAGGGAAAAACGACTTCAAACCATCTACAACGGCCCCCAAATGTAATAGTAAACACAACCCACGACGTGGGGGGGACAATGACCCGTTTTGCACAACCGAAACTGCTGGGGAAAACATACGTAGACCATATTGGGGACGAATTTACAGTATCTCGACCAGTACGTGAACAATCACAATCCTGAACCCACAAATCAGCCCCTAAGCAAACGACGGAGCCACACCATTCTCAAATTCACAGAGGAAAAACTGCGTGAGTGAGACCAGGAAAATTCCTGTGCTTGAAAACAATGAGCAAACAATTGGAAGTGCGTGAAGGTGAACAGCTACAGGGAGGACGCGAAATTGCAGTGCGTGGGTGTTTAGCAACTCGTGGAGCCAAGAAGAAATGTCTGCGTGAGGGATGAATAGCAAAATCATGAGGTCCCCAAAATTGGAGAGAGCGTGAAAATTTTCCCCTTCCATTGTGAAGTCAAACATTGTGGTGGAGTGTGCGTGTGGGTGAGGACTGACAGTCCTGCCACCCCACTCCCCAAAACAATTAATTGCCTCAACCACCAGTATTCTTTCTTAATGAAAGTGTTTGGAATAAAACAAAGGAAGAAGACACATGGGTTTTTCTCTCATTGGCCAAGGTTGAAAATTTCCCCCACATCCTTATCCTTGGGAAAAATCATTCCCCTTTCTCATTTTAGTTGCAGCGATCATAGCTGGTCGGGTTCATTTAATTAATTATAGATGCATATTTACATGATGACCAACATAATATATGCCGCATGCCCCGATATACAATTGGTGACAATTTTAAATCCAAAACATAACATAACCGATCAATGGTGGGGCCTTGGCCTTTATCTCCGCACCCTGATCATTTAATATATACATCATGTACATCTAATGCAACGGGGTCAAAACCGGGGCATTACACTGTCACAGCTTTTGGAGCGACCCCAGTCGCTACAATGACTCGGTTTCGAGTGACCCAGTTGTGCTTAACCATGTGTTGTCTTTTTTATGCTCTGATCATGACCGTTCCTCTATTCTTTGCGACCCATATTGCGCATGTTCCGCTGACAGGTACAAACTATAATTTTTAGTCTCTTTTTATGCTTCAGATTCATGTTTCAAACCCCCTGTCTATCTCAAACCCTATTCCAACCTATTTTCTGTCTAGATCTGATATTTGTACATCCCCTTGTTATGTTTTGAGATCCCAACTACTTGGTTTATGAGCCGTTCTAGTTTAGATTCGTGGTTGAGACCCCATGCATGTTTCCTACATTTGATTAAAGTTCCTTTTACTGCTCATTTGTTTCAAATACATTTTATTTCTAGAAGAAAATATTATTTTGAAACATATTTATTGTTCTTTAATGCATTGTATTTGCATCTTGGTTCATGAACCTGAGAAATCCTTAAAATTAACTTAATACAACTAGCATTGTAACCTTGCTCGAGGACAAACCAATATTGTAGCTAAGTTAGGAATTAGGGGATGTGCATCTAAACAACACCCCTATATCACTCACATATTGAGACATAGTTGTTGTCCATCAGGGGACCAAAACCCTCTTGTCTTTGTTGACATGATCATAGCTAGTTTGTCGGGAGGCGTCCTACTCAGCAGGAGTCATCCACAAGCGAAGGGGTTCTGAAAGCTAGGGTGGAATACCGCAATCCATCTTGCACTGAATTATAAACCTTCGCATTCCTCCTCGTATCACCCAATCAGGGGTCGAGGGCCAAAGAGATCGGTTTTAGTAAACCGAATGGATGTTTCATGAATGATGTATCCTAGTGGCCATTCTTCTAGGTATCTTTTACCCAGAGGTCCTTCTCAGTAGTGGGATTCTCTTAGCCTATATTATTCTTCCATTTTTTATTTTCTGACTAAGATTTCATCACCCTGCTAAGGATACAATTTGTGAAGGGATTCCATATTGTAGTTAGGATATTGCTTGCACTCATACCTCATAGGCCATAGTTGTAGACTCGCTTTGCTAGGACCCATTCATGTCACAGTTTTGTTTTATAGATTATTGTTGGCCTGTGAGACGCCATTTCATACGCTCTCCTTCTACACACTTGGTTGTAGTTTGGTTTTTGAGCTTGCAATTGATACTCTTGAGTTTTGATTAATCACATAACACTCCATATAGTCATCATAGCTCCACCACGCTACTCGCATAGGCTTAGTGGCACACCCCCAAGTTCAGTTCTTTGAATCGACACCATCGGAGCCATCTTCAACGTCACTCACCACATTCGGAGCCACACAGGGCCTATAAATTTGATTCAAATTCCTATTAGTCTAAACCCACCTTTTTCACTTCTCCATCTCGCCCCATGGATGGTACACGTCCTGACCCCTTTCAAGGGGGATTCTTAGTAGTGGGCCCATGTCCATTCCACCTATCATTACAGGTATCCCTTCCACTGGGCCTATAGGCCCTGGTCCTAGTGGGTCTATTTTCACTACACACACTAATGTTGGTCCACCACCCATTAGTGGTGGTTTTATTCTAGCCACCATTGTCACTACCATTCCACATACCAGGAGGCAGTGGCCCTTCCATGTCGATTTTGACTATTCCTGCATACTAGTGACTTTTCCTAATATTGGAAGTCAACCTCATCCACCCCCATTTATGCATGGGAACTATGTTCCCGTAGCTACTTCCACCTGTGTTGGTCCTTCTATAACCAACCTCAGCTCTAGCTTACCTTTCATGGCTAGTATCAACCTTCCAGATTTGGCACAGTTAACCAATGAACCCATTTGTCACCACCCAAAATGGCCTCCTATGCCTACCAAGTTTCCCTTCGACATCCCTAAGTTTGAGGGAAACGAGGGATAGGACCCTCAAAATCACATCATGTCATTCAACCTATGGTGTTCATCTAACATTATTGTGGATAACTCTGTTTGATTGAGGTTGTTCCACCGCACACTTACGGGTGTTGCGGCCAAGTGGTATATAGAATTTCCTCATGTTACATACCCTTACTTTTTCTCACTAATTTTGATGTTCCTTCACTACTTCCAGTTACCCATCCATTATGATGAGGGAGTGGAGATTCTATTTTCCTGTCGCCAAAACATAGCTATATCACAGATCATATCCATGAATGGCACAGTCCTTGTAGCTTGTGTAAGATCCAATTAGAAGATAGGATCTTCCTCGATTGGTTCCTCAAAACCTTTCTCCCTCCATAGCCAAGGACATCGCATATGAGCAACCACAAATCGAAGAAGAAGACATCATTAAGGCTCATTAGTTCGATATGATATATGCCCAATCAGACTATTTGTATACTATCATACGCGATGCTCCTTAGGTTAACACCTTACACCAAGATACACTGGGGGAATATCATGTTGATTATGGAGTTATCAGCTCTATTACCCAGCACCCTCAGTTTTACTCGGCCTCTCCTATGATTCCACCCCATCTTGGAAACACCCATTGTGTTTCCCAACCAATTTACGCCCCCAATTACTAAGGTATGATGGCTCAATCCAGAGCTACTTCATCCTATGTGCCTCACAGTTACACCCCTGATTATTCACATGTAATGGCTCAGTTCGGAGCTACCCCTTCCTATGTGCCTTTTGCACCAACTCCTCATCTTCATGGAATGACTTGTTCATCACATTCATATTCTAGCCAAAGGACTAGATTTGCATCCCCTCTAGCTCCTTCGGTCTATTATGCACCACCTATACAACCCACTCCGGATCTAGCCCTGACTCCTTTGGTTTCTATGGGATAGGTCTACACACAATAGAACCTCCCTCACCAACCTACCCCCAATAACAAACAAGGGCAGGGAAAGAATAAAAGAGGTAGGAATCGAGGCAACAACCAACCCCATGGAGGTGGCTAGCAAGACAACCCTACAAACAACAATGGTGTTGAACCTCTTGCACAGAATCCCCACCATACCGCTCGACCTGGGAAGAACCCACATTTTTAGACTAATCATTCATGTTCTATCTATAACACCTGCGGCCATTACACTCATTAGTGTCCTCACATGGCTCACATCCAACAATTACTCCAAAACGATAGTCAACATGATCCCAGCATGGCTACTCTAGCTCCACCAAAACCAACACCACTAGGGCCTCCACCTATGGTGCTACAAAACCCCTTACCACACCAAGGAATGGTTGAAACCAAACCCTTAGCCCCACAAGCTCCCGCAACCACTGTTGTGGCCCAACCTGCTGAGGCTAGTGTCCATCACCTTATGAGGTTGTCGTCTGAAGTCAACCTCTAGAATCGACGAAACCAATATGGCTGCACTGTAGAAACCGCTAACCCATCATCAACATCTACCTCTACCACTCTGGATATTCTCTGCACCTATCGAGACCCCCTAAAGATGAGACTTATAGATTCCCACTGTTTTCTATGCGTCGTGTCGTAAACTACGCCACTTCTAGAGCTACTCTTAACTATAGCATAGTTGATGACTTGGCCCAGTATCCTACAACCATTTCTAGTTTGTAATTCCTTAAAACTTGTCTATCATAACGTAAAGTGTTGTTTTTTGCTATAGGTTTCATTGATCCCTATGATTCTATATTGATCACCTTCAACATGGATCAAGGAGAACCTAAGATTCCATCCATCGTCACATTCTGAGTTTCGGTCACAATTCAGAATTTGGTCGTAAATCGATGAATTATTGATGAGAAGGAATCCAACTGCATTATGTCAAGCTTCATTTGGCAGAAATTTGGATCTGCTACCCTTCAACTGTCCACCATCTCCCTTCACACCTATAATAGCCACTCTACTCAGCCCCAAGGGATTCTCACAATTGTTCCTATTGAGTTATTCGACAAAACAGTTTTGATTGAAATTGAGGTTGTCAATTCCCAACTTAATTACAACCTCCTCCTAAGACGTAGCTACATGATTCCATGTTAGTCTTGGCCTCTACCCTCTTTTGAATCATGATGTTCCCTCATTATGGGAAAATTTCTAGTGTTGGAAAAATGACGTACTATGATTTGAAGGGGACTGACACATCGAAACATGCCCTTCTTAGTGTCGATACTGCCATTGATAGTGCATCTATTTCATCAATATTTGTTGTTGGCCCAGTATTTTTTGTCAACACTCCTATGATGGGAACCTTTTTGTCCTTACCACCTCCACCTTCACCAACTGATGTATCAGATTTGTGCATTATCACATTAGGTACCATCCCAACCACATCACAACGTCACCCACAACCCCAGCCACATTCATCAGGGAATTATTTGGGTTCATTTTTTATCGACACGGTTCTCTTCCTTTTTCCACCATTTGGCATAGTGAGAAAGCCTGTCATGGATACTCTCAACTTACATAATTTTACGCTGGGAGTTCCTGTGTGGTACCTCGATCCACCCACCCCACCCCTAAATCTTGAGGTTGTGTTGACTCTCGTTGAACCCATCGATACGATGTCACACCCACATCCTAGTCCACCGAAGACTACTCTTGTCTCCACGCCTTCCCCTCCTCCTCCAAAGAAGGATAGGGGCAAGGCCTCCAAAGCAATGACTGATCCATGTCCAGATCCTACTTGTGTAGTGTTCGATGTCCAAGGCCATGCAACACAAAACTATTTGGACTTCCCTCTCCTTAACACCCACATGAACACTATATATGAGACCGATGGTTCCCCAGTCTTCACCATCCCAGATCCACTAGTGGTTAAGAACAAGTCATTGCGAACCAACCACCCTTGTGTACTTTGTGGCTTGTATGGTAATTACTCTCACCATTTCCTAGACTTTCCTGAGTATCATTCAACCCTTTGTGGCCTTCGAAAACACTCCCATGAATCTGACATTACCGTCCTCAAGGATATCCACCCTCTAGTTTCTCCCTCGGGCACAACAAACACCATATACATGATCTCCAGTTCCAGTAGTTCTTTTGTATCCTTAGTCGTAGAGGATCCCTATGATCTATCTATGCATTGTATTAACAATGATGAGGAGATTCTTGAATCTATTTCGATCCCTGAGTACCCTTGGGATGATAAGCACCATCGCTCATTCTTTATCCTTGATGAACCTCTTTTATCATCGGACCAGTACTCAGTCGAAGCTAGATACTTTATCCATGGAAAAGTAGACTAGTTCAAGAACCCCATTTCAACACCTGATTCCTTTGAAGAGGAAACATGGCTAATATTTCACCAACCATCAAGTTTAATATATGAACTAAATGGGAGGTAGTTGAATATATTACACTTGGAGCATATTTCTCCCCTGAAGAATTTGCTTCTTACAAATAACTTTTTCAGGAATTTCATGATATTTTTGCTTGGTCCTATATCAAGATGCCTAATATAGATCCATCTATATTCGAACACTTTATTGACACATAGCCTAATTTTGCACTTGTACACCAAAAAAAAATACCCATTCACCCCTCAAAGGATCCTGCTATCAAAGCCAAGATCGAGAAACTGCGTAAAGAAGTTTTCATATACCCGATGGCGTATACTACTTGGGTTTCCACTCATGTTCTTGTTAACAAAAAATAAGGTACCATTCATGTCTATATTGAATTTCATGACTTGAATTTGGCATTTCCTAAAGAGAACTTCCCCACTCCATTCATTGACCAAATCATTGATGCTTGTGCTGACCACGAAGTCTTTTCTTTCATGGATGGTTTTTTCGGTTATAACCAAATTCAAATCTGGAAAGAGGACTAGTACAAGACTGCTTTCACAACCCCCTGGGGCATGTTTTCATATCATGTTATTCCATTTGGCCTTAAAAATGCTGGAGCCACTTTTTAGCGGGCCACGACGTTCTACTTCCATGACCTTATCCACATTATTTTGGTCTACCTAGATGACCTCATGGCTCACTCTTGGAAGCGTTCCCAGCATTCAGACGACTTACGACAAGTCTTCTTGCGATGTTAAAAATATAATGTCTAATTGAACCCTCTCAAGAGTGTGTTTTGTGTCCCTGCCAAGCATTTACTTGGGTTTATTGTATTCCACAAGGGGATTATGGTTGATCCTTTGAAGGTTCAAGCCATTCTGAACCTACACCCCCCATGTACTTTGTTCCAGCTACAGAGTCTTCAAGGCAAGGCCAACTTCCTTCTCCGTTTCATTCTCGAATATACGACAAAAGTCCATGGCTTATTATGAATGCTTCATACAAACGTTCCTTTTGTTTGGGATAATCATGCACAATACTCTTTTGACGTGTTGAATCAAGCTTTAACTTCTGCTCCATTGTTGTCTCCTCTTGACTTCACTAAGTATTTCATCCTCTATGTGTCGGCATCCAAAAATTCTAACCCTGGAGTCTTGGTCCAAGAAGACAGTGCTCGTCAAGAGCATGCGATCTATTATGTAAGTCAGAAGGTTTCTGGACCCCCTCTATGCTACCCACATGAAGAGAAGATGGCCCTCGCCATCATATTTTCCATTCAGAAGCTATGTCATTACATCCTATTGAGTCACACTCGAGTCATGGCCGATTCCAATTCCATGAAATATCTCTTGAGCCGGCGCCTTGTACAAGTTCATGTTGCCAAGTGGATTGTCATTCTCTAGGAGTACAAATTGGAATTTGTTTCCCCTAAGAGAACCAAATATTTGGTGTTATCTTCCTTACTGATAGACCTCCCTCCGTCGTCTATTGCATCACCGATCACAATAAACCTTCCTGACGAAATCCTATTTTTCATTTCTATGGAAGACCCATGGTATGGGGGAGTTCTGTATTTGCATACTAAACAATTTGGGCCCCATTTAAGCCGTGAATATCGTCAGTGCATTTGACACCAAGTTGGTCACTATCTACTCATTGGGGATGTCATGTACCATCGTAGTGTCGATACCAACTTACATTATTTCCTCACCCATGATGAGGCTAAAAAAGTCTTGAACGACTATCACAGTGGAGTCTATGGTGACCACCTCCCAGAAGATCCCTTGTGCCAGTTATTTCTAGCCTACCATATTTTCCAATTGCATCCATGCAGTCAAACACTGCCGCAATCTTTAGCTCTTTGATCCAAAATCAAGGATTCCTCCCGCACCATTACATCCTATAGTCACAGTCGAATCCTTCAGTGAGTGAGTGATTGAATTCATGACTTGTAATCCTACCCAATTGATGGTCATAAGTACATCAATGTGGATGTTTATTATTTCACTAAATGGACTAAGGTCATGCCTACATTCAAGTATAAGGCTGATACAATGGCACGATTATTTTTCAACCATGTTATCACACGTTTCGGTGTACCCCAACTGTTGGAGACATTTACCATCATACACACTCTTTTGGTCAAATTGGCCTAGTTAAACCACTATCCTAAGTTTAATTGACATCAGTGGAGCATTAATTGCCATCATCCAGTCACACCCACGCCTACCTACAGTCAAGGAGGCTAACTGGAGCACTCCAGGGGTGATCTGTGTGACATTAATGCACCTAATTGCTAACTGGTGGTTACAATCAATTCAACCAGTCAGTTACAGTCAGTTAAGGTGCCTCCATTCATTAAATATATTATTTAATGATTATTTAATGATTATTTATTATTATTTAATGAACTGGAGTCAACAAGGCGCCTCCACCAACTTTTGATGGTCAGTTCAGCTTCAGTTAACATCATCAGGGTTCATTGAAGTCATGCAGGACTGGCACTTGATGGTTGGATTGCTATGACATGTGTTTGATCTCCTTCAATTGAGATTTAGTCATTTATTGCACTCCGACTTCAGTTAGGGTTTGGTGAGTCAATTAGGGTTTTAGTCAAGTGGTTAACTGAGTGAGATTGCATGGCAAAGAGTCAGTTAAGATAGACTCACTCATTGAATTCGAATTGTCCCTTAGGTATTCGAATTATTCATGGAGTTAAGCCATTGCTCAGCATGGAAATTGTAACCCATTATTGTTTATAAAATATACAGAGAGGAAACCTATTTTGGTTCCAGTTATTTTCCAATTCATGAGTATTTGTTAATAATTCTTTGATGATTTTGATTCCTAGTTCCTATATCTTGTGCAAGAATTAATATGGTATCAGAGCATGCGGCAGGACAAAGATAAATCTCTCAAAAACAAGATTTTTGACAGATTTCTCCATGAAATTTGAGCAATAGCTCAAAAATATGGCACTGCACCAGAAGCAAAGGCTTACCACTTAATACCCCAAGTAAAGAACTTGTTGATCAAGCTTGCTTGATTGACTATGCTAGGTGTGATGAAAGCCTAAATGTGCAGGATGCCCGACCTTACGGTGCCCCTTTTTGTTTTGATTTGTAGGTTTTATCAGGTACAAATTCGAATGGACTCATCAATCCCTCTTTTCACCCCATTCACAAGCTATTCGGAATGGAAGTTGAAGATGATTGCATCTCTGAAGAGACGAGGTCTCTATGAGGTGTCCATTGGAATTGGAAAAGAGTATTATGAGAATGAGAATGACTGGCTAAATGACTATGATAGAGCTTTTGGAACAATAGGTCTGGCCCTTGATGATAGCTTGTACTACCTATATTGTTTTGTTGAATACCCAAAGGAAGTCTGGACAATATTGGACAAAACCTTTGGCAAGCACAATGAGGATCATAATAGTACTTTGGAGATCACAGCCAGCACCACAAGAGTTCTTTACTCAAAAGTCTTGGCCTTACTCTCTCCGATGAAGGTGTTCAAGATGAAGATGAAGCAGAATCTTCTACACATCCAATTCAAATTGAAGAAAGTCTCCATGAAGTGAATCCTTCTCCTGATGCTCCGAAAGTTCATGAGATCCTTGATATCTCATATTCTCATATTTCTGAAACAGAAGAAGACATTCGAATCTCTGATATTGAAGAAAAATTCTGCTACACTTCCATGCAAACATTCACCGGTGATTTTCCTGTGAATTCTATGCAAAATTTACCAGTAATTGCTTCCAAAAGTGAAGAGAAATTTGATTTTTCTCCCTCTAATGTTGCTTCTGGTGTGAAAATATGTAAAAACTTGGATATTTTGGAAGAAATATCAGATTATAAGAGCGACACATTTGCTCCCCATGATCTAGATCTTCTAGCAAATTCCTGCAGGATTGCATGCACCAAAATTCAGAATTTTGAAGAAGAAGAAAAATGTGCATCTACCGTCTCGGTTGACCATAATTTTGGATCTGATATAATATTTCTTGGTTCAAAATTTCAGGTTCATAAACCTTCAGTACTGCTTGTAGCTGTTCTCATCAACGGTGTGAAGAAACAAGTACCACAAGTCTCCTTTGAAACTGTTGCTGGGGATTTGATTTCATTTCATAGTTTTGGATCTGTTGTGAACATATTTAGATATGATTTACATTATCATATGATATTATTTTGTTCATATTTTAAAATACAAGAGCTTTCAGTCATGCTTGTAGCTGCTCTCACCGATTCCGGTGTGAAAAATCAAGTACCGTAGTTCTTCTTCAATTTTGCTGCTAGGGATTTGGTGTTAGCTTCCTCTTGTGAGGTTGCTGATATTTTATTTTGTGATTCATTAGCTATTTCAGAATCTATATCAGATTATGGAGCTCAAGCATTCGCTCTCCAGAGCCCAGGGATTCTCTACCTTTGGTCACAAGCTCATCTCCTCACAGAACTAGTAAAGAGGAAGACATTCTGCATCCGCATGGACACTTGCTCCTAAAAATTGGGGCTGATTTTACAACTCATGGTTTTCCGTTCAGGGCTGCAACATATTAGTTTCTTGAT
>LPNX010842982.1:35571-47616 GCA_001517045.1 Pseudotsuga menziesii | reverse complement strand
TCCTGAGTATAGCTTAAGGGGGGGTGTTGGAGACATTTACCATCATACACACTCTTTTGGTAAAATTGGCCTAGTTAAACCACTATCCTAAGTTTAATTGACATTAGTGGAGCATTAATTGACATCATCTAGTCACACCCACATCTACCTACATTCAAGGAGGCTAACTTAGCCTTCTCCTACAGTCAAGGAGGCTAACTGGAGCACTCCAGGGGTGATCTGTGTGACATTAATGCACCTAATTGCTAACTGGTGGTTACAATCAGTTCAACCAATCAATTACAGTTAGTTAAGGTGCCTCCATTCATTAAATATATTATTTAATTATTATTTAATGAACTGGAGTCAACAAGGCACCTCCACCAACTTCTTATGGTCAGTTCAGCTTCAGTTAACTTCATCAGGGTTTATTGGATTCATGCAGGACTAACACTTGATGGTTGGATTGCTATGACATGTGTTTGATCTCCTTCAGTTGAGATTCAGTCATTTATTGCACTCTGACTTCAGTTAGGGTTTGGTGAGTCAATTAGGGTTTTAGTCAAGTGGTTAACTGAATGAGATTGCATGGCAAAGAGTCAGTTAAGCTAGAATCACTCATTGAATTCGAATTGTCCCTTAGGTATTCGAATTCTTCATGGAGTTAAGCCATTGATCAACATGGAAATTGTAACCCATTATTGTTTATAAAATATACAGAGAGGAAACCTATTTTGGTTCCAGTTATTTTCCAATTCATGAGTATTTGTTAATAATTATTTGATGATTTTTATTCCTAGTTCCTAGATCATGTGCAAGATAGTCTCATACCATGGTTCTCATTTTGAGGATGCTGTTTGGATAGATATTTCTTCCTTGTTGAAGTTTGAACACAAATACTCTTCCACATAGTATCCTTAGGGAAATGGCGAAGTTGAGGCTGTCAACAAGATCCTCAAAACCACGCTCCAACAGATGGTGGAAAAACATAAATCCAACTGGCATCATTTTCTCTTTTCCACCCTCTAGGCCTACCAGACATCAACAAATACCACCACATATTTTACCCCATTTCACTTAGTCCATGGCATAGAGTCAGTAATTCCCATTGAGTACCAGATTCCATCACTCTGTCTTGTCGTCAAGCTTCTCCCCAATACCTTGCCATTATAACAACATGTAATTATTCTAGAACAAACCAATGAGGATCATCGTGCTGCTCTCCAAATGATCGAATTGTCTAAGACTCGGTTGAAGTCCCATTTTTGACTCCCACGTCCACCCTCACACCTTTGGCAAGGGATATCTCATCTTGGTGTATGACCAAGACAATGGTAAGTTAGGGAAGGGAATGTTCAATCCCATGTGGTATGGAACATATGTCATCCATTGCTTCCTTGACAAGGGGGCATATATCGTTGCAGACTGTGACCACCACCTCTTGAAGAATCCCTGTAACGGGCTCTACCTCAAGAGGTTTTATGCCTGAAGTCTCAAACCATGAGTACACTTGTGTTATAGTTTTTCCTTTTGGCTTTACACCATTATTTTTGTGAGTCTTATAGTTTCTTTCCTTGGTTACTCCAGATGGATCCTACTTCGCATCGCTACGTTGGGTTCACTAGCAGAGAAAGTAGATGCTCTACTAATCTCTCCTCAGCTCTATGGGCCATTTATTCCCTATCACATGAGTTGATCCATATATACAAAATGTGTGTTTGTATTTCTACCAACAACTAGGATGAGTATGATGGTTTCATTGGTCTCCTGACCACTTCCCTCCACTTGGGTATTCGTCACCGTGACGTCTTCCTAGACTCCCAACTGCTTGTCTCCCATTTGAATAACAACTATCAGGTATGTGATCCTTGTCTCTTTAGAAATTTCTTTCCCACTAGACATTTGGTTAGACATTTTGAATCCATTACATTCATACATGTTCCTAGAAGTCTCAATAGTGTAAAATACCAAATGGCTAATGACATTCTAGAGTGTCACATCAATCATCACATATAGGAAATAAAACTACATCATGCATCATCATATAACCATGCATACATATGTCATAAACATCATATAAGCATCATCATAAAAGAAGGATCATAAAAAACACATAAAAAGTGCATCCATGTGCATATATATATATATATATATATATATATATCATGTCATAATGTTCAGTACAAAATGAGAAGCTCCACAAGCTTTCTCGGCTCATCATAAATATAGTGCAAAAATCCCGATGCACCACTGCACCAGGGGGAAACATCACTTGCTGCTACTCAAAGTCACAGTCATCCTCCTCGTACTCTATCTCCTCCTCAGTGTCCTCCTCCTCCTCATCGAAGTCCTCCTCCTCTTCCATGGGTACATCACCCTATGCCCTTGCCCTGACATACTTAGCTACGATTGCCATCCTCCTTATAAGGGGGGTCCACTCTAGAGGATCCCTATAACATGCACTGATTAAATTGTCATCTAGGTACTACCACTCGTCATCAATGAACCCATATACCAAGCGTTAAACTTCAAGTTGAAGCGATTCTAGTGTACTTTGGTGCCTCTTGTGGCTGTGAGTAGGTGGATCTAACCCCTCCACTCCGCACCTCTGAATGTCACACACCAGTATGTATGACAAGTGTACTGATGAAGAGGAATAGCAATGCCTCTTGTAGAGTTCATTTAGTGACACACCATGTGAGAGATTCGACATAGTGTCATTGATCACACCCTACACAGGGAGCCCCATTAGAAAATATATATTGAAGAGCATGATATCGATTCGATCGTTCTGGATGATAAAAAATTATGCCTCCCAATCCCAGAAGCTCACCATCTTGTCAAGCAATAGCTTTTCTAAATGCATGAGTAGGATCTAGAAGAACTTCCAGAACCCACACCAAGCAAGAAAATCCTACACTGCTGGATGATCATGCATCTCCACTCAAAGGTTCCCAATATCTCTCTCTCACCATGCCACCTGCGGAATCCTACACATACACACAGTCCTTGTCAGGTCTAGTCATTCATAAAAACTCATCCTGGGTTGACTCACTCATGTTCATAATTTTTGTGTGACCCAAGTCGCTCAAAATCCCTAAACAAGAGTGTCTGGGTGCTTCTATCTGTTAAAATGAATAGGTGCGACTTGGGTCACGCTTGTATCCTCGATAGGTGTGATTAGTTTGTGCCTATATCCTCGACAGGTGTGACTGGGTCACTCTTTTATCTCGATATGAGATACCTAAGTTTCTCCTTTCCCCTTGAAAATCACAACCCTACCTCAAGAACCCTCTAAGCTCAGAACAGGCCCCGGGATGATCAGTAACATAAAGTAAACCAGTGAAAAATACAGGTTCGATGAGAGATATTACCTACAAATCACAGATCAAAAAATTGTTGTTCGAGTCAGAAGAAATCATCAGTTGAGTTCTGGGGTCCTCCAGTCCAAATCAACACTAATCAGTCAAGATGACACACTTCATGTGGTCCCTCCTGTTTACAGGCCTCCATTTGGTCTAGTTTTTCTTCTGTGCACAACAGAGTCATTCAGAGTCCGTTTAAGACACCGGGTTTTGTTTTCTTCCCTCTATATTTTGATGAGACCCTTGTCTCATCCTCTCACTATGATTTTCTAGGCCATTTCTCAAAATTCACCTCGATTTGTGTGCCATCACATGAAACTCCCATTGTATTTATTGGCATGTTTACGATCCATCCGATCCATCCATACTGCATAATTAGCCATATCTTACCACCATCCATTGTCCCACAAGGGGGCCCCAGTAGTTTTTTGCATTTATTCCTCTCATCCATGTTCACATCATGACCTCTTTCCATATATCGATCACTTCCCCCTTGCTTGATTGACCATTACATATTTTTTGTTAAGATATTTTCTGAATCCCAAAAGAATGAAAAGATTGTCGAGCACACTTGCTTCCTTTCACACTCATTAAAGTATTCGAAAGGGCATCTATGTAGCCTTGTTTATCTCCTTTGTCGAACTATATAGACTAGTATAAGAAAATGACCACCCTAGCACACTCCAGCTAAGAATGTTTCCCTTTGTATCCTTTTATGCTTTCTCAGACATTGGGACCGTACTTCATGAAAAATATGATTATAGGTTGTCTTTAAGCTCTTTTCTATCCTTCTCATCAAGAAATGATTTTCAAGAAAACTTGGTTTCGTTCATGCTCATAAAAGTATTTGAAAGACCATCTAGTCAAGATAGGTTTAACCTTTTCTGACCTGGTTAGACTACCAATGGTAAAGAAGTATTCCTTCCCCAAAGGTTGGGAGAGATATCCTTTGTATAATTTTATCCTTTTTCAGGCTTAGGAGACTATTAATGAAAAAGATACCACACTGGAGTCCTCTTCCTAGTTTCAGAATCTCTAAAAATGAAAACACCATCGAGAATTTACTTTCTCGAGCTCGCTAAAAATTCACGAGATCATGTCATATCGAGCTTACTTCTATCCATTCTTCGTGCTCTTTAAACTATGAATAAGGCCCAAACAATGTATTTAGGAACCACCACACACGATATCATAGTATGGAATATTCCCCCCATTAGGTCTCCTTTGTTCAGTGTATTCTGCGATGAGTCTTCCTTGGATCCCATGGATATCACTAGCCCAATTACCTCCCTCAGTATTTCCCATTTGCAATTATCTTCCCGGTATTACAACTATGATTCCTCTCCCATGAGTTAGTTTCATTTGCTGCAAGTTCATTCTTGTCGTCGTACCTTGAAAAAAGGAAGTTTAAGTCCACTGCACTCCCCTTCCCATGTACCCCCATTCATTTTGTCAATCCCTGTGTTGTTCCCCATGTTTGGTTATCCCCCTCGTGATTCTAATCAAGGAATCATCATTGCCTTAATTAGTTGTAGGTATCCTTATGTCGATGTCATCACATATATTCTAGAGGATAGACCCAGAGGTCCTTGTATCTTGGTTTCATCCACCTCATTGATGAGTTCCTTGGACCACTTGAAAGGAGTCATTAGTGCATTCGGTTGTGTCTCATATGATCGAATTCAGCTACATCATCGCACCATTGAGATTCATATAGGGTATTGGTTTGTTCATTATTTTTGTTGAAGACCCCAGTTGTCACCTAACTCTATCACATTGGTGAGTCTACCTATGGGACCCCTACAGTCTCATGTCCCATGTGATTTTCGGTCCGCATCGGCGACAGTGTTCGGAAGCTCCCAGGATTATGCTTCCATGTATGTCTAGTACTCGATGTTGAATATTGTACCATAGAGATTCTGACTCTCAGTAATTGAGTCCATATATATGTACACCTCCATATCCAACAGAGCATCATTTATGATGATATTACATTCCATGAGAATTCTATTGTTCCTATGTATTAGTTATTCATATCAGCATTGTATTCAACCTCCCATTAAGGCCACCATTATGTATCATCGTCTGTGTATGTATTAATAGGCTCCCATGTTTTGAGCCTTGATCCCATTATTTATTCTTTTGACATTGTTACGAGCATGTGTATTCATTCCTCATCCATATACATGTCACACATTATATGTATCTCATAGATTTTTGAGACTCAATAAAAAACCAAAAGCCACTGTAGTTCGAACGAGGAAGCTCCACTTCTCTGTGGGTCTCTCCAGACTCTCCACTATTGTCACCATTATTCCCATGATCATATTATGTCTATCAGCCATATGATGATCTCCTTCCCTCACACATTAGGGGGCAATCTGTTAACACTAAAAAGTGTTCACCTAGCTCTCCATGGTCTAAACCATATACATACATCATATTCGCACCATATTTCCCTTACTTTTGACCTTCACAATTGTATTTCTGCAAAAAATGGTCTAAACATCATTATTCCTTCCCACAAATGAAAGGATAATGAGCATTTATTACATTTTACCCTCACTCTCTCTCAAAAAGGGTTAAAAACCCTAAAAATAGGTCAAAAACCCTAAAAAGGAGAAAGGGTAAAAACATGACAGATAAATATTATTAGGCTTTGATCTACTGATGCAAATCAAACCTTAAATTAATATCAATCCGGGTTGGTAAACTTAGAGGCATATCCAAGTTTTAGGACTCAGAGCTAGACGTGTTTGGTAATCTAGTTATCTATGAAATAAACTTACTGACAGATTAAAAATAATGTGTCTTAAAGATACAAAAATCCTTTTACAGGGACAGGCTTCATTTGTTTCTTTTCAATTACATAGCAATTTATATATGAAAGCAATCTATTTGTGAAAGCACTGAGATAATAAAAACAATTAAACAACAACTCTAACCCTAAGATATAGACTACAAGGCTCTGCCTAATATCCCAGCACCGAATAAAACAACCAATCATCAATTTCCCTTACAGGAAAGCATTCATGATGTATATTTTTTCTAAACACTTTATCATTAAATAAGCAGCAATGTATAGCATGATGAAATCATGGTCTGAACCATCCCTTCAGTATCTAACCAATAAAATAATAGAGCTCATAAAAATGCAAGTGATGTGCAGCACAATGGGATCGTAGTCTAAGCTATTCCTTCAATATTCAACCAATGAGATAACAGGGCGTTTTATAAAACTGATTGGAAACTAGTTTAACTTGTTCTGCAATAACAAAATTGAATCCTACAAGATATAAACATACCACTGGCACAATTTAAATCGGTTGCATCAATCCAAATCACTGCAACAATCCAAATCACATTCACTGGCAAGAATTGGGTGTGCAGAATCAACAATGGGGGCCCTCCAATGCCTCGTTCCACACACACAATTGAAGAATTATAGAACTTTAACTTTTAATGTATTCACCATAAAATCGATTACACAGTAAGAAAACCATGCAGTTCAAAAACACTATGCGTTCTCCCAAATCGTGATGATTTTCTTCATTGTTTTGTGAAGTACTTATACAAATTTAAAAGAAAACTGGAAATGCTATAATCCTGGAAACTAATTAATGAACATAGCCATCGAGATCCTCTATTAGATCCATGAGACTCAACAAAATCGAAACTGCCCTTCTTTTGTGCTGAGTGGTAGCACAGGTGGTCGACCTTGACTGACTTTGACTTGACACCTGTGAGAGCCACATCATCTATCCGTTGGAAGTTCATCTATCCTTGGACACTGAGGATCTTTTCTCCATCTTCCAGTTCACTCCTAGCTGGCCTGCAAATGCTCAATCTTGGAGACATTACGGGAAGTTAGCATATCCTGTAATCTGAATAAAAATCTTAGTTGAAATGCTTTAAAAATCTCAAAACTCAATTTATTAAAAGGAAATGACATTTATACCTCTTGACCAAGGTTTGTAGATGAATTTAAAGCTTTATAAATCAGTATGAAGGTTTTATGAAGGAAAATGGAAGATATCTAAGTGACAAAAAGAGGTCAAAATGGTGCCCAACATCTCCCCCAAGAGGAAACTGTTGCATGTCCCCATGCCAAAAATATTCGACCCTGTTCAAAACCAAAATTTTGCTACTGATCATCTTTCTTCTAGTCTTCTGTCTGTGATGATTCATCTGTTGAAGCCCGAGATGCATAGAGGACCTTCAGTATCTCATACTTAGCCTTATAAACCTTCTTTTGCTTATACCATCTGTATGCATGTTTAGAGATGCGTGTTCTCTGAACCTTCAGCTTTCTGTTGACTTCTCTTAACTTCTCATTCTTTTGCTCAAGTTCCTTTATTTCAAGTTTCAATCCCTTAATATCTTTATTGTTTTTAGAAGCCTTCTTTTTCTTCATCTTCATTGGAAGCTGCCTAGAATTGGTATCCATCTCCAATTCTTCATGCTCTTGTGCTGAATCTTCTTTTTCTTCTTCCATAGCTTGCTGCTCTGAGAAAAGAGAAGCTGAACCTTTGGGTAATTCCTGTCTTGACTGCTTTTCTTTTCCCTTCTCTTGCTGATCCAAAAAGAGATTAATTCTTTTTGTTTGCTTGATCACTTCATCAGTGTCTTGGATATCCTGCTCTACTTCATCTGCTGGATCTTCTTTTTGACTCCCCAAGGTTTGTATATGTTTCTCATTTTCTAATGCTGACTGGATTTGAGCTTGCTTATACTTTCTTGGCTTTCTCTGGTAGGTGGTGAAGATCTGATCTTGTTTTTGATACTGTTTTTCTTTTCTCTTCACACTTCTAGTTTGTATCTTTCTCTGAGGCTGTTTTGAATTTGCTGCCTCAGAGTTGTCTTCATCATCAGTAATCAGCAATACCTCTTTCTTTTTCTTCTTCCCCTTTGGTAGTTTTGAGCTTGTTGCCTCAGGGTATGTGATCATCAATAATTCATCTTCTTTGAAACCTTGTTCAAGCAATTCTTCCTGCTCTTCAAACTGATTGTGAACTAGAAATCCTGACCATGTCAAATTTTGCCTTTGTAACTCATGCTGGATGATGATTTTAATAAGTCCACAGTGAAAAAGGCTTGTCATTTTGTCTTTTGGACGCCTTTGGACAGCCTTAGCCATCTTAGTTAAACTATGCAAAAGGAAATAGGGCATATTGATCTCACATTCACCTTTTAAATGCTGCAACAGCTTGATGTGGTAAAGATAAACAATGTTGAATCTGCCTTCACAAGTAATAAATTTTTGAATAACATAAACTTTTTCATCCTAGGGATGAATGAGCCAGCTTCTTGGTATCCCTTTCTTCCAATTTACTAACCCTACTCTTGATCTGCACAAAAATGGCATCCATGCTTTCTCTTTAAATTGTTTAGTCTTGAAAAACATTTCTCCTTGCTGTGGCAAGCCAGTAATTTGTGCTAGGATGTCTTCAGACAGTCTAAAGTGCAAGTTTCCCACTACAACCTTTTCTCCATCAAATGTCTCAGCAAAATCTAGACTAACATGCTCATTATGCCCATCATATTTTTCAAAGAAGGTTACCCACTGCTTATTTTCAAAAATATCCATGAAACTCTCATGAATATTAGTGGGATTGAACTTCGATGGTTCTAGTCTAGATGACATTTTGAATTTTAATGGGAAACAGGAAACTTCAACCTTTCAATCTTTAACTCTGCCTTTTTTTTCCTATCTCTAAAAATATAGAATTTCCGTTGGTTTTGGCAGTCTTCAGCAAAGAAAAGGGTTTAAGTTTTACCTCCTCTATCTTCACTTCTTCCTGCGTGATTTCTACAGCAACTGGTGTTTGCGCCCTTCCTGTAACCCACGGCATCTTCTTACTACAAAATATCACCCACAGCAGTCGATTTTGCAGAGAAGAACAATTAAATTCAGTCCCAGGAAAAATGACCAAGTCATGGTCTCTAATTTGACCAATTCATAATGCAGGACTCAAGCACATTTATATGCTGTCGTGGGGCATATAACCACATTTTTCTTCATCATTCCATAAACATGCCACTCCCATTCAACCATTTGCTCATGAAAGGTAAGGTTTTGATTTATGTTTTGATTCCTTTATATGCCCCAACGTTAAACAAGCTGTAATATATACTTTATTTTCTTTGTATATCCAACGTTTTTAATGAACAAGCTGTAGAAAAGGAATTCTTCTTTTAAAGTAGATTTTTTTCTTTTAAAAAAATACATAACCATCGATTTTTTTTCTTTTAAGCATGGTACACTAATGTATAGAGCAAGATATTTGAAATTGTATTTCCCATCTCATTGCTTTATTTTTCTTTAAAACATTCACTTTCTTGCTGAGAAGGAGACCCTGTTTATCTTTCTGCCAAGAAGAAGACCTTGCCTATAGAATGCAACATATGTTTTGGCCACTTTTAAAATTTCTCTTGGGTTTGATCCTGACAACCATCTTGACCCATAGGGTGGGAAATGGAAAGTAAATGGAATGCTGGCAGAGGCTGTGAGGATAAAATGGGCAGTCAAGCTTACTAGGACAGGTAAATATGTCATTACTTTGAAACAAAGATTCATGAAACTTTTAAAACATAAAAACTGAAAAATTCTTACAGACTTTGCTTGATATCCCTGTATGATAAGCTTGCTGCCTAATGAAGTTGACTTGTATTTATTTCTGATTCATTTCTGTCCTTCTGATCTCTTCTGTTTTCCATCTCAGATTTCTTCAGCTTTACTGAAAGTCAGGTCCTTCTGTAGATTTCTTCTGCCTTACTGGAAGTCGGGTCCCTCTGCATTGTTAAAAATCACTTGAATTACTGGAAATTAGGTCCCTTCTGCATATCAAAAAGACTTGGAGGGTTCCAAGGAAGCATAAAAATGCTTATCCCCCTCACAGGCCTACCTTTTGACTTGTCCTCAAGTCAAACAAGAACTTCATTATTGGAAAATAAAACTATGTAAAAGACATGAAATGTGAAAAAGATATTTTTGTGAATTTTCAATGGCCAGGAAAACCTGGTTTTCCATAGAAAATTCAAGTTTATATTGTGCCAGTGACCTAGTTTTCACAACTAAACTTCCTTTTTTTTTTTCTGTGTTTGTTTTTTTTTCTTTTTTTCTTTTTTGTTTTATTTTTTTATTTTTTTTTATTTTTTTTATTTGTAATATCAGAGTAGCTAAGAAGTAAGTGAAGGAGAAAGACTGATGTGTTTGTCTAGCACTTCCATTTCCCTTTGCTGTGAAATCTACTGTATAAAATATTCCTTATTGATAGGCTTAGTATATAGTTTGAGCCGATGGCCATTGACCATAAATTGACGTGCTTCATCATCGATTGTTTGAAGTTTGACTGAGCCATTGTCATATACTTCAGCAATCTCATATGGACCAAGCCAATGAGTGGTGAATTTGGATTTGAAGTCTTTGAACTTTGAGTTAAACAATAGTGCCCAGTCACTGATGTGAAATTGCTTCTTTTTGATAAACTTGTCATGCCATTGAGCTCATTGCTACTGGATCAAAATATTGTGTTCTATGGCAGCCTATCTCATCTCATCTAGTTGATTAAACTGAAGTATTCTTTCTTGCTGAGCCTCAGAAATATCCATGCCCAAATCTACTGCTAACTTGAATGTATGAATTTGAAGCTCTATAGGGAAGAGGAATTGCTTACCGTAAACAAGCTGATAAGGAGAAAAACCAGTACTGTTTTTCCAAGTGATACGGTATTCCCATAAAGCTTCAGTGAGCTTAGCTGACCAGTCCTTCCTATGCATATGAACAGTTTTGGTGATGATGCCTTCTAAAGTCTTGTTTGTAGATTCCACTTGGCCATTTTCTTGTGGATGGTAAGGGGTAGACTTTCTGTGCTTAATCTTGTACTTTTCTGCGATCTTCTGCACTAGTTTAGAAGTAAATTGGGCACCTTGATCAGTTACAATCTCTCTAGGCACCCCAAATCTGACAAATATCTCCTCAAAAAGAAATTTTACCACAGTTTGCTCCATGGCTCTTGGTAAAGGTTTGGCCTCTACCCACTTAGTAACATAGTCCGTACAGACCAAAATGTACTTCTTCCCTTGTGATGGTGGATGAATTGGACCAATGAAGTCAAGGGCCCAGTTTTCAAATGGTTCAATGAGGATTTGGGGATGGAGTGGCATTTCATCAGATCAAACTGGCCGTCCCATCCGCTGACAAGTATCACAACTTCTAACATACCTTTTAACATCTTTGAAAATAGAAGGCCAATAATACCCCAAATTGAGTATCTTATATGCTATTCTTTTATCTGCAAAATGGCCACCACATGGTTCATCATGACATGCCTTTAAAATATCTAAAATTTCATCCTGTCGTACACATCTTCTTATAATCAGATCATATCCTGTATAAAAGAGATCACCATTAACCCATATATGCCTAGCACTTTGTTTAATAATCTTTTTCTTTTCTTTAGATGTCATAGATGGTGGTAATTGTCCTGATGATAAGTAGTTAGCAATGTCAGCATACCAAGGAGTGATAACAGAAATTGCAAATAAGTGTTCATCAGGAAAACTATCTAAAATAGGAACAACCTCACCAATATTGTGCAAGTGAGACAAGAAATATGCCACTTGATTTTCTCGTCCAGGTCGATCTAGAATAGTGATATTGAATTCTTGCATTAATAATAACCATCTAGTAATCCGACCA
>LPNX010842982.1:6167-28306 GCA_001517045.1 Pseudotsuga menziesii | reverse complement strand
GTAGAATTCTTGGGAACTAAATAGAAGTGATGGGTTTTCACTAATGTGCTATTGGAAAGAAGCCAGAGTGGGAAGTGCATTGTTTGGCATGGAATTGGTTGTAGCATGATTTTCCTAGATTATTGTAAACCTATGTTAAATCCCTATGAATTGTGAGGATTGTTGAATTATAAATGCCATTTTGTTGAATGAAATTCATGCAAAGGGAATACATATCCTAGTGAATTCACAAGTCACAACTCGGGGATGGTGCTTTGATGATATATTAATGAGAAAAATGGCCCACAATTGTGTGGCACATGACTCACATGTAGCCAATTGCCTATTTTAACAACAATTTATATAGGTTTCTAATGTTTTGTTTACCTTATGCAATTTTATAAATTATGTTCATGTGAATGGAATGCAAATTTCTATTCTATGGAGTGTTATATTAATTAAATATACACAGAAAGATAAAGGATTAAATGACTGAATGGAAAATTCATGTCATGTATTCCAGTATTGTTGTGTATATATATTACATCATGAAAGGTATGAATTGATAATGAATGAATGAAGAATGAATAAATAAATTTCTTGAATTGCTCATATTTTCTTTTAGAATGTTGATGTCTGTGAATGATTAACTATGTGATTAAACCTTATTCCCTAGTGGAATTGGAAAATCTTAACAATGTAAAATTTATAACTAAGTTATTTAAAATAAAAGGTATGCGGAAGTAACTTTCCTTTAGCAGAAATCCATTGTATGCACTATAGGCATGTTGTTTTAAAATGGTGAAGTGATTTAAGTGTTTGCGACAGTGGCTGAATATTTATTTGAAATTATTATGTTCAATGGATTCCCTTACATAAGAGTTCAATATGTGTGGCATTGATATGTTGTCTTAAAACTATTAAGTATTTCCCAAGTGCTTAAACCAGTGAAGAGAATGGTGGTTTACTTGTAAACCTCATCCTATTTTTCACATGTTTGGATGCCAAGATATAGGAAGAAATCCTTCCCAAAATTCTGGGTTAAATAGTTTCAAGACTTAAGTAGTTCCTTAGACATTTTTGTAAATTTTCTAAGTCCCTTATTATTTGAAACAATAGAGAGTTGTCGAGGTCCCAAATATGAGGTGGTGGAACTCACATCAACAAGGAAACATAGGGATAAGTCACGTTTGAGGGTTGAAACATCATTTGGATGTTTGCAATATGATGTCTATGATTGAGAGAGAGCCTCAAGAAAAAAATGCATTATTTAGTTGAAGGATGTTTGGTTTTCTGAGGTTGAGATGTTGATTCCAATGTTGGGATCGACCTATTAGTTATGCATGTTTCCCAGTTCTGTGTCAATGCTGGAGGTCCAATGTGAAGAATATTTGGTGCTGATGTATGGTGTCAAAAGTCTTGATGTTTGATGTTTAAGCAGACACATCAGGGTGAAAAACCTTTTTTTTATTTTAGTTGGAATTCCAATGGTCGATGTCCGACATCGAGACATCAAAACGATCTTGTAGGGTCGAAAACGTGAGAGAGAAACTGTCGGGAATGGTAAAATTTTTATAACAAGATTGCAACTTGATGCCAAGGTTTTGATGTGAATAATCATGTCAAATGTTAACTAATCAAACCTATTAAAAATTCTTAGGTGAATTAATTCATTCACTAGTACAAAATGAGGAATTATCTACTACGTGACTAAAAATTCTAGTCACCATAGGTTTTTCAAGTGATTTACTACTAAATATGAGCAATTTTGATTGACCCAACTATAAATGACTAAAATTAACGACTAATTTAGTCACCAGTTAACAAATATGACTAGATAATAAGTGACAGAGTTAAAAATGACTAACATAAGTGACTAATTTAGTCACAACATAAAAAATGACTAGCTAGAAGAATATGAATTAGTCATTTATGTTAGTCATTTTTAATTGTGTCATGGAAAATTGCAATTTTGACAATAAAGTCAAAATTTTGTAAATTGTCTACCTTCTATTAGTAATATTGGTGCCATGCACCTCAATCTTCAAAGATCCAACAAAGCAATTGCATGAATTTTCTCTTGACCATCTTTATCCCTACTACACCATTAATGAATCAAACCCAGTTAAGCACATGCCAAAGGAAAATTATGTTCCTTATACGTCAATTATGAATTAGGTACTAGAACTAGTACCATATCGATACCTAGAAGCATCATAGCTAGTTGTTGGTCCTTCAATGTAAGAGTCCTTGCAAGTCCCATACTGAGGTGCTTTTGTAACTTCAGTATAAGTATTATGATCTATGACCATCGAACTAGCTGCACCAGTCAACGCAGCTTCACCAATCTCAGTTCCTTTAAACATCGTAGCAGTTGATCCAATTATAATTAAACTGGGGTGCTGACCCAGAACTAGTCTCAGATCCATATGCAGTATAAAGGTAGAGGCTCGACCCCATCTCCGAGTTTCAGGGAAATATTTCGATTCCTTGACCTCTTAAAGGCCTCATGAACCTCTTTCGGTTAATTATTAATACAAGGATCATATAACTTGTCCCCTTTTTAGTGACCAAAGCACAAAATCACTAAAGGAACACTTCCATGGATACAAAAATTCAACATGTCATAATGTTGATGAGAAGAAATTAACAATCATAAAAATAAAAATAAATAATTAAACTATTGATCCAAAGTATCAGCATATAAACGTTGCAACAAACACATGAGGAAAAGGCGAGATAACAAGGACAACACACGAAGAAAAATATAGATAACAAATGCGGATGCGGGATGTTACAGTGTGAAGGTCGGGGAATCCAAAGAGTCTCGAGATGGTTGCAGGCTTCAAATTTGAAGCCTTCAGAGCCCTTCAAAGGCCATTTTAAATGTCATAGAAGGCCACAAGGAATTTTACCATGCAAAAAAAAATTAGTTTCATTCCCAGCACTTCAATAATGAAATTGAGTAAGCCTCGGTAAATTTGCAACAGAAGGGCAGCTACAAAATTTGCCTATCCAGGGATTCAGTGGACTATGGGAGATTCAAGACTCAGAGTCTTCCCAAGTGCCCTTGAATAGTCAGATCATGGATGAGGATCTCAGTCCCAATCGACATGGACCATGGTGGGCCACTAGGCTTCCTAGTGCCAAGTTCAATTCAGTGAGTCAGGACTGTGACTCATGATTCGATGTTCACTTTCAAAGCATTTAATGGCACTAGCATGCATTACTGATTCACCAACTTCATTAAATCTTGGTATGAGATGATGCCACCTGCCAACTCAATTTTCCATCCGTCATCTTATTGTTCACTGAGTCACTTGATATCACAACTTACAAGTCACTTTATTATTTGAGTATATAATGTGAAATTAAATACTCATATGAGTCATATCTATGGATGGTGAATTTATTTGATAACCCTCCACTATCAAGGCTATGTAAGGAAAAAATAATTGTGTTGTTTTTTGGGTTACAACTTACAAGTTGCAATTTACAATGCATTGAGCAATCTTTTCTAGATTTGAACCTAACCTGGTCCAATGGGTATGTAAGTTTCCAGACCAGGGTTTCACCCAGTGCTAGACATTTCTATTATGACCACCACAAGACTGGGATGACGGATCTTTGGTAGCAGGCTAGTAGCACACCGCCCTTTGTTTATGCTCATGAATCATATCCTATACTAGTTAGTCTAGTATTCTAGGATTTAATCCAATTTCCATTCATTTACTAGGGTCATAATCATTTGAATCATCACTCCCAGTCTCCCACGGTCCACCTAGGCTGCTTAGTCTACCTGTCTCATCGAAGGAAGGGGGTTAGGTAGTAGAGACAAAGGCAACTAGAATGGAGGGCCAGCCATAGAGAATGGTTGTACAATATGCATATAGTCATCTCTAAAAGAAACAAACGAATTTGTCATATACTTAACTGAATATTATCATTACTTAATTTGTCGAGATGCTTACATGGTAACTCTTGCACCCGAGCTGTTTATGAGGGTTTCCTATGTCTACAATGGCTACAATTTAGAGAGGCTCGTTCCCATCATTCAAAGCACTAGTGGGTTTCTCCTGCAAATATCGATATTATGTCTCCCCTCCTCACTCACCTCACCCTTTTAATTGAGTCTTCTTCTTCTTCTTCTTCTTCCTCCTATGGGCTCTCTGATCTATGCCCTAAGTGCCCTCATAACAAAGAATGATCTCTAAAATTATCTGGAAACCTTAGGAAAACAATACCCAGTTTTCCCTCACCAGCACAGATATATCTATGTTATGACGTAGAATCAATTATAAAATGATTTTTTTGTAATCATGTGAAATACACAAACATGCATTTTCCTACCTTGGGAAAGATAAACCAACTCAGAAGCATCGAGATATTGTGGAATTGAGATGGCGTTGCTTCCAATCATATTTCTGTAGAAGGAAATGGTTGCACACTCTAATTCCTCATTGTCTTCTATGGTGGCCAACTCAAAGGTTCCTCCTTTTTCACAGGTAGGAGAAAGAGAAGCGAAGGTAGAAGGTTGGGTAGGTTGGATTAATGAGCTTCCCCGAACTTAAAGAGATTGGTGAAGTCTGTGAAAAAAAATTATTTTGGGTTTACAAGTATAGGACAGTTGGAGGTCAGGACTCAGACTCCCAACTCTCCAATTCTATGCTTCAGTGTCTCCCTAATTTCTATTTACTCCAAAAGATTATGCAGAGATAAGCTGTCGACTTGGCTGTTGTGAATTTACAGGTATGTATAGCATTTTACACTTGTGTAAAATTTTATATGTGGATAAAAGTTAAATGTGTTTCTTGTTGGAGTTCCTTCTGGTTCTATAAATATAAGGGTTTAAAATTTCTCCATCCAAAATATTGTTTGAAATTTGTAATGTATTTTACTGTTGTGCTTCCGCCAAACTAAGTCTCCAATACTCAATAGATGTAACCTTAAAAAACCCAGTATTTAAATGAAATCACAACCAAAATAATCTATACTTTTCATAGTCTAGGACCACAACTTCGTTTGGACGGAGGAGTAAGAAGAAAGAGCCTTGTATCTGAGTTCCAAATCTGTTAATTTTATTTATCTACCATGAATTGTAAACATTAGGTTGAAAGAAAGAACAATATTTGAATATAAGTGTTTGAATTGTTCCACTTTCCTTGATGAAACAAATAGTTGAAAGGATAAAATATTTAGCAACCGAAACTATAAATGTTGTAGACTCTGACCCCTTTGTTTCATCCTTCTGATAATGGAAACAAGAAGTACAAATTGTCTACCAATATATCTAAAGAAGGGAATCCCTTAACGGACGTTCATGAATGAGGGACTGGGAGTGCAATGATCTAGAAAAGAACATGATTTCAACATCCTCATTGTCGCAAACCTCCCAAACATGTGTTTATTATTCATCTTCCTTATTGAATTTGGTAGAAACTAGACACCCAACTTGTAGTGATATAGGTTGGAGAATTTAAAGTTCTTCCTTATAGTGGACTAATAAATACTTAATTTTTTTGATAGGGCTTATAAACTCAATATAGATTGGAGGGACTACCCATAATCTACCTAAAATTGGGTATTTTGTTTGATCACTTCGAATTGGGGTATAAACTTGATATACATTAGAGGGACTATCCATAATCCACCTAAAATTGGGGCCTTTGTTTGATCACTTTGATTTGAGCATGTGGGGAGGACATGATTCAATTCTAAAAATAACTTCTGAATTTAGGGTTAGTAAAAAAGTTTCTCCATGAAAGCATTAGGTATTACATTCTAGGGTTTATCTTTTAGGTAGGCCCAATCACACTTGACCAATAGAGCCACCATCAAGCTGAATCAATCCTCCATCCAAAGGTCCTTCCAAATTCCAATGCCTTATTTTATCAATGACCTAACAACCGAGTATTTCACTGGCCCAACAAAATTGTCCCTTATCTAAGTTCAATAAACTATATGCTCCAAGGACTGAGAGATTACATTGTTACCTCACTAATTCCATGTAAATGTTGAATAACTCGGGATTTCTTCTTATTGTCATTTTCTTCTATACACTGTTTTTAGTAAATAATAAAATTTTGTTGTACACTTATAGTTTCAAATGAAAAGAATGATTTATTTTTACATGTTCCTTTTAATTTATTTTTACATGTTCAATTTCTCATGAAATGGGACCCTGCCCTTCAAATTTGATCCCTAGATGGTAGGTCTTTGATCGGGCATGTTTACCGCAGTATTGATGCCAAGGACGGATTTCCGAGCCCTCAGTCGGGCGTTGTGAGCTGCTGGGACATTTTCAGGTAAATATTTGTTGTTCTCTGAGGTTTAGTTTCAGTATTTGAGGTTAACTTATTTACTGTGATGTCGGATCTGGTTTTTGGCTTTATAACTAAATGCTTTGCCCTGGGAGGTTGGGATTTAATGCATCTTTAGCTTGCTGGAAAATAAATAGATAATTTTGATACTTGCTCCACGAGGTGATAGTTTTTGAAATGAGAACTTTGTGCAAGATAACAAAGCTTTGAGCTCTATTTTACAAAAGCGAGACTATCCTGAGCGGTAGAAAGGCATCTTTAGCCGTCTGAAAAATGAAGAGAGAATTTTGGCATCTACTTCGCCAGAGTGAGGCTGTGTTGCAAAATAAATGAGAATTCACACTTTTTATTTAGGGAAATGAAGTCTTTGTGCAAGACCACGAAAGCTTTGAGCTCTATTTAACAAAAGTGACACTCTCTCGGGCTGTAAAGAGCGATATTTTTTACTAGCTTTTCCTCGGTTGAGCTCTAGGGGAAGTTAGAGGTCAATTTAAATAATCACGAAATTAAGAAAATAATTAAGGTAGGCTTACAGAGACTTCGCGCCTCAAGTGCATATATGGTGATTTCCCTAATTTGTGATCAGTTTGATGAAATTACGAAGTTTATAATAGATAATCAATGTATTACTACACAGACTTCAAGACTGACATGGTTAATATGTAATTGTGTTTGATAAATTTCTTACAGGGCCTCAGATGATTTTTTTCCTCCTAAAAAATTGTTACTTCTGATTAGATGTAAAAAGTGAACAGTTTACATATAAAAAAGTTTAACTCACTAGAAAGCTATCTAAAAAAGAGCTTCTATCTAATACTTCTTTTACTAATGCCTGCAAGAATTTTTGACAGGGTCATTTGACCATAGTTCTATGACTAATACATTAAAAAAAACATTGTAACAAAATATCATTGGCTTCCACATAGCACTATGGTCCTTAAATGCAGTCTTTCTACCAACTTCGACCTGAAAATAGAGCAGAATTCCATCTATAATGTGAAACAACATTAGTACTCAAACCAGAAATACAAATATAAAGTCACAGGCCCTGTCCTTGCAATGACCTCTCCGGGAGGCTTACACCTTTCCTGCTTTCCCATACTAAACCATAGTTTTATGTCATCAGTAATCCCTTTTCAGACAGTCCAATCGTCTCTGAGTTAAATTCTCTATAAATCTGATGGAATGATTGTGCCTCCACCATTTTAATATTCTCCATAATGGGTTGAGAGAACACATCCACCCTAAATCTACCAATCATCCAATTGATGGCTAAGGATTTTCGAAAGACCTGGAGTTCAATCATCTTCTCCACTATTGCTGGTCTTAGTAGAAATCCCCATGTAAAGTTTCAATCTCTGACCAGACGTCACATGCATCTATGCATCTAGTCAATAGGTGATCTATTGATTCTATGGCTTGCTTGCATGAAACACAACAACCAGGACCTGACCTACTATGCCCTTGGAGCTCTTCCCAAGATAAGGCCTTGTTTGGTGAGCCACATATAGACCTTAGCTTTAGAGGAGCTTTGAATTTCCAGACCTTCTTCCACCACCAGGTTTCTACTTCTCATGAATTATCTACAAACATAGCTTTATATCCTATCCTTGGAGTATGTAACCCCAAGGTAAGATTCTTTGACCAGACTAAAGAATCATCCTCTCTAAGCCTGATGTTATTCTTCTGAAACTCAGCTACATATTCCTTACACCTTTCTACCTCCCTCTCTGATAACCTTAACTCTACCTCACTTTTACATCCCTACTTACAAATAGTTGTGGAAATTGGATCTGATGTTTGTGCCAAGTAATGGATTCCCTTATTCTACAATGTGACAACCAGCTCCTCAGAGAGTATATTTTCTTCACCACTTCCCACCCAGGGGTCTGCCCCTATCCTTACTTTAACTTCGTTACCAACATTCCAAGCCATCCAGTTACCCACTAGTGGGAATGGCTGTACTATAGCCTTCCATATATTTGACAGAATAGGCTTAACAACCTGATTAATCCTATCTTCCATTGACAATGGTTCTATATACTTATGAAGAATCTCTTGCCTCCATAGTCTTTCCTTAGAACTAAACATCCATAGACTCTCTTCTACCTAAGCCTTACCAAAGGAATGCATGTTATTTAAACCCAATCCATCAACTTCCTTTGGTTTAGTTAGTGACTGCCACTTGACTAAAGGGATTAGATCTTTTTCTCTCTTACCTGTCCACAAAAACTTGAAAAATTTCTTCCTATTTGTCTCCAAAATTCCCTCAGGCATATATGCCGGTACATGTCAATAAATTGGCTTTGCCTCCAAGACAGTATTGGCTAAAGTTAAATTCCCTTGAGGGAGAGCCATCTGTTGCACCACATGTTAGTTCTATCTTATGATTTCTTATCCATCGGTGACCTTCAGTTCTATCTTATGATTTATTATCCCTTGAATCTGAGTGTGTTTAAAATATTTTCTCTCTTGATGAGAAGATACATCCAAGGTGGCATTGTCCAACCTCTTTTCATTAGTGGGAGTAAAAGATACATCCAGTGTAAATACAATGTGGGAGTGCAAAAACAACTCCTAGGTAATGTTAAAAGTAACATAAAGAAAGTGAAAGAAAACATGTAGCCTAGATACGTTCTAGCTAAGATAATCACTAGGTCTAACCAAACTAAATCCAAAAGATATAGAATAGAGTCATAGGTGTAGTGATACAAAGTGAGAGTCCAAGACTAGACATCTTGGTCTTAATCAAGAAAGAGAGAGAAATGAGGATGATGTCCAAGTTTCCTAGTCCCAATTGAGGTGTTAACTCGCTATAAAAATCATCGAGAACCATAATGGGATTCGTCTATATGATCTTTGGGTGGCAGGGGGGACATAAAAATGAGGAAATACTGCTCTACTACCATCCAAGCTCAGCTAAAGCTAGGAGGTAATCCAATGGAAATGAGGCACCCTACTCTAGGTCTGTCTGGGATTGGTTTGTCTATCACTACGATGATGTACGGTTAGAGGTTTGGTCCCACCCCTCTAAACCAGTCTTGAGGATATTGGTCGACCTCCTAGAGGGGAGGTTAATGGGAGACATAGGGTTTCATCACCATTTGGTTTGAGATACTTTAAATACCCCCTATCTCTTGTTGCTCCAATATAGTGGGATGAAATGAGAATATGAGGTGATCCTCTTGGTGGTCTCATGGTAGGGTGGGGGTATGAGAGAACTAGGATCTCTAGTTCAGTAACTCCCTAATGAAGAGGGATATGAATATATGATTGTAATACTGAAAGAAATTAGGAAATTTGTTTCTAGAGTCCCTATAGAGACAAAGGTATCACCCACTGATCTCACAGGAGAAGGGACACCTGAAAATTAGGTGAATCTCTGTCTCCAGTTCCTAAGGGTGACACATCTAGCAGATCTTGTTTGCCTGAGGAATATGGTGAACAATCTCCACCCGAAGTTTGGAAAGTAGAGAATGTTAGGTAAATCTAACCAAAAAGTTTTGTAAATAGAAGGTTCCAATTACAAACTATATAGAAACCCTTGGAAAGGAAAAATATGTAGTTCCATTCCTAGTCATTGGGAAGAAATACAATAAGTAGTTGATATAGGTAAGATAAGATAATTTTATTAATGTCCAATAAGTGACCAAAATATAGGTCAATGGGATTGTTGAGTGCAATGAGCATTAAGTGGCTCGGATAAAGAAATACAACAAAAAGTAAAAACACGTCGATGTAAGAGTCTGGGGAGTTCAAAACTTTGAGAACGAGTGGCCCCTTTGGAGAGATGCTCAGAGGGAAAGGTACTAGGGGTTGGAACCCAAAACGTGATGGTGTTGTTGGTGTGTCATGGTCCACTATATCCATTTATCCTAGCATCTTATGCCGAATGAAAGAAAATCTGAATGAAATGATGTACAGAAGAATAGTCAAGAGGGTGCCTGGGCCATCCACAATGATGCTATATGAAGGGGGTCACCCTTCATAACTTGTAGAGGACGGAAAAGCCCATAGCTCTTGAATCAAAGAGGACACAATTCCAGCAATTGGCTTGCTGGGAAGAATCATGGTGAGAAGAAGAAGATGATAGAGTGATAGAGAAATCCAAGAAGATGGAGATCTCAGGCAAAAGAGACACAAACTTGCAGCAGATTCATGATGTAGAACAAAATCCTGCAGCTCTATACAAAGAAAACCATCAGCTCAAAAATTACCAGCAGAGAAGAATATGAAGAAATAAAGGAGCTATAGTAGACCAGCAAAGAAGAATTCTAGTTGTCAAGTGAATTTTGGTTTTGCATGTCGTAAACCCAATCAAGATTGAAACTGGTGGGTGTTCTGTGTTTTGTGAAAAGGGCATTCAGCCTTGCAATTCTGGCAAGTTCTGTGGCTATAAAAGCAAAAGCCCCTGAAAGCCCTATTGTGATTATTGTAATGGAAAGAGGTTCAGAGGCTGCATATGCACTATGTAAATTAGTTGCAGTTAATAAAAAGAATTATGCATGTTTATTTTTTTCCAGGTGTGGGTAATTGCATGCATGTGCTTTCTGTTGCTTCCATCAGTGCTACATTTGTATCAATATTAGAGTAGAGTAAGGTTCTAACTCATGAGGTTGTTAGCTGGTGGTAAGCTGTCATTTCGTTCTACGTCAAGTGCTGCCTCCTTTTTTTCTTGGTCGCCCTTGCTTCGTCTTGAGGAAAGGTTTCCTAGATGTCAAAATCAGATGATAGAAAAGATTAATCAAATGATCTATTTGATCATTCTCTGCCATGTTGAAAAAAGGACGTCTCACTTCAATAATTGATGTTGTGGCATGGACCATTAATCATGCCACCAACATGCAAGGACACAATGAACTTCTAAGCCTCTCTCAATTGGAATTATCAGAGCCAAACAGTTGGAAAGATCTAGAGGAAGTAGCGGTTTCAAAAGTGCCCACACTCTACTTATTGTTAACTATCAAAACAACAACACCCTAGCCCAAATTGTGGAAAACCTTGAATAAAAGTTAAACATCATCAAACATGCCATTGATCTCTTGCTTAATTGCTTGGAGTTAAAATGAAATTTGAAGTGGGGGAATGAAGTAGGGAGCCAAATAAGAGAGGACTCAGGAGATGAAGGAGCTCATCATGGTTTAAAAGTACGCAACAACTCTTTTCATAATGTCCTTTTTGGCTTTCCTTTTTTCCAGGGTTTTTGTTAGCAAATGTACTAAGTTTTGGTCATTGGCAAGAGGTGTTTTAATAGAATAGAGGGTATCCTAGTTTAAAATTTATATACTCCAACCTGGTATAAACAGATTTTAATCTTCAGTAATGGCCACCTCTAATTCTCTTCTATCATTGCACCATCTATTTTAAACTCTAAAGTGGAAAGCAAAACTAGGCTCCTGACATTTTGTATTATCTATATATATTCTGTTAATGTAAAACTTCTTACTTGCCAAAAAAAGATGTTCAAAATATGTGATAGTAATAGTAATCCAAGAGTATATATATATATATATATATATATATATATATATATTAAGCAAGTTCCCATACCTCTCCCAGTCGTCGAACAGCTCCAAAAATATTACCAGATAATGTAGAGAATATTGCATACCATATCTAGGTATCCATGAAGTAGATCTGTAATGGAAGCACAAATTATTGCTGAAATCTTCAATCCTACCTAGATTCTTATGATACTAGATTATATTTCAGAAAGAATAGAATTGATCTATAATAGAATTTTTCTATAGAATGGTATGTTTAATACATGCCCCCTCTGGAGCAGAAGTTTTGTACAAATGAGAAGATTTTATACTTCCCTTTCTACAAACCTGCGACTATTACAGCTACTAACCAGTTTTATAGGGTAGTAATTTTATCCAAAGGGAATAAATTCTATAATATTTTGAAGCAGTGCAATGCATTGAATATCACGTACCAATATGATAGGAGCCTAGAGAGATATAACTGCACCCATGTTTCTTGGTACCGCAAGGGAAACAATCTTTTAATAATGATCTAGTAGAAGATGAGAACTAAAGCATAAATATAAAACACGTATAGCTATAATGGAAAAAATTGTGAACTTCCAATCCATTACCATTTGGGAATAACTCATGCCATTGGTAATGAACATCTTTTACATTCATTATGTCCTTTGTTGGTTGCACAAGAGGTTTTATCTGCATTGCAAAAGTGCTCTAAAAAAGTTAAAACTTAATAACTGTTTGCTCAAAAGATGTACTATTACAATACTTTTCCAAGAGCCTAAATATATGCTAAGTTTTCTATTTACTTGTATATAGTACCTGAAAGACAATTTGCTGATAAGTAGAAGCACCCAGAATACAATATACCTACAAGTACAAAGGATGAACAAATTATCTTTCATGTACAGATCCAGTTAATTTTATTTTCACATGAATACCTTGACTATTATATTAATAAATATGAACTTGTCCATGGGTACGTGGTTCAGTAGTGAAGTTGGTGGAATGTCAGGGAACTAATCAAGACTATATTCCCCCAGAGACACGACTAAGCAATTGGGGCAAGGAGCAATTCCTGGGTGAATTTGACAGAATAGTACACCCCTTGTTATGGAAGCTTAGCTAAAGAGAAATGCTTGTGATGATTGGGTTTCCCTTGAATGCCATTTTTCTTGTGTAAGAGGGCCACTTGTGGTGCCCCATCTCCTCGAGCCACTTATACTGCCTTTGGGGCTATTTTAATGCTTCCCTCGAGTGTAAAGGAAGAACTTTAAAAAATAAATAGATAAATGTAATATTACAAAATGCTTCCTACCATTACTCAAATATCCCAAAGGCAGCATGGAAACTCACTTTAAGAGTGTCAATTGACTCTCGTGCATCCCTCGTCTGACGTAAATTCTTGGCTACATGTAGCATCCTCTGCTAGGTTAGTCACCTCAAAAATAACTTACTGACATAAAAGATAGGATTTTAAATAGACCATCCTCTACTAGGTTAGTCACCTAAAAAATAACTTACTGACATAACTTACATGTAGCATCCTCTTCTAGGTTAGTCACCTCAAAAATAACTTACTGATATAAAAGACAGGCTTTTAAATAGACCATCTTTAAGACTGAGGTTGATGACCATCATCTATATTATAAAAGTAAATCTATTTGAAAAAAAAATCTCTATTAACAAACATAGATGATGACAAAAATTCTATCAAACAAAGTTGCTTTCATATTGCATGTATGGAATCATGAAGGTTTGTCAGGATACCTATGACCACCAGAGGAGAAACCTTATAATAAGCCAATCCAAAATTTCAATCCATCGCCACAACAATGGAAATAAAAAAAATATGGCAGCCAATATATTTGGTAGCAAATATACAACAACAACCAATATATACATTGAAGGCATATTTCCTGTTTGCCCAAGCCACAACTTGACAGTCTTGATTATCCTTCCGGTATGCACATAGCATGTCAGAAGGATAACAAACCATGCAATAGCAACAAGTAGCTTTAGAAAGTGCCTGAACATATCAAACAGTCTCATGCTGTGATAAGCTTTAAAGTTGAGAACAATATCCAAGACACCTGAGGATTTGAAGAAATATTAGTGTGAGAAAGTCTAAATCATTTGCGGTCCAAGTAAACAATTTAAAAAACTATGCGGATGATTTTTTATTTAACCTTGTCATGCTTAAATTTTTAGAATATTGATTATCTTAAGAATTAGAAATACAAGAAATTGTGATGATGAAAAATACAAGAAAACATAATACATTCATCCGATAGGGAAAAGTCGTGAAAATGCATCAACACTGATATATGTAAAAACCATACATGCAAACTAGAGATTATTAAACAGGATAGCTTGTTACAAATGGATGTAGTATTTTGGAACTCTATGATGGCTTGGCTTTGATAAACATTCTTAGAGATTGGGAATTTAGGAGCAAACTCTTGGGCCCAGTTTGACATGTGTACCCTAAACAAGATGAAGTATTGCTTCTGTAATAAATATACTCAAGGCCTGCTCAAAAAGGTCCTTTTGAAAAATATCCATTGGAGAACCCGATCCATTCCAAGCAACAATAACCATTTCCTGCACAACAATACAAATGAGTTTTTTTTACAGGAATGATATAATGATGAAACCTGGTTACAATAATAAGAAATATATACTCGATTGCCTGAAACCATACCTGCAATGCTAGAATGTAGAATGTCCACATTCGATCAAAACTTCGAAAGATGTGCCAGAATGTACGCATCTCCACAAAGTTTGTCTTTCCAGTGCCTTTTACTATGACCTTTGTAGATGCCTTCTGGGACTGTAAACAAGTAAACACTAATGGATTTTTGCACTACTTCTGGTATTGAATCTTTATTTGGTGCTAGATTATAAGGATAGGAACAGGCCCCAATCATGGGAACATACTCAACATACTTGTTCTCTGCAGGCCTGCAATCCACGACTGAGGAGGAATTGACCGCAAACAATGAACCATGTTTCTCAGAGAAATTTGACAAAATTGGCAGATCTTTAGTGTTTTCTCTCAAATCCATCACTGACTGTTCAGAAACTTGTCGATTCTTCTTACCTGTATTCTCAAACTTAGGTTTGTTCTCACTTGTATTCTCAAACTCATCTCCCAAAATGTCTGACAATTTTGAATGTAAAGACTCTCTCTTTGAGCCCTTTGACACACTCCACATATTAACCTCTGCTCGATCATCTAAGCTGCTTGTCAACTCACCAATGTTTGGTCCAAACAAGTTTCCTTCAGTGGTCAGATTCTAGGTTGAAACCATGTGGGGGTAAAATCTTGATAACCAGCATTCTATGACTAGTAATTGTCCAAAAACAGGGTACAGACTAGAGTGTAATGTGTAGTCATGTGCATATCTATGAGGTAGATCACTTTAGACTAGAGTGTATGTGTAGACAGTTAGGTGCAATTGTTTGTGGCCAGAAAGGCCTAAAAAAATTAATAGAATCTAGTTTGAATCTCATCAAGCTGGGTGTAGAACCTCGATTATGGATTTTGAGTTTTGTGGGTGGAGAGCTGTTGGGTTGACAGCTGCTGCAAATGGAAATAGATTTTTTTGTTTTTTATATATGTTTTGAGGTTGACAGTATTGATCCGTGACCTTGTGGTCGGTATTTGTCTCACTCTGCCCTACAACTACCTATCTCTCTCTCTCTCAGGTATGTCCATTGTTTCGTTAGTGACTTGTCTCCTAAGAGACAAAGTGTGATCGTATTATAAATCTGAGTATAGAAATTAAGGAAGGTCTAAACTACATTGTTTTCTTCTATTTGTCCATTTATAATATTTTTGCATGTGCTTGACTAATTCTGTTCATACATATCCTAGGTAACTATAATTGATGGATGTACATAGTGCTGATATGTAGTAATCCTGGCTTGGTTTGGAGCAAAAAGGGTCATAGCATCAACTGAATGGATATTTAGTTTTGACATTGAGGAATCATGCAAAAAAGGGTAAACAGAGCTTTGTAATTGAATCCTCCTTAGATTCCTCCTTGGCCCTTATTTTGGCCTCCTCTATAGATTGCATTTGTTGTTGCTTCAACTAATCTTTTCCTTCAAAAACATTTTTCTCTAAATCTTCTCTTTTGGTGGCATCAACCTTTGTTTTTGCCTTTATTTTCTCCATGTCATTGCCCAAATGATACTTGTCTGACTTCCACTATTATTTTCATGTTAGCTTCTTAAATTGTATGCAACATTCTTCTTTGATTGTCATTTTCCATATTACTCAATACTTCATTTTATGTGAAAGCTCCTTGGAAAATTTCATCATGAGGATTGGGCTCATGTCTATACATTATAGCCAAGCTTATTGATTTGAAATGTTCTTCAATAAATTTTATGTGATCGTGTCTCCTTAGGGTCTCTACACTAATCAAGAAATTGGTCACTTTCTATTTTTAGATTCTGAGGATATATTTCTTGTTTTTAACTTCACAGGTTGGGTTTCGAATTGAACACCCACAAGAAGCCATAAATAAAATACAGGTGAGTCATAAAGAAGCAAATTGAATTTTCTGAAGAATTTCAGGGCAGTGTCTCAATTAATATCTATTTTTAATTTCTTTTTTTCATTAAGAGGCCATGCATGTGTTCTAGGGAATGACAAATAAAGCTTAGTTAGATATTATCTATATGAATTAGTCATCTAATAACAATGAGAATGCACCCAAGATCCTTTGAAAATAATGTTTGTGGTTGTGGTTGTTTATAAAATAGTTATTTGGATTATATTTCTGCCCTATTAGCACTGATGATGAGGATATCATCTAATTTTGTACTTGTTACTTCTAAAACCCTCACCTATGGCGTTATAGTCCAAACTCACAAGGTGAATATCTAAGAAATCAGAGAGGTTACCCACTATCACCTCAATAACTCTCTCCCACTTTTTAAATTGGTTATGTTTCCAACTTTTTACCTCCTACATTCTCACTCAATGTGAAAGTCCCAAGCATACATGTGAGAACTCATGGGTGACTAAGAAAAACTACCCACTGTCACCTTGATAGTATTATCTCTCAGTTTAGGTCAGCTCTCCTATCTAGCTCAAAGGGGGGAATCCTGACAACAATCTAAGTCCAAGGTGTATTCAAGGAGAGAAATGGGTAAATGGACTTAGGGTAAATCTGGTTCTAATTTGAATTGTAGCAAGTAAATTCCAGATTTACACAGCTTTTAAACAATGACTAAACAGAGATATTCTTAGGCTAAAACAAATTTGAAAGTTCAATTTATATTCTGAAAATTACAGATCTGTTCTACACAAAATTAGATAAAATAAATAATTGAAAATGAGGGTTTAAGGATCTAAAAATCAATCTGAAATTAATATTTCTTTGCTGCAAATTTACAGATTGTTGGAGCAAAAAATAAAGGGATTTTTTATTGTTCTCATCTCTCTTAAACGAGCATAACTCTGACAGTCCTTGCATTTCTGGAGAAAGAATATCTTCCTGTGAAACCCTGTCCAGCTACTTCTCCTATCTACCACCATCGCCTTCATCCCATATAGAATTTGACATTTGAGTGTCTACTTGACCAAAAGCAATGCTTGCTTCATGCTGAGATTGAACAAAAGGATCAAAATCTCTCCTTTCAGGGGGCATTATCACCGTGCTTTGATGCTTGCCTCTTTTCCCTTCTCTTCTATCCTGGGACTCCAAAAAGTTTCCAGTGCTCATCCTTTCTGTCTACTCTGCCCACAAAGAGTTCAACAAAAATTCATCCTCATACTTTTTTGCTCCTTCAGTTTGAAAACCCAAACCTTCATTTCCACTATTCTTGTTTCCAGCATTTACTTGTGGTATTGAATCTTTATTTGGTGCTAGGTTATAAGGATAGGAACATGCCCCAATCATGGGAACATACTCAACATACTTGTTTTTTGCAGGCCTGCAATCCATGACTGAGGAGGTATTGACCGCAAACAATGAACCATGTTGCTCAGAGAAATTTGACAAAATTGGCAACTCTTTAATGTTTTCTCTCAAATCCATCACTGACTGTTCAGAAACTTGCTGATTCTTCTTGCATATATTCTCAAACTGATTCTTCTTGCATGTAGTCTGAAATTTTCTTAATAATGAAACGTCTAACATTGCTTTCGTTGCAGGGACAAACTCCTCTCTTTCCCTGCATTTTTGGACATGAAGCAGCTAGGTATACACTTTGTTCTTTCCATGAAGTTTTTATTAAAAAAAAATTGAGAAAATTTGATTAGTCATAGTAGCAGAGATGTAGAATTTCAAGAGGGAAAAATGATATGAATTTTCTGGTGATTTGTTGCTTACTAATTATAATTATAATTATAACATGGTTGACACAGAATTGTTGAGAGTGTTGGAGAATGGGTGACTAACCTCAAGGAGGGTGACAGTGTGCTTCCTGTATTTACTGGAGAATGTGGAGAATGCAGACACTGCAAGTTAGTGGAGAGCAACATGTGTGATCTGCTAAGGATTAATACTGAAAGACGAGTTATGATCAATGATGGAAAGTCAAGGTTTTCAATCAATGGAAAACCGATTTACCATTTCCTTGGTACATCGAATTTCAGCAAGTACACTATTGTGCATGTCGGTTGTGTTGCCAAAATTAATCCAGAGGCTCCTCTTAACAAAGTCTGTATTCTGAGTTGTGGTGTCTCAACAGGTAAATCACTTCCTGGACTTTTTGATACTGATTTAAACTACATAATGTTTTACAAAGTGGGTAATTCAATTCTTAAAGTGTGGTTTGCTGGATTGTTAATAAAACCATCCATGATCATTTCCTTGATTGGATTTCTTATTCAAAATTAATTTTGTTGTGGAATCAGGGATGGGTGCAACTTTGAACGTAGCCAAACCCAAGAAGGGTTCAACAGTAGCAATATTTGTCCTTGGGGGTGTTGGGCTTGCTGTAAGTTCTAAAAACAAGTGTTCTCTCCCTTTTTGTTCATGTGTATACACTGAAGTTCAAAAACTGCAATTTTGTTGAGGATAATTATGATTAGTTTACAGTTCAGCTCCCATGTCTGCAATTTTTTGGGATCATTATAACCAGCCTAGATCCAAATCTAGGCTCTATCAAGTGTCTAGAGGGATCAATTTAATTTTAATTTTGGGTAGATCAACATGTTGGGTATAAAAGTTATTACTATTTTACTACAGCGTCACCTACAAACGTGACAACATCTCCCCATACTCCCCCATACTGTGCTCGAGAACGCCTTTGGACATAACTAGTTTACTCTTTAATAATATTTTATTACAGCTGTACAAACATGACAACATCTCCCCTGTGCTCGAGAATGCCTCTGGGCACAACTAGTTTACTCTTTAATTATCTATTAGACTTCTAATTTGGCCTTTAACTACACAGGCTGCTGAAGGGGCAAGAATTGCAGGAGCTTCTCGAATAATTGGAATCGATTTAAACAGTGACAGATTTGAAAATGGTTGTAGATTGCCCATTTCATGGTTGTACATCAATTGCATGCATATAGTAGTGTCCTGTATTTTGTTTTTGCAATGATTTATGGAGTTTGAGGATATGCCCTTATCTGAAATCCATATGGCATGCTTAGGTGGAAAGTTGGGGTGCATAAATTTTGAAGAGAAATGTTTTGACCATGTCATTTGCACCAAGGGATTCACATGAATCCCAAGTGTAGTTTTCTTTGGAGCGAGGTGTGCCTGCTGTGATTGGTGTAATGGGGACACAACAACTTCCTTACCCTTCCAAGGATTTTGACATGTTTCAATGTTCACGGTGTTTGATACCTTGGACTGCAAATAGTATTGGGGACTTTTACATGATTAATGCTTTTGTTAAAGATAAAATTCTGAGCTATAGAAGAGCCTTGAATTTACTGATTTGATTCTCAAATTGATTTGTGTAGCTTCATTTGTTTGCAGATGGTATGTATTTGATAGAAGTGGATAGAGTCTTGAGACCAGGTGGATATTGGATTCTCTCTGGTCCTCCCATCAATTGGAAGCAATATTACCAATCTTGGTAGAGATCAAAAGAGGAGCTCCAGCAGGAACAAGAGAAAATTGAAGAAATAGTAGAACTTTTGTGCTGGGAAAAGAAGTATGAAAAAGGTGATCTTGCCATTTGGCAAAAGAGAATTAATAATCGTTCTTGTCCTAGAAGCCTGAATACTATTGACCCACCTCTTTCCTGTGAATCAGGAAATCTAGATGATTCTTGGTAAGTTCCTGAACTTCATAGCTCAAAGTTGAAGACAGTTTATGTAGCGTAATTTTATAACAGAACATAATCAGATCGATAGTGTGCTAAAATCTATTTTCAAAAATTCATTGCTGGTGAACAAAGTGATTATATTTATGAGCAATGTTTGTAACCCAGACATTTTTTGTGCTTAAGCAGGACCATAAGCTCAGTGCTGTAGTTATTCTTAGGTTTAAATCTAGGCTCCAATACATTCCTGGGGTTTGACAGTTGAAACCTATTTTTGTCCTTCCTAGAATGTGCTTTTAGATTCCAGGTATTGGCTACATTTGTTATTCTATTAAACGAGCATTTAACACCTGCCCTTGTAAGTATTCTTCTATTGGTTTTTTTTCCTTTATAAGACTAATATCATGCCAAATTCTAAATTGGATATCAATCTTGCAATGGATATGTTACAAAGTGCATTTTGGTTGTAGGATTCCTTTGAACTAAAATGTCATTGTGGCTGACTATGAAAAATTTAAACTTGCACTACTATTAAGCTGAAGTACATGGTCTGTTTGTTTGTCATAATTTTCTGACATGTAGAAATATGGAGAACTGCTTTGTAACAATTGATAGAATGGCCGTTGACCTATTATAATTTGTGGCTTTAATTGTAAATGCTACAAGATTCAAGGGATTAGCAACTTTATATCCTAAATACAAGTCAGAGATACATTTTGAATTCATCATTTTTATGTGAGTTTTGAATTTTTCCTATCTGCTTTTACATTTTAATGGCCATGCATGAATTGATCTTGTGTTGCAGACAAGTTTAAGTTTAACTGTCTAAATCTTAAAAAATTTCAAGCATGTTTGCATAATTGGCTTCATATTTTGTTATAGTATAAGAAGAGTCTGTTTTTCTCCCGATCTGCTTTGATAGTGGCCTAGTTTTACTTAGATGGCCTAGTTTTACTCAGATGATTGAAATTTTATGCTTATTTGATAATGTCTATAAAATCTGCTGACCCCCCAGGCATAAGAGAATGCAAAGATGCACTACGCAAATGCCTAAAGTCAATGATGCTAATGATGTGTCTAGAGGGATTTTGGAGAAGTTCCCAAAACGCTTGAATTTAGATATTTAAACCTTATTATAATATTTTCATAATAATGATTTCTAAAAATAAAAAATAAAATAATTAAAAAAATTTAAAACTTAAAACCGACTTAAAAACCTATAACCTATTATGCTTCACACTAACTATAAATACTAACGGGCTTCTTGGCCTTTTACCTCACGCTTCAGTTGTCTCCTAATGATGATCCCATAGTAGGGATCAAAACGTCGAGATTTGCGAAATCATCCAACGCAGCTCCTTCTTATTTACAATTCTTCACTGCGTAAATGACTACTTTCATAAGTACTAGTTACTGGTAAGTTGTAATAGTAATAATTATGTATTTTGTAGATTGATATCTATCATAAATTTGTTTGAATATCATCATTGTCAAGCAATAACAACTTCTTAAAGGGTGCTAGCTCAATGGTAGAGCGCTTGCCTAATTATAGGCAGGAGGTTGGTGGTTCAATTCCTCTGTGCCCTATCATAAATTTGTGACTACAAAAACGACTAAATTCACATATATATGACTATTAGTAGCTAATTTCTCGTATCTTAGTCGTATTTAGATTAGTCATTAATATGTTAACATCTAGTAGTTTATTTAGTCGTATATTTGGTCATTAATGGTTGCAATCAGTGACTAAATCAACGACTAAATCAATGACTAACTCAGTGACTAAATCCATGACTAAATCTATGACTAAATCAATGACTAAATCATTAACTATCAATGACTAAAACAATGACTAAATCATTGACTATCAATGACTAAAGCATTGTCTATCAATGACTAAATCAATGACTACTAAGTCAAGCTATTAATGACTAGTGAAATACAACTAGCTATAAGATAGTGGTAATTTGCTACTATTAGTCAAAAATAGTCATTTATAGCCTGATTTTAGTCATTTTTTTAGTCATTAATTTCTCATTTTCTACTAGTGATTACTAACCAAACTTTCACAACTAGAGAGTAGAATGATGCTCTCTAGCATTTTATG
>LPNX010842948.1:747734-804266 GCA_001517045.1 Pseudotsuga menziesii | reverse complement strand
TCACTGAGGTTGAAAGACAATTAGATAGAAAGGTGAAAATCATTAGATCTGATAGAGGTGGTGAATACTATGGAAAGTATGATGAAACATGGCAGTGCCTTGGCCCATTTGCTAAAATCCTTGAAAAGCATGGCATATGTGCACAGTATACTATGCCTGGAACGCCACAGCAGAATGGTGTAGCTGAAAGGCGTAATCGTACTTTAATGGATATGGTTAGGAGTATGTTAAGTAATTCCAATTTACCCAAATCATTATGGATGTATGCTCTTAATACCGCTGTATACTTATTAAATCAGGTTCCTAGTAAGTCAGTTCCAAAAACCCCTTTTGAACTGTGGACAGGAAGGAAACCGAGTTTAAGACACCTGCATGTTTGGGGCTGTCCAGCAGAGGTTAGATTGTACAATCCACATGAAAAGAAATTGGATTTTAGAACGATCAGTGGTTACTTTATTGGTTACCCTGAAAAATCCAAAGGGTATAGGTTTTATTGCTCTAATCACAGTACGAGAATTGTAGAGACCGGTCATGCCGGATTCATTGAAAATGGTGGGAGTGATAAATTACAAAATGTGGTTATCCAAGAAGTTAGGGTACAAGTTCCTGTACCTATGGCTTCAAAGGAAATTGTTGTTCCTATCATTGATGAACAACCTGACGATATTGAACAACAAATTAATGAACCACCACTCCATAATGAGGCTGTCGCCAATGAACCCATAATAGATGGACCACAATAAGTAGTAAGGAGATATCAAAGGGAAAGGAGGTCTGCTATTTCGGATGATCATGTGGTTTATCTACAAGAATCTGATTTTGATATAGGAACATGTAAGGATCCGGTTTCATTTTCACAAGCCATAGAAAGTAATGATTCTGCTAAATGGATTAATGCCATGAATGATGAATTGAAATCAATGGACCAAAATGAAGTCTGGGATCTCATTGAATTGCCCGAAGGATACAAGAAAGTTGGTTGTAAGTGGGTCTTTAAGACCAAATGCGACTCTAAGGGTAATATCGAACGATATAAAGCTAGACTTGTGGCCAAGGGTTTCACTCAGAAAGGAGGCATTGATTATAGAGAGGCCTTCTCTCCTGTGTCCAAGAAAGACTCACTTAGAATCATTATGGCATTGGTAGCTCATTATGATTTAGAACTGCACCAAATGGATGTGAAAACTGCTTTTCTGAATGGGAATTTGGAGGAAGACGTCTATATGGATCAACCTGAAGGTTTCTCCATTAAGGGAAAAGAACACTTGGCTTGCAAACTTAAGAAATCAATACATGGGCTTAAACAGGCTTCCCGGCAATGGTATCTTAAGTTTCATAATACCATTACCCCTTTTGGATTTAAGGAAAACACTATTGATCGATGTATATATCTGAAGGTTAGTGGGAGTAAATTTATATTTTTGGCCCTATATGTTGATGACATATTGCTTGCCACCAGTGATCTTGGTTTATTACGCGAAACCAAAAAGTTTCTCTCTATGAATTTTGAAATGAAAGATATGGGTGAGGCATCTTACGTGATAGGAATTGAAATCTTCCGGGATCGATCACGGAGAATGCTAGGATTGTCTCAGAAGGCTTATATCGAAAGAGTTCTAGAGAGATTCGGAATGGATAAATGTTCAGCTGGTGATGCCCCTATTCAGAAAGGGGATAAATTCAGCCTTATGCAATGTCCGCAGAATGAATGGGAACGAAAACAGATGGAAAGAATTCCTTATGCTTCTGCAGTAGGAAGTTTAATGTATGCACAGACTTGCACTAGGCCAGACATCAGTTTTGCAGTAGGTATGCTGGGAAGATACCAAATTAATCCTGGATTGGAACACTGGAAAGCTACAAAGAAAGTGATGAGGTACCTGCAGGGAACGAAGGATTACATGCTCACATTTAGGAGGTCTGATAATCTATAGGTGATTGGCTACTCAGACTCAGATTTTGCTGGATGTGTTGATAGTAGGAAGTCTACTTTTGGCTATTTGTTCCTATTAGCCGGAGGAGCAATATCATGGAAAAGTGCAAAGCAAACCATCACTGCTTCATCCACTATGGAAGCTGAATTTGTGGCATGCTTTGAGGCCACGGTTCATGGATTGTGGCTGCGAAATTTTATCTCAGGACTTGGGGTTGTCGACTCTATTGCCAAGCTGTTGAGGATTTACTGTGATAATGCCGCGGCTGTATTCTTCTCTAAAAATGACAGGTATTCTAATGGTGCTAAACACATGGAACTAAAATACTTTGCCGTTAAAGAAGAAGTTCAGAAACAACGAGTGTCAATTGAACACATAAGCACTCTACTCATGGTTGCAGATCCATTGACAAAAGGATTGCCACCGAAGACATTTAAAGAACATGCTTATAGAATGGGGATTGAACGTAGCACATAACAGTTGCTACCTTTATGAGATGAATCACATAATGTTGTTTGTTTTATTTGACACTCTGAGATCTTAATAAAAGTGTTTATGTTTGATAAATCCTGTTCTAAAAGTGTACGTACATGTATGAGAATAAATGAATGATGATAGGAATAGTCTCTGACAAGGGACATTATTGTTGGACCTTATGAAATCACTCCTTGTTTACAGACTTATTAAACAGGTTACTAATGTTGTGGTGCATGAAAGGGACTATGTTGTCCTATTAACATGGAACCGTCATGACTCGCATTACTAGGTTGTTTAATTATATTATTATGATGACCAAACTGAAAACCAAGATGAATGTGACTTATGGCGCACCTAATGTATACTCTGATAAACTCTAACATTAAGTTATCATATGTGCCAAGTGGGAGAATGTAAGACTAAATTTAGAAATTCAGTTTTACATTGTCCATATGAAGAGACGGGTTCTTGGCAGCCGTTTCTATTTCTCCTACTCCGATGGACAGGTGGAGAATAAGTGTCATAGGGAAACCGGTCCTCTCTCTGCCTATAAATGATCCTTTCAGAATACCCATCAGATAAGCTGAAGGAGTGTATTGGTGCAGGGTAAGAGAGAGAAACCGTTTTCTGTTCTGTGCAGGGAAAGTTTCTTCAATACGTTTCTGGAAAAACGCAGCAGGGACAGAGGTGTCTGGAATCAGTCAGAAGCTCCACAGATGGATCAAGGTATTACGAATCTTGCTGTTTATATTCCGCTGTTTATTTTGCTATAGAAAGGAAAGTTTCAGATCCTTAAAGTTACTAACAAATGCTTCCCTAGACTAGGCCTGCAAAGGCGAGCTCTCGGATCCGGCCGCCTGTATGGAATGCAAAGATAGTGGAAGCGAACATGTAAATTTTAATTTTGAATTTTTTAATAATATACAATTGGAATATATTTATTCAAGTTTAAATATATAAAATTCAATATATAATAACATATTGCATATATCAAATTTGAATTCTCTAATATGTTTAATTAAGTTTGAATAATTACAAGTATGCAAGATTAGTGTGAGAAAAGAATATTAAAAATTTATTGTCCAAGTTATTCTTTTTTAAAGATTATGTTTAATCAAGTTTGAATAATTACAAGGCTGCAAGATTACTGTGAGTAAAGAACATTAGGAGTTTGCTATAAAGTTACTTTTTTTTTTTAACTATAAAGTATATTAGGAATTTACTATAAAGTTATTATTTTTTAACTTAACATTAGGAACATAGTGTAAAGTTACTTTTTTTTTACTTATATGAATACATATGTTTCCATTTTTACTAATGTGAATTTAAATTGAAAATAAAAATTTTTCCTCCTTAATTTTTGTTTAACATGCATGCTCCTTTCCTCTTACTTTCCGTTGATCATGCATGCCAGTGGTGGTGTGCATGAGATTTAATATCAAAATACATGGTGTTTTTTCGGTGCGTTGGAAGAGCAATCACTGTTTCCTAGTAATTAAGTAAATCAGTACGTTTGTCCACTCTATTCTCAAACATAGATTATAGTTTTTCAAAGTTTAATATGTTTTTAAATGTACTTTTTTAATAGTCTTATGTAAAATTATAATTTTAATATTAACAATTTCGAAGTGCTTTACTGCTTTTACATAAAAACAATTTGTATCATATATCATGTTTCAAATATAAAGTTGCACTTCTACTTACATTGCTTGTTACTAAAATTTTGCTTAGACAAGAGGCTTACAATCAAAATTTCAAGCCTCTTTGCACCTGGACCAGGCTTAAGAACAATTATATCACCTATGACTGAAGAAGGATCACTTCTATCATCTCCATTTCCTATACACCAACCACTAGGAACAAAACTCCCATTTTCCAACCTAGGGGATCTTTATCTATCTTATCAAATACTGGATCCATTCTATCAAACTTCCTAGCAAAAGGAGCATTGCTTTCATTCATCTTTTTGAAATCCTTTAGACCAAGAGAATGAGGATGTTTCTTTGGTGGACTGTCCCATGATATATAATGCAAGTCATGATTGACAGTAGTGTTCTGAATCTCTTGAGCATTACAAATGACAATGTAAAAATATCCCTCCGGAGAAGAAATGAAATTCACATAATAAATTAGAACTGTCCTAAAAAGATTATCCCAACCCGAGATACATAATTCAATAAATACGCGAGATAATGCCATCCAAGCAGAACCTACATTGTATAAACAACCTAGTTAGATTTATCTCATGTAAAGATAAGGGAAAAGTGCAACAGAACTTAACAACTCACTTGTGAACAACTTAAATGATGTAGAAACACTTCTCTTTTGTGTAACCCAAAAAAACATGTTACTCTTTTTACATGTACAATGCAATATCTATAATAATTGGTCTAGCTCGTTGATTCCTGCATAAAACATTCTTAACTATCGTGGCAAAATGAGTTTATACATAGATGAGAAAATATGGAAGGTCAAACTCTACTCTCAAGTACTCACAAGTTTTTCACAGGCCAACATGTTCAACTTGCAATCCTGATGAAAAACCAGGTGGGGGCCCGTTGTCATTTATACCAACATAGATGCAAAGTATTGTTTTCATAAAATTAAATGATTTCCACATTTTTGTGAATATTAAGGCATTGGGATCAATGAAAAATATCAAAATCGCAGGCCAGGAGAGAGTCGCAACATCCACGAGACTGTTGGGCCAATTTTCACTATATCATTGCAAAGTGGCAGGAGATAGCAAGAAGTAAACTTTTTACTTCACGTCTCATTTGATAGGTCAGGGAATATTTAAAAATTCAATGCCACTCTGGTAGGGTTTCTACATGAAGTTATCATCTAATTTGATGTGAAAGTCTTAACACCATTGGCTTAACACACAACATATTAAAAAAGGTGAGAAGATGTTTTGGCTTCCCATCTCAAATAAATCTGCACAGTGAGTAGATTCTTACTAGTAGTTAACCTAGACACACCGACTTTTATATATAATTTTGATTTACTTTACTTTTATCTTTTAATAAATTATCATTTGATTTATGCTTTAGTAGATATATATTTTGATTTGATTTACCTTACTTTTATCACTAAACTTACATTGGTTTCTATTTATTACATGGGTTCCTATTTATTGTTTATTAGTACTATACTTTCTATACAATTTACTATACTTGCTTTTAATACATAAACTTACATTATCTATATACACATAACTTTTGTTCATATACATCTAAATTGTTTTTGATGTTTCATTTCCCTATTTTAAAGGTATGTTATATATATATATTTTAAATAAAAATTTTAATTATTCACTTTGTATTTTCTTGTAATAGGTACGAGAACCAAAAAGTTTAATTAAAAAATATGCCACGAGTAATTATGACAAAAATACATCAAAGAGGAAGTTTTACATGCATAACATCATACAACTGTTGGAAAAATGTAATTACTCGCAGATCTCTACTTGATTTCCAGTCGACTCTGTTAGAGTCTGTACAAGCCACGATCTTGTCTATCAGTTTGACAAGAAGGAAAAGTCCACGAGTAGGCAACATAGTCCAGTCGAATTTATTTCAGAAACTAAGTTATTAGGTAGATAGTTATTACAGTCTTTAATGGCAAGTCAATTGGCCCATGTAGTAGCAATTTTCAAATTGTCTATAAATAGAAGAAGCAATTTGTAAATCAGTTTACACACAGACAGTTACACAGAGACACACAGTAGAGGAACTCAGGGTGAGAAAGAGAAGTCGAAGCTCAAGCTTCTGTGCATGTAATTTAGCTGAAGAGCTGAAGCTCTGTAGACCGACGAGTCTGGACTGACCAGTTTGTAACCGATAAGTTTGTATTACTTTGTATTTCTGCATAGTTAATATATGAAATAGTTTGTGGTTGAATGCATGATTATTTGGCCGCATATATTTCCAATTTACTCCTGTAAATGTCTTTCACAATTACTGATAAGTAAAAGAACAAGAACCCATAAAAATCTCACCGCGTGAATGTTCCAAGTTTTACGGCACATTGGTAGACTCAAGTCTTCCTACATATTTGGGCATATGTTTCTCATAAGTTATTTGGATTTGTAAATGTGTCTATTTTACTTCATATTACTCACAGGTGAAAAGCATTTGTAATTTCTTAAGTCTTTAGACTAAGAAACATATTCTGCAGATTTCGACCAAAGTGAGCCAACTTGAGTGGTCGGTTGGTCAGCCGACTAAAGCAGCCGACTTGGTCGAAGAGCCGACTTGGTCGAAGGTCTGACTTGGTCGAAGAACCAACTTGGTCGGAGTAAAAAGTGGTCGAGGTAAAAAACGGTTGGACAAGTAAGTCAGAGTAATTTTGGTCGAGTGTAGGACCGACTAAAATTTATAAACTTGTCTAGTCGGACATAGACAAGTTTCACCTGACTGGTGAAAAAGTAAAGTGGTCGACGTGAAAAGTAAAAATGAAAATTTGAATATCGACTGAGCTCTAAACCCAAGTTTAGTTGGCTCAGTTTTGGCTATCTGGTATCAGAGCGAGGTTATATCAGAGCAAGGTTTATATCAGCCCAAGATTTTAGGAAAGAAATCTTGTCTTAAAAGTGGAAATTAATTTTCTAAGGAAAGTTAATTAAAAAAATTAAAATGGCTTCCACTTCTGGTTCATTGCAACCTTCAAGTTTTACAGGAAAGAATTATGAATATTGGTCTTTAACAATGAAGGCTTTATTCAGAGGTCAAGATGTTTGGGAGATAGTTCAGCATGGTTATGCAGAACCAGCAGACATGGCAGCATATAACAATCTCACACAGGCTGAGAAAGATGTCTTGAGAGAATAGAGGAAGAAAGATGGAAAAGCTCTGTTTTTGATACATCAAGCTATGCATGAGAGCATACTCCCAAGAATAGCAGCAAAGATTAATGCCAAGGAAGCATGGGATACATTGGAGACTGCCTATCAAGGTTTGGATAAGGTAAAGACATCCAAGCTGCAGATTCTGAGAAAATATTTTGAATCTCAGTGCATGAAAGATTCAGAGAATGTAGACACATTCTACACTAGAGTTGTTGGGTTGATAAACCAACTGAAATCTCATGGAGAACCCGTATCAGACCAAAGGGTTGTTGAAAAAATTCTCAGAAGTCTTCCCCCAAGATTTGAAAATTTGGTTGTGACCTTAGAGGAACACACAGACATGTCAACATTTAGCATTGATGAGCTGCAAGCTTCACTCATCAATCATGAACACAGAATCAACAGATCACAGACATCATTGGAAGGTGCATTTGCAGCACAGTCATCCATAAGTCGTGGTAGAGGCAGGGGGAGAAACAAATTCAGAGGTAGAGGAAGAAGTTCTTGAAGAGGAGGACGAGGCAGAAGTCCTGCAAATGTTGGTGGCAGAGGAGATAACCAGAACCCAAGTCAGCCAAGTGGCCAGAGGTTTGATAAATCAAAAATTCAATGTCATTACTGTAAGAAGTTTGGTCATTATGCATATGAATGTAGGAAGAAGCAATATGACCAAGGAAGACAAAGCCCAAGTCAGTCGACCAGCACCAACACTTCGACAGGTGCAATGTTAATGGCATCGACATCTCCACTTGAATGCAATGTTGTTCAAGAAAGTCCATATGACATATGGTACTTAGACTCAAGATGCAGCAACCATATGACTGGTAATTTAGATCTGTTTTCCAGTCTAGACACTTCAGTTAAAACTGATGTTACACTTGGAAACAATGTCCAAGTTACTGTCTTAGGAAAAGGCACTGTTGAGATTCTAACCAAACAGGGGGAGAGTAAGTATATCCCTGATATCTATCATGTCGAAGGTATGAAACATAATATGTTAAGCATTGGACAGTTGTTACAAAAAGGTTACAGAGTCTACATGGAAGACGAACACTGTGTGATCAAAGACAAGCGTCCAAGTGACCAGCTGATAGCAAAAGTGCCAATGACAAGCAACCGCTTGTTTCCATTGAGGATAGTTCCCGACATAAAAGGGAAGACAAAGACAGGAGCTGCATTCAAGGAAGAAAGTGAAGAAACAGTTGAGATCCTCGACAAGAGAGAAAATTGCAGCGCTAATTTGCAAGCTGCATTTCAGACAAAAGTTCAGGATGAATCTTGGTTGTGGCATTTCAGATTTGGACATCTGAATTTTGGTGGGTTGAAGCTACTGCACACAAAGAATATGGTGAAGGGATTACCATTGATCGACAGAACAGAAAGGGTTTGTGAAGGCTGCATTTTTGGCAAGCAGTACAGAGAGACTTTTCCAGTCGAAAAGTCCTATAGAGCATGCACACCACTTGAAATTGTGCACTCTGACATTTGTGGTCCAATGCAGACATCATCCATTGGTGACTGCAAGTATTTTCTAACCTTTATTGATGATTACTCAAGAAAGACATGGGTATATTTCTTGAAACACAAATCTGATGCATTTGGTTATTTCCAGCAGTTCAAGGCACTCGTGGAGAACCAGAGTGGACACCGCATCAAGATCTTAATGACCGACAGAGGTGGTGAATATGTTTCAAATGAATTTCTGAATTTTTGCAAGACCCATGGCATACAGAAACAATTCACTGCACGATATACACCTCAGTAGAACGGTATTGCCGAAAGAAAGAACAGAACCATCATGGAGATGGCACGCAACATGTTGGCAGCCAAGCATTTTCCAAATGAGTATTGGGGTGAAGCAGTCGCAACTGCTGTATACATTATAAACCGATGTCCGACAAAGAGTGTGAAGAACAAAGTTCCCCAAGAAGCATGGACAGGTATGAATCATAGTGTCTCACATTTAAAAGTTTTTGGTTGTGTTGCATATGCTCATATTCCAGATGAGCTGAGAAGGAAGCTAGACAAGAAGGGACAGAAATGTATTTTTGTCAGCTATTCAGAAGACACAAAAGCATACAAGTTGTATGACCCCGTCACAAGGAAAGTCATAATCAGTCGGGATGTTCAATTTGTCGAGAATGAATTATGGGATGGAACCGTCGACACAAATGTCAAGATTGTGTCGAGCATCGACAACGATGATATGGAAGAGGAAGTGGTTCAAATACCACATGTAAGTCAACCGGTCGGAGCACCGTCGACTCCCATGACACCAAGACATGGTTTAGCACAAGGACCATCGACACAAGTAGCTGCTCAAGCTACACCTACAAGTACAACAAGAGGACAGCAGACTCCATCAAGCATTTCGTCTAGGTCAACATCGACAGAACCGATGAAGACAAGAAGTCTGCGAGAGATATATGAAGCTGGTACACCTAATTCATTCTCTCTTTTTGCATTATTTTCCCCTATATATGATCCACTAACATTTGAAGAAGTTGTTGAAGAAGAAGTATGGGAAGAAGTTGTTGAAGAAGAAGTATGGGCACAAGCCATGGATGAAGAAATAGAATGCATTGAGAAAAACCAGACATGGGAACTGGTTGATGTACCAAAAGACAAAGATGTAATCAGTGTCAAATGGATTTACAAGATAAAGCAAGATGCTGATGGGAATGTGCAAAAGCACAAAGCAAGAATGGTAGCAAGAGGGTTCACACAGCAACCTAGCATCAACTTCAATGAAATGTTTGCACCTGTTGCACGCATGGATACAGTCAGAACAGTTTTGGCCATTGCTGCACAAAACAAATGGCATGTTCATCAAATGGATGTCAAGTCGGCATTCTTAAATGGCTATCTAGAAGAGGAAGTATATGTGGAACAACCACAAGGGTATGAAGTTCCATGTCAAGAGCACAAAGTGTATAGGCTAAAAAAGGCACTCTATGGTTTGAAGCAAGCTCCTAGAGCTTGGTACAGTTGGATTGATTCCTATCTCATTGAAAATGGATTTCACAGAAGTGAAAGTGAACCGACTTTGTACACCAAAGTCGATGAGCAAGGTAAGATGTTAATTGTCTGCCTGTATGTAGATGATTTAATATTTACTGGTGATTATGGCATAGCAGATTTTAAAACAGTCATGGAAAGTGAATTTGAAATGACTGATCTGGGGCTTATGAAATTTTTTCTGGGTATTGAAGTTCAGCAGTCTGAAAGTGGTATTTTTTTATCACAGTCTAAGTATGGAAGTGAAGTTCTAAAAAGGTTTAACATGTCTAACTGCAAGACAGCCCCAACACCAGTGATAACAGGTTTAAAATTGAGTAAGGATGATGAAGGATCCACTGTAGATCCTACGCTGTTCAAAAGGATTCTTGGCAGCCTTATGTATTTGACAGCAACAAGACCAGACATTATGTATGGAGTAAGTCTGATCTCAAGGTTCATGGAGTCACCAAAAGACTCACATTGGCAAGCAGGTAAAAGAATTTTGAGGTATGTAAGTGGCACAAAAGACCTTGGTATTATGTATTCAACGTCATAAAATTTTAAACTCATTGGTTACACTGATAGTGACAATGGAGGCAACATAGATGACCGGAAAAGCACATCTGGATACACATTCCATTTTGGTACAGGTGTTGTTTCATGTGCTTCAAAGAAACAGTCCATAGTAACTCTATCTTCAGCTAAAGCAGAGTATGTTGCAGCAACAAGTGCTGCATGTCAAGCTGTCTGGATGAGGAGAGTCTTAAAAGACTTGTCACAGATCCATCAAGAACCGACAACAATCTTCTACAACAACAATTCAGCCATAGCATTATCAAAGTATCATGTGTTTCACAAGAGAACCAAGCATATCGACACAAGGTTTCATTTTATAAGAGAGTTGGTAAACGACAAGGAAATTTGTTTGGAATTTTGCAGGTCTGAAGACCAACTTGCCGACATCTTCACAAAGCCATTGGCAAAGGACACATTCCAGTATCTGCGTAGTTATCTTATAATGACAAGTTCTCCACAGTGAACTCTGTCATAAACAGAGCATGTCTAAGCTCTGAAACATTTTGTAAGTTTTGTTTTAAAAAAAAATCCCCATCTGCTCATAATTAAGGGGGAGTGTTGGAAAAATGTAATTACTCGCAGATCTCTACTTGATTTCCAGCCGACTCTGTCAGAGTCTGTATAAGCCACGATCTTGTCTGTCAGTCTGACAAGAAGGAAAAGTCCACGAGTAGGCAACATAGTCCAGTCAAATTTATTTCAGAAACTAAGTTATTAGGTAGATAGTTATTACAGTCTTTAATGGCAAGTCAGTCGGCCCATGTAGTAGCAATTTTCAAATTGTCTATAAATAGAAGAAGCAATTTGTAAATCAATTTACACATAGACAGTTACACAGAGACAGACAATAGAGGAACTCAGGTTGAGAAAGAGAAGTCGAAGCTCAAGCTCCTATGCATGTAATTTAGTTGAAGAGCTGAAGCTCTATAGACCGATGAGTCTGGACCGACCAGTTTGTAACCGACAAGTTTGTATTACTTTGTATTTCTGCATAGTTAATATATGAAATAGTTTGTGGTTGAATGCATGATTATTTGGCCACATATATTTCCAGATTTACTCTTGTAAATGTCTTTCACAATCACTGATAAGTAAAAGAACAAGAACCCATAAAAATATCACCGCGTGAAAGTTCCAAGTTTTACGGCACATTGGTCGACTCAAGTCTTCCTACATATTTGGGCATATGTTTCTCATAAGTTATTTGGATTTGTAAATGTTTATATTTTACTTCATATTACTCACAGGTGAAAAGCATTTGTAATTTCTTAAGTCTTTAGACTAAGAAACATATTCTGCAGATTTCGACCAAAGTGAGCCGACTTGAGTGGTCGGTTGGTTAGCCGACTAAAGTAGCCGACTTGGTCGAAGCAGTTGACTTGGTCAAAGGTTCGACTTGGTCGAAGAACCGACTTGGTCGGAGTAAAAAGTGGTCGAGGTAAAAACCGGTCGGACAAGTAAGTCGGAGTAATTTTGGTTGAGTGTAGGACCGACTAAAATTTATAAACTTGTCTAGTCGGACATAGACAAGTTTCACCCGACTGGTGAAAAAGTAAAGTGGTCGGTGTGAAAATTAAAAATGAAAATTTGAATATCGACTGAGCTCTAAACCCAAGTTTAGTTGGCTCAGTTTTGGCTATCACAACTCCATTCAATCGTGAACCGAGTGCAGAAATGCATGAAAGGAATAACCACCAGCTGCATAAACAAACTAATGCAACCAGAAACCTAATCAACACCACTCATGAGTTACCTGCCACATCACGATTAGTTGAGTTTCCACAAATTCGGGCGTCCTAGCAGTTGTCACAAATCCACGTCAACTCGTCTACTTCAGCAATAGATTACAAAGCGGAAGGATATTCACATTTATAATATTATGTCTTTTTGTGGTTATGGGCATAGATGTAGTCAGCTACTGGATTATTTTTAAACAAAAGTTAAATATAAATTAAATTAATTTTCAAATTGTTATACTTATCCACTTAACCAAAGTTTATTTAAATTTTAATCAAAATATATTTAAACATAATAATATAGATGACCATTAAATGAATTTAGGCTATACACTTATTACACTAATTTTGTTGATAGGCTTAACCAAATCCAAAATATGAGATAATATCTAATCATAAGTAATTATGGCCTTGGCTAGTTTAGCATGATGTTTGGTATCTCAAGTTCAAAAGCAATGATTGCAAGATTATCATAAATATTTATTTTTATCTCTTTGTTGTTGAAAGATCCGAGTGAAGTGGATCGTATGCTATTATTGGAATATCTTGTTGAAATACGTTGGGTGATCCTATTTTACAGAGATCTTGCCAATTTTTGTCATATGATGGTTATGAACATTCGAGAGGGAATTCTCGAAATGTTATTTCCTCTATAAATGTATATGTATTCCTAGCTTCATACAATCACGCTGTTCAATTATATACTGGAAGCACTTTCAGATTCAGTGTAACGCACTAGCTCTATGTTAATGAAACTTTTGATTTCCCCATAGCTACTGTTCGTTTTTGCAGCTTGTGAACTGACCATAGAGGGATTGTTAAGTTTTTTCTTTTCTTTTCTTTAGTTTTTTTTCCCTTTTAATTCACATTTCCAGCTTACATTTCTATCTTAGTAGTTTATGAATCGTCACTTGTTTCTTTTATGATTTTTCTTGAAATAACGTACTTCTCGAGGGTTAGGTAGTTGAGCATTTAAGGAGAGTGTTTAAGTTTTTTTTCTGATCGTACTTCGCTGTATATTTATTTTGGATTTTTGGGATTTTGTGTGTACTGTCCTAGCTCTTTTTGGCATGTTTTCTTATGGTTTTTACATGATGTCTCTTCAGGAACTGAAGCAGATTGCTAGGACTCATCCGAAAAGCCGAAGGTCATTAACTCCTGTTAATGACTTTGGGAGGAGGTCTTCTAGGGTTCGGAAGGTTTTTCTCATGAGTGTGAAGAGGAGGGAAATATTTTATCTCCTTTGTCTGATACAGTCATGGCTGTGCTTGTATCTTTTGATGGTGGGAGAGTTATACTAGTAGGTCTGGTTTCTATCGAGGGATCGTTTGGTGGTCTGGTTGCGGATGATTATTGTCTGATGAAAGATATTTCCATTGTTGACGTTGGGTTTGGTGCTGTGTTGAAGGGTTCTAATTTTTCTTTGTTTAAATCGATGGTGGGGTTTCCTTCGTTTGGTGGTTTTGATCCTTTTCTTTTTGGTGCAGATTGTGTGAAGAAACCTATTGTGATGGGTGATGCATTTGCTGAGTTAGGGATTCCTGTGGGTTTTGAGAGGCCTTCTGGTCATTTCGTTTCTTCAGTTGGGCATAATGAATTTTTAGGGGGTTTTTGTAACGCATAAAAATTTCCTGGGGTTTGCTTGGACTCGACTGTGAATGGGTTTTTGGCAGATGGTTTCGTTCCTTTGGATTCTCCTGTTACAGTTTCTGTGGATAGGTTTATAGGGTTGGATCTTTCTTCAAAGGCTGTTGGGGTTTGTCAGGATACTTCTGAGGATGCTCTTCGGAATTTCACATATGTGGATGGTGTTCATTCTAAGAGAACTAAACAAGTGATTCCGAAATGGTAAATCTTGTGTTGCTGGTTGTTAGAGTGGACGTGATGCTAAATGATATAGTGTTAACAAAAGATCTCACTTTAGTGGGGCATTTCAATGGTAGAAAGGCTAGTGCAGCTGGTGTCAATAAGTGGGTTGGAGAAATATGGAAGGGTTCTATGTTTCATCCTCTTGAGGTGTTCTTATTACCGCGTGGTTGGTTATCCTTCAAGTTCTTTTCTGCTGCGGATGCTTATGTTATTCTAACTGGTTCCTGGAGATGGGATGGTGGTGGTTTAATCCTGAAGCGTTGGACTCCTCTTTTCGATCCTTGGACCGAAAGGTATGATAGAATGCCCATTTGGGTAAAACTAATCTCCCCTTTGAATTTTGGTCGTTGGAGTTTTTCAAGCTGGTGGGTAATTCTTTGGGCTCTTTTGTGGAGGCTGATATGTCATTTCTCCAGTTCGGTGTTATGTGCTTATGGGAATTTTTGGTTCTTTTGGATTTACGGAAGGGTTTGGCTGAGGACTTACAGATTAAATGTGGGTATAGGGTTTTTATCCAACCTTTGGATTATGTTGGGGTTCCTTTTCGCTATAATAGATGCCATCATTATGGACATGTTTTTTCACAGTGTGGGTTATCCTTTAAAAAATATTTTAGGCCTGTGGAGTCCAAACAAGTCTAGAGGGTGAAAAAAGATCGTCCAACTCCGAAGGTGAACTTTATGTGTTCTTTGTTAGAACCTGTGGAGGTTACTTCTATTAAGGATTTGGTTGGCTCGGGTGGATTCTCTATTTGACTTCTTTACCTTGAAGATGGATGCTTTTGGACTGGTGGATATAGCACCTGTTGTTTTACTTCCAATGTGGTCCAATAGAAGGGTGGGGTGTGAGAATATATGTAAACACCTTTATCATATTTTGGTTTCTACTGATATGTTGGATCTTGATTTACATTTTTTGTTAGTGGGTTGGATGTGGTGGATATTCAAACCATCATCCGGTCTTCTTACGAATTAGTAATGGTGAGGTCAAACTGTGCAATCCTTTCAAGTTCAATGCTCATTGGTTAAAGGATGAAGGTTTTTTAATTTTTTTTGAATATTATTGGAAGGTTTATGTGGATAATGATTTTGTCACGCCTGCTTCACATTTCTCTTCTAATCTAAATGTTTTAAAAGATGTATCTATTCGTTGGTCTATTGAGAAAAAAACCCAAGACCGTAAGGATTTAGTGGACATTGAACTTAAGTTGATTGAATCTTTTAATAAGTTGGGGTTTGGGTTTTTCTCGGAAGAGGATAAATCAGAGTTGATTGGTTTGGAAGCTCGTAAAAGACTTATTCTCTTAGATCATGAACATGCTGCTCGACAACAAAGTAGGGTTGTTTGGCTTACCTGTGGTGATGATAACACTGCTTTCTTTCATAAGTATGCTAGCCATAGGAAGCATGTTAATTCCACCTTGAAGATTGTGGATGGTGGGGGTTCATTGGTTGAAGGCTTTGAAGCTATTGCAGGGGCTGGGTTAAACATTTTTGAGACTCTTTTTGAGGAGGATAAAATAATTTATCTTCCAGAAATCTTGAAAATTGCTGAGAATATCCCTACATCTATTTGTGATGAAGTTAATGATGGACTTATGGCTCCTGTTACTCTTTGTGAGATTCAGATGGTTATTGGTTTATGTAAAAATGATAAAATTCTAGGTTCGGATGGGATCCCTATTGAGGTTTATCATGTGTTATTTGATGTTTTGGCCTCGATCTTGTGTGTGTTGTGGATGATTCACGAAGATTCAGAAAACTCCCAGCTATTTTTAATTCCACTTTGATAGCCCTTATTCCTAAGTCTGACCTTTCTAAATATTTTGAAGACTTCAGGCCTATTTCCCTGTGTAATTGTATATATAAAATTATTGGTAAGGTCATTTCTGTTTGTATCAAGAAGGTATTATGTTGTTATATTTTTGGTGAATAGTTTGGTTTCCTTCCGGGGAGATATATCCATGATGCAGTGGGGTCCATTCAGGAAGGATTGAATTCTATTCGTAGTAAACATTTGAAGTCCGTGGTCTTAAAATTAGACCTTTCTAAAGCCTATGATCGATTGAGTTGGTATTATCTTCGGGTTATACTTTCTCAATGTGGTTTTGTAGTGTCCTTCATTACTTGGGTTGTGAGGATTCTTTCTTCTGTTTCTTTTGCCATTCTGATTAATGGAGCTGCATACACTTTCTTTAAACCTGGTCGAGGGCTTCGTCAAGGCTTCCCTTTATTTCCTTTGTTGTTCCTTATTATTGTGGAAGGTTTGGGTAGAGTTTTACTTGATCTTAAAAATCGTGGAGTTTATCATGGTCTTTCTTTTGGCGATGGGATCACTTTAACCCATGAATTTTTTGTTGATGACATTGTTTTGGTTTCTGATGGATCATAACAGTTGTTATTACCCTTAGAGGAAATTTCAACTCAAAATGGGCCTCCTAAAAAAAATTAATAAAATAATAAAATAATATTTATTAATTTTGGAGGAAGAAAAGAAAAAAACTACTTTTTTGTTTGTATTTCGACATATATCTCCATATTTTTACTCAAATTTCGATCGGGAGAGCTCATTGGATGCTGAATAAAATTCCACATCCAACGAGTAACCACTCGACATAATTTTTACGGACCCTGCTACCCCAAAAACAAGAAATACCTGGAAAAACGTGATGATGATGTCATCATCACGTTTTTCCAGGTATTTCTTGTTTTTGGGGTAGCGGGATCCGTCAAAAGTATGCCGAGTGGGTACTTGTTGGATGCAGAATTTAATTCTGCATCCAATGAACTCTCCCATTTGAAATTTGAGTAAAAACACGGGGATATATGTCGAAAATACAAACAAAAAGTAGTTTTTTATGATACCTATCCCCAAATTTATATTAAAAAAGTGTTTAAGATCTATACGTATTTCAAATTTAAAGAAATTTGATTGGTTAACACATGATGACATGGAATTTGAATTAGAGTTAAAAGGCCCATTTTGAGTTGAAATTTCCTCTATGTTCGCAAAAGGTTTTTAATTGTTTTTGTAAAGCCTCTGGTATGGTGATTAATGAAGACAAATCTTCTATTCTACATGTAGGTTTGGATAATTCTAAGATTCTTCTTTTACATGATGTTTTCACTTTTCCCTTAGCTAAACTTGAGAATGGTTTAAAGTATCCTGGTTTTACTCTGAAACTGTGTAGATATCTTATTAAGGACTGGGATTAGTTGATTACTAAAGCGGAGAAAAGGGTTAAAAATTGGAGTTTTCGTTGGCTATCCAAAGGTGGAAAACTTATTTTGATAAAATCTGTTCTTGAGGCTATTCCGGTATACTGGATGCAATTTTGGATCCCGATGAGTGTTAATGAAAAGATCAAAAAATTTTGCTTTAAGTTTTTATGGGCTAATAATGATCTCTCTGGTTAAGCTTGGACTTCCTGGAGGTCTTTGGAAAACCCAAAGTTTCTGGGAGGACGGGGTCTTAACATTCTTGTTTTATTTGCAAAATCCTTGGCTGCTTAGAGTGCCTGGAATGTCATTCATGGAACTGGGCTGTGGGTTCAAATTGCTATACAAAAGTATATTCGTCCTTTATCCTTGCTTGATTGGATCAGAAGTCCAGTCAAACATAAAAGCAGAATCTCTACCTATTGGAAAGCGGTTTTATGGTCAATTGATTTAATTAGAAACAACCTTGTTTGGAAGGTTGGCAACTGGGTTGAGGTACATATTGGAATGGATCCATGGGTTGGTTGTCTTTGGATGGCATCTTTTACCTTTTCATTTCATTGAAAGGATTAATTCTTTTGGGTTTTATTTTTTGAAGGATATAGGTTGTCTTGGTATGAATTTATTTTAGGAGCAAGATTGGTTATCTGCTGATGCTATTGGTATTGTGGATATACAGGATGTGGCTGTCTGGAACAATTTTGTTGTTGTTCTCAAATCTAGTAATACAAGGTTAAAAAAAATCTGAGGATCAACTGGTATGGATTCAATCCAAATTTGGAATTTATTCTCCTAAAGCTGGATACAGGTAGCTCATAAATGATAGGAATGAAGTGGAGATCTATTGGTGGTGGAAGGCAATTTGGAAATTTAAATGTCCTCTTAAGACAATTTTTTTGTCTGGTTTTTACTATCTAATAAGGCATTAACTTGGGATGTTATTTGTAGAAAAGGAAGGGAAGGGTCGAGCAGGTGTTATTTATGCAAAGAGGATGGAGAGTCTAATTTACATTCAGGTGTGGAGTGCCTATACACTAAAAGTGTATGGAGGGAAATTGAATCTAAGCTACAGTTAAACAATTTATGGATGGGTGAATTTGTGGAAGTTTGTCTTAAGACTTGGTGTCTTAATAAATACTTAAATGGTATAATATCTTTACCTATTATTGTCCTTTGGCTCATTTGGAAGGCAAGGAATCAAAGGTGTTTGGAGGATTTTCTCCCCATGCCTTTCCATATTTCATCTTTTTGTTTGGGTTTGTTGAGACCCATTCCACAGGGAAACATTGTTATAAAAACTAGACTGGTGGTTGCGGAATCCATTGACAAAAATTTTCCACGGGGCTATTTTGATGGTTCGATTGCTATTGATCCAAAAGTTTGTGGCGCAGGAGGAATCTTATATTTTTTTGAGGATCGTTTTATTTCTTTTAAAGCCAGTCTTGGAAATGGAACTAATAATTATGCTGAAATTCTTGGTTTAAAATTGCTTCTTAAACTGGCTTTGGATAATCATATTAGTAAATTACAAGTTTTTGGTGACTCTCATCTTGTTATTAACTGGGTTAATGGATTGTACATAATGCATAATTTGCTGCTTTCTCCATTGCTTTCTAAAGTTATCATATTTTATGGAATGCTGGATTCAGTGGTCTTTAAGCATATATACAGGGAAAGGAATTCTGAACCTGATGGCTTTGCAAAATATGGTTCTCTGGTTCGAGAAGGATCTTGGCATGTTATTAAACATTGGAATTCTGAGTTTTTAGAGTCTCTATCAACTTTTTAAATTTTTTTGGTGATCTTGATCCAGAATTTTGAGGAGTTTTGATTAAAACTTTAATATGAAACCTTTAGATGTGTGAATGTGTGCCTTTCTATAGGGTTGGTGGTATGGATTTGGGTTTTTTTCCAGATATGACGTAAGTCATTTTGACAGTTTTTTGTGGCTTTTTTTGGGACCGAGACTCTGTGTCTCCTTTACTGTATGGTGGTTTTACTATATTTTTGAGCCTTTGGTTTGTATAGATTGTATATTTGGAAGAAGGAGGTTTTTAGACTGTATACTTATGAAATATGTGAAGATTTTCTTGATCATGGACAATACTAATTTTTGGCATTTTGTTCATCTGATGAAGTGACTTTTCTTATATATAAAAGTTTACGATTTTTTTATGTGGAAAAAAAGGTTTGTGATATTGATTTTATTTCAATTTAGTTCATTGCGTGTGTGATTAATTTCAATTCATAGAATCTATTATTATTTTTATTTGAGTTTATGCTTAGAGATTCCAACACCAAAAAGGATACATTTGCAACCACTACTATGCTCTGAACATACTTCTCTACTCAAATCATGTGATCTATTTACCAGTACCGCTTTTAAATGTATTTCTTGTTTGTTTGTTATGTGGCATGATTATATTGTTATATTATCCATTTTCCACTGCGTTATGTTTTAATTTAATTCTAAACATGTATACTATCTTCCATTAATACATTACTCATGTTTCTAAAAGAATTGATTCACTCTTTAGTTCATTCAAATCTTAGTAGGATTTGTTTTAATCATGTACAAATTCTGTTTGAATCTCTAAGTTTATGACTCCTTGGTTGACAATGGAATTTTATCTTTGCTTGGTTGTGATTAAGTGTTGTAATACTATTGTTAGACACACATAATCCTATGATTCCCCAACATGACATCAAATCTAGTGGTTTGAGATCTAGCCTATTATTTACAAGTCTTGTAGAGGTTGTTGGTTGTACACGCTCTTAATGAGTCAAATTTATCTAGCACAATGACTTAGGATTTTGACTTGCAGATTGAATTTGGGATTAGATTTGTAGACCAACATTATGGGTTCCAAGCCATAACATGTGGTTTTAAATGACCACAATTTGGAATTTGGGCACAAGATATGGAAACATTATTGAAGAGTAAAGCAATGTGGTAGTTTACAAAAACTATGCTCATAGTTTTGAAGGATGGCCAACAAAATGTCATCAATGGGGACACAGATGAGGGTGTAGTGGTCACAATGACATACATCTCCAGGGAGGTTGATATCATACAAGCAGGATGGAATGCTTGAATGTTATTTGGAAGAAGGCTTTTTTTGGTAAAGACAATAGAAGTCGAGTTATGTAGATTGAGAAAGAGTTGATCTCTCTTTTGAAAAAAATGAAGAATATATAACTAACATTAAGGAACTTTAGTTTAAATTGGGTCAAGGTGAAAAGGATTTTCCTAAGAAAAATGATCAATTCATAGAATTATTCTTGATGAATCTAAAAACATTGTACGATGTGTTTTGTTTTACATTTTATGTTAGTTGGATCTCCAAAAAGGGTGATGGTAAGGATCAATCCTTCAATATTCCTATGGTTTACTAATTACACAAGAAAATTTTATTGATGAAAGGAAACTCGAGGTCAAGGAATATGCCCATTGATTGCATAAAGGTTGACAAAATTATAGATAAAGAGGTCGAAAATAGGATAAAGAACACAATTGCATCAATTAGATTGATACAGAGAAGAATGGTGCATATATACTTCAGCTAAGCATGGTAGAAAGAATGACACATGTCACTATTCCATAAAATTGGGACATGTGGATAAGGCTCGTTAATGGAAAACCAAGGACCTATAGGAGAAGTTAAGAAAATTAAAGAGGCATATCAACTCAAAGATTGATGAAATTACATAAATAAACTTCAAAAGGCAAGGCATATAAGTATACATTATCCATTTCTACTTCATAGGCCTTTCATTTTCATACTTTTTAAAGTTAATGGATAGTTGACTATAGTTTCACCCACCAAATGGCTTAAGATGCTTTTGTTTTCTCTTCATTAAAATAAGCAACGAAAATAAAATCTTTATAGAATATGATTATGTAATTACTAACAGTAGTTGTAGGAATTCTAATTGTCAAAATGTTGTGATCACTTATGTGTATCATGTACTAGCTTGAGCATAAATTTCTATTTTGCACTCTAACTATCTTGGAGGATTGATAAGGTAGAGTTTTTGCCAAATTAGTTTGTTGTGAAGGGTATGTGTAATATGCTATGAACAAAATCCTTTAGATAATATAATAAATCAAAGTACACACCATGTACAACATTGTAAACATGGATAAACTCCAAGATATATAAGAGATATGAGTTACAATATAAATCTTTAAATACCAAGGGAAGCTACTCCAAATACCCATAGAGATCCAATCATCCAATTCACATCTACCCTCAACAATAACTACATGAAATCTATAGATACATATTCACTCATTTCACATGTTATCTCATAATTAGGTCGACCTTGTTACATATACATCCTAAATATGCCCCCTCTTGGGCCATAAAATAAAACCCTATTTTGGCTCTTATATTATGAGTATACATGTAACATTGAAATGGTTATAAGTTGAATATATGTGAGTTTGTAAATATGTACATTGAAATATTATATAAATGTCACCGAGGCTTCAAAATAATAAGAAAAGTGAAAGGAGTCTATAAGTCCAAATAGGGGAACAAAGGGGTTGTAGGGGGATTAGAGGAAACAATATTTATTTATTGTTTATCCCAAGTCTTTTAACATTTTATTGTGATAATTAAACCTTTCACCTACCTTAATATTATTTACTCAAAGGAGAGATATGTGTACTTTTGATAAAGGTACATGATATCTATTGATGAAATAAATTGACTTAAATCTAGTGACATTTTAACCTCCCATGAAGCTAAGTATAGAAAGAAGAAGAGATGGTCACCCTTACCTTTAACCCTCTTTATCTTGAAGGAATATTTGTTTCCAAAATGAACCCATCAAGGTTCAATAGAATAAGGATGGCCAACCATAGATGTCAATCAACACGAGGTGATCCCTTCACTTTGAGAGTTTTTAATTATTATTATTCTCTTTTTTAAGAGTTTATTCCATTTTTCTATGTTTTAATCGATTAATTCTGCAAAGAAACAGAACTTAAAAAAAACCCATTAAATAAAAGGAAGTAGAGAAGCTATGGAAATGAAAATATCCGAGTATGATAAAAAATGATATTGATTGAAATTTAAATGCACAACTTAAAGGAAAAAGAGACAATGAAGAAAATACTAAAAAGAGAAGTGACAAAGATTTATTGTTTTGATTGATTTGCAATTTTTTTGGGTGTGCTTTTACAATAACCAAATAAAGAAAAGAAAAGAAAATCAATAAATAGTAAAAAAAACAAGGCCAACAATCAAATCCTTGATTGAAATATGATTCATGTAATGACACCATTGGCATATCGTTCTCCTTCAAGCCCCTATGAAGGCTTAAACCAGGTTTGTTCTAGAACTAGTCATGGTGTTTACAAGAACATACAAGGACAACCAAGCCAATAGAAAAGCAACAAAAATTACAAGAACATACAAGGACAACCAAGCCAATAGAAAAGCAACAAAAATTAAAAGACATAATGGAATATAATTGAATCAATGATAAGTTTGACTGCTTCAATTGTTTTTTCATATAGATCAAAACTAAAACAAATAGACAATTGATATTATAGATAAGTTTGACTCTCTCAACATCTTGTATTTCCCATCCTTATACCTCTCTTTAATGAATATGTGTGCATACATACGCACGCTTAACAAAAATCATTACAATCAGATATGAAAACCATGCTTATTAAATAATCAAATGATACCAAACCATATTAAACCATGTGCTCCAAATTTGCAAATGATTATTTGTCCAAAAAAATGTTAACCACAAGATAATATCATGTGAACAACGAGAGTAACCGGATCTAATTGAGGAGGGCTAGAGGAAATACATGTGGAATTAGGAATGTCATATGTAAGTGCCATGAAATATAGTAAGGAAAAGGGGGTCTTGAGGAAGCATGGCGCCAATTGTGTGTTTATGGTTGGTTCTCATATAAAGATGGTTCTTTAGGTAGAGCTTTTAGATCAATTTGTTTGTGGAAGAATATTTTTCCAAAATAAATTAATCACGAAAGGATGAGGATGCATTGTGAGGGTCTTATTCCATATTCTAAGATTTTATATTAAATTCTTATATTATAAAATGTCTAAGATTTTATATTAAATTCTTATATTATAAAATGAAAATATGTATAGTATTATTCTACTTTATTTTCAATATAAATGTGTATATTTATATTGATGTATTATCCAAGAAATTCAATATATGGCAGAATTATCATTTTATGATAAATTAATTCAATATATTTAACAATACAAAATATATTATTGTATTTATGTTTTTTTAAAATGAAGTACAATGTAAGGACTTATCTCTAGTAACACTTTGCTTGGATTATGGAGAGGTCACTATGGGAATCTTTCTTGATTGCAACCAGCCCATGAGAATCTACCTCATTGACAACTGATAATTATATTTGGCCCTAACATTTGGCTTATGAAAGAACTTATCTCTAGTAACATCTGGCTTGGATTCTGGAGAGGTCACTATGGGAATCTTCCTTGATCACAACCAACCCACGATAATCTACCTTATTGAAAACTAATACCCCACGTATAACACATGTCCAGGTTCAATCTCCTATATTACCATATACTGTATCTCACTTTGTCATGAGCAACTTTAATATTGGGTATCTCACTTGTCACAAGCACCTTTATTCTTGATTCCCCCTCTTTCCCCAAGCCAATGTCCAAATTCCAATTCAAATAGAAAATCAAGGGTTTAGTTACCGTAACGACCCTTTACTTGTACATCAGAAACTTTCGTTATTACACAACCGCACAATAACTAATTACTTTTACTTTTTATGTACATTTTGTTCTTATTTTCAAGAACTCTTATTTTATTTATTACACGAGGAAATTGGTACGTAACATATTGCCATCCTTGAATTGATGACGACCTTGTCATCCTTGACCCCATTCGTGTCGAAAATTCAATATGAGATATATTTTTAAAAATGAAATATCTTGTAAAAATACTCAACAACCTATTTTTTTTCAAACATCATCATGAAAGTCATAGATAAGCAAACATTTATAAGTTAGAATAAGATTGAACAAAAACTAACAATAATATAATTGTAACAAGTTGTATGCCAAAGGTGAGTATTCAGTGGTACCGGTCACTGTATGTCTCTTGTCTTAACAAGTTGAATGTCTCCAACTTTGAAATTACTGAAAATACTTCGATATAATTTTCTCTTTATAAGTTTTTTTTAAAGTTATATATTTTAAATATTGGCGAATATATACTTCACATAAATTTCATATCATAACTTACCACACTATGACTTCACTCTATTTACTAGATAAATCTAGTTCATATTACACACAATGTATTAAACATAAAACACATGCCTTGTGTATTTCATAATGTAATACCCCGGTTTTGACCCCAATTGCATTAAATTATATATGTTGTAAATAGCGCTATTAAATCATGGTGTGGAGCTCATGGCAAAGGCCCCACCATGGATTTGGTGTTTTATGTTTCGGCAGTTAAAATCAATGCCGATAGTTATCGTGCTAGTCGATGCCACAATATAATTTTCGACATCATATAACTATGCAATTAATAAAATACCCACAATTAATTATGTCAATGCAACATTAAAGAGCCTGGGGCATGATTTCATAAGGAATGGGGGGGATATTCAAAACCTTGTGCCTATATGGTAAAGCCAAATGCCAAAGGGAGAACCCATACAGCTGCCAACTACCAATTTTGTCTTTTGTGCCCAATCATTTATTTCTTCCAGGCATTGGTTGGGGAAGTTAATGCCTTGCGATGGGAAGAGTATGGAATTCAAATTCGTATTTGGGAAGCCACCCATTTTTGGAAAAACGAATTTTGACTTATGGGCCAAGTAAATACTTGGAAATAAAGGCCCAAGCCATTATTCACCCATACATTTTTCTCTCTCACGCAGCTAGAGCTCTTGTGCGTTTCCCTTCATGTTTTCAGCAGTTTCCTTCATTTCCTCCATGGCCGGGAGGTCATTTTTGTAATGCTCAATGGTTGGGATTTCTCCTTCATGTTTTCCTGTCGTTTCCTCATTTTCCCATGCCCAGAAATTTGTTTTTGTATTGCTGAGTGAATGGGAAAAAGAGAAACATGATTTTGGGGTTTATAACAGTTGTTTTGCTCCTGAAATGTCCATAGGCATTTTCTGAATTCAGATTCACGATTTGGGTGTGAATGGAGGTCGTTTTGCCCCTATGAAGCCCAAGGACGTACCTGCAATCATATTGCTCACTCTGGGTTGTCTTTCCCCATTTACAATCTTCTATTCTGGTTCCCAGGACATTTTTTTCCATACCTAGAACTTGTATTTTGTTGTGAAGTGCATCCTTGCGTTGGCTTGGCTGATTAAGTCCAAGGAACCCATCTGTTAGATGGTTTGACTGTGTTGGGATGTGATTGCCTTGTGTTGGCTTGGTTGAGTAAGTCCAATGAACCCATACATTAGATGGTTTGATTATGTTTGGATGTGATTGTTGGCTTGGCTGAGTAAGTCCAAGAAACCCATATGTTATTGGCTTCTCGCCTTAGTAGCCTGTGAAACCCAATTGTTAATTGGATTGACTGGATAGTCTGTGAAACCCAACTATGTGTTGGCTTGACTGTGGGTGTATGGTCTTGATGCGTGTAAGTCTGTTTTTCCCTAGTTTCTTGTGGAAATCATGCCCAGCTCGGGGCTGGTAGTGGTGTTGAGATATTGATGAGCACACTAGCCTATGGTTGGGTGGAACGTTGCAGCGACATAACTAGTTGCAAGACAACTTATTCTCAAGATAAGTATTTTCTTGTGTGTTTAACCTATGCATTGTATTTGTTTAATGAATGTTTATGAACATAGAGAATGTTTTCAATGTGTTACTTCCACTGTATCAACATTTGTTATGCATCTGTTTATATTTTATTTGCAATGCATTTTTTTTTATGTTCACGGGGCTATATTTCCCAGTCTAATAGAGCAACAGCAGTGTAGGTCGCATCCTCTCCATCGTCGAGATGAGGGGAGGGGACGTGACACATAAATCCTATCGCTTAAAATAATTATTGATAATTATTGATATATTTTAAATAAATAAATCACATATAATGTATCACTACAATTACATAAAAATTTCAGAAAAGGAACATACCACTATTTACCATAATATGGTACTACCCTCATCACATTACCATTTAGTGTAGTATGACTAGAATATAATATTCTATCATCTACCTAGATCTACTTCCTTTTAAGATATGAGCATAACCATAATGAATATGTTGTTCACGTGCACTCAGCAATTAATAACGACATAATCATGTTATTAATGCATTGATTTAAATGTGTCTATCATCACAAAATTATCTTAATGGAATGCATCTTGAACCATATATAAAAATATGCAATACTTATTTTCAAGTAGTTGCAAAACATCCACATAAGAATTGGACATTGAGTACTAAGATGAAACCTACTTTCAAATGCCAATTACATTTAAATTTCCTAATGCTATAGTACAAGCTCATGTGATCAATTATCACATCGTGCAACTTATAGAGATCAACCAGTATGATACAACCACTTTTATCTACAATATCTCCATCACTCATTCCACTATTTAAAACACCTCCCTCTTAGCTACCATTTCATTCAAGCTAATAAAGTCCCTTTTAAAATTAGGCTCCCTCATGAAATTATTTTATATTGATATCAAGGAGGATCATGGATATGATATGACTAGCAAACTATTGAGTAGTAATGCTACTATTGCAATTTTCTGAACCAAGATACATTATGAAATATAGCAAGGCATGGCTCTATAATAATACAACTTAGTTTGGATTATAAGATCCTATGAAAATGATATTTATTATGGCATCACAATCATATTGGTATCACCACCATGTCTATAGTATCATCTCCCATGGCACATAATCTTAGCATAATCCTTTTAGATTATCACGACTTTCACCTAATAGTACATATAATATTTTCAACATAATATTCATAGAACTCTCAACCCTTCTACCTCTTCCAAAGGTGTTTAACCATTTGAGATTACATTGCTAAATGCAAGTCATTGTCACTTCCATTACTATTGATCAACATACCCTATAACTTACACCCTCCTCTACTACTATGAATACACAGGAAACGAAACTTGAACCTTTTAACTAGTAAAAAAATGACCATAATGCTATGTTGGAGATATTTATACACTAGTGTGTGTGTGTGTGTGTGTGTCAAGCTAGTAAAGGTTTAAATAAATCTAAAGAAAAATAAATTCATATTTAGGCAATTCAAGATTACTCTTAGAATAATGGATATTTTTAAATGATCAACTTATACAAAGTGGTCAAAGTGTTGATTTATATATACTACTTTTGTTACATAATTTACTCGCTCTCTCCCCATTTGAAATTTTCTCCATCATTAGAGAAACTCTAACCTCTATATTTTTATTTATTTATTTTTAATATCAATTAATTAAATTAAAATATTAAAACTAACATTAAAAATATAAAAAATTGACACAAATCTAGAAATTACTATAGTCATCATTAGTTTTCTTTACATTGATGATATTGTTTAAGACTCCTTATGATCTGCACAAGCGCTACAACGTTGAATAAATGATAATTGGAAAGTTGAAAGCTTATTATGAACTTGAAAACAATTGTAAACCAATGGACCTTTGACTCTAATATAAGAAGAAACTATTCTTTGAGACTTTGGACACTCATATTATCTTATATAATATGTGAAGTTTGGGGGTTGTATAATATCTAGAGAATCATGTAGAAATATATAGTACATACAAAATAATTTTATAACTAATCACTTTAAAATTTAAGGAAATACATCCTATGCAAGTGTTTTCCCCACTGAAAAGATGACAATGACTAGGCACCTAATGCACAAGCATAAGATCAACAACTTTAAAGGCAAAATGTTTCCTAAGATTGCTTCAAACTCCAATCAAAATTACTTGCGGTTCAAGGGGGTTTGGCATAAAAATGTCAAGCCTTGGATAAATCATTGGATAATCAAAAGACAAATGGAAGAAAATACATTGAGTGCAATGTGTGTGTGCTTAACATGTAACTAAAGAAAATTTGAAGATGACATGTATGTGATGCTTCACATTTCAATGTAATTATATATTAACATTATGTTAGAATGCAAGGAAAACATCCTACATAACATACTTTAAGAGGATTTTGATGACATTGTAAACTTGTTTATACATCTTATAGTCTAAGAGTTTAAGAGTAGAGCAATACTTATAACTTGTTTAGCTACAAATGGAAATAAATGTACACACGTATTTGTTTTGCTATTAGATTATCACATATATCCTATTGGATATCCTAAACAAGTTAATAAAAAAACATCATTTCATAAATTCTTAATTCATATATTTTTCATTTAGACTCACTCATCAATCATCCCACAGTGACAATAACACTTATTGTTTGTTATCACACAATGGAATTCTAATTTATATTTCTAGCAAACTATTGATTTAAGACTCACAAATAAAATACTCGAGTCCACTTGACAAATAAACAAAAAACAAACTTAATTTATTGAACTATTAAAATGTTGGATCATAAAAACTCCCTACAAAGATTAGACTTGGTGGAAAATGTCCCAATCATGAGTATTGTATCGACAATCAAAATAATAAAGCTACNTATATATAAGGGTTAAATTAGGACACTAGGGGAGGGTGTAATGTAGCTTTGCGGCCTGTAGAAAGGAGCGAAGGTGTAGAGTCTTAAATTTTGGAAGGTGTGGAGTTTTTATAATTTTTGCAACTAACACTGTTTTCTCGGTAGCAGAGATAATTAACAAGCATTTTCCATCATAATGTATGATGCCATTGTTGATTGTGAGGTTGAGCTAGTACAAGGGTCTATCTTTAGTACAATAGAATATTTACACAATGAACGAAACATAGTAACCCCAAGCAAGGATGTGATGACAGACGCAATACTTGAAGGAGTGCAATCATGTGCTCACATTGGTCTTAACTCTGATGCAGATAATGATGGTACCTCCGCCACAAAAAACCAAGTGCCCTGGAAGAAGAAATATAGAGGGATGAAACCCAAAAGAGGGTATCCATAACTCTCTGTAGGCAGAGACATTCAGGTCTCAGACATCCCGTCTTACCTCAATTATGCACTAGTGGGTAGATTATGTGCAAAGGTGACAAGAAAAGCAACATTAACGTCTTGGATGGATAAGAAATGGAACCCATTGTTGGTATACACACCGAAGTTACATATATTACCTAGAGGATGGTTCCTATTCAAACTCGCAAAGGAATATGACAGCACACTATTGCTAAGACAGAACTGGAATCAAGGTCCTTTAGGACTAATCTTGAAAGAAATGGCATGTTAAATTCAATGCTAGAAAAGCATACCTCACAACTTGCAACAAATTTGGGTGATACTTCCTGGTTTGCCTATGGTATTTTGGCAACAACATATCTTAAAGGAAATTGGAAATAAAATTGGCAAGTTCATAAAGTTGGAAGAAGACTGAGCAAATAAGATAGACATAAGATGTGTGCGGATCCTGGTCGAATTGGATATGTGAGAAGGCATGCTCGAAGAAATTGTAATTCTAATGCATGGCAACATCTAGTCACAACATCTTGACTATTGGAAATTTCCTTTCAGGTGTTTTAATTGCAAACATGTGGGGCACTTACATAAAGATTGCGTTATAAAGGAAGGTGTCCAGATGAAGTTTGCATACAAGAAAAAGTGGGTTCAAAAAAATTATGGTGAGAAGCTCACACCCTCAAAGGCCGTGGATAAAAAAATAGAGAACGAGAACATAGTTGGTGGTGACAAGGAAAAGGTGATGGATATAAAGCTCAAATTAGTCACGGAAGAAAAGGATGAACCTCAACAGTTCATAGACATAGAGCACAAGAATGACAATATGGCTGGTCCCAACGATTCTACATTAAAAAAAGGTAATACTATTCCTGAAAACCTTTCTTCTGTTATTTCATTGAAAGATATCGTTAGAACCATAGCTGAGATAGAAGGTTCTAAGGTTGAGGTTGACATTTCAACTAAGGAACAAACTAAGTCTAAGAGTGAACCCATTAAAACATAATATACAAGAATTGAAGGGAAGAAGGTGTATGAGTTTAGATCCAGGGCGAAAAAAGAGGATACTATAGTCTCGACAGGTGGTTTAGCCCAAAATCAACCACAAAAACTCACAGCATGCCATAAATCCTTTTTAAATAAGGCACAAATACAAGTGGCCAAAGAAATTGAAGGAAAGCAGTTAATTATCAGAAGGGATCTTAGAGTGAAAAAGGCCCCCAATAAGGGTCCCTAATGCTCATCATGTCCTACAATGTCAGGGGGTTAGGAGGGGCCTCCAAATTAACAACTCTCAGAGATTAATAACCCTAAGAAAGAAAAACATAATAGCACTCTAAGAGACAATGACGGAAGGGGATAAATCTAAGGAGGCACTAAGTGATTTTTTAAAAGATTGGTGGATGGAAGCAATTAACAAGGAAGGACACTTAGGAGGTCTATTTACAACATGGAATCCATACATCATTTACCATTAAAAAACCAAGTATAGGGATGCTCTAGGTACTGAACTAGAAGACCCAAAAACTAGGACCCATTTTTTCCTTTTAAATATATACGGTCCTTTTTATGACAGAAGAAAGTACTGGGAAACCCTAAGAAGCAATGGAGTGTTGGAGCGTTCCAACCTAATACTAGCAGGTGACTTGAACCTAACTATATATGTAGGAGAATTTTGGGGAAGGAATGCACGCTTGGATGCTCTATGCCATTTTTTCAGCTCTTTATTTGAACAAAATTAACTTATAGACATCCAGCCTATCCGTCTGGAACCCATCTGGAAAAATAATAGAGTAGGGGAAAAATAAATCTAAAAAAGGTTAGACATATTATTAATATCAGAAAGATTTTTTCAAGATCAGTTGGTGCTAGAAAAGATAGTTGAACCAGGTGGACTGTCGGATCATCGACCCATTCCTTTATCACTCTCCATTCCTCAGGACAAATCGCCCTCTCCATTCAAATTTGACCCAATATGGCTAGAAAATGAGGACTATCGAGCTTTGGCCAAGGAGAATGGAAGCTGCTAGGGAACTTAAATCTTTTGGTCCAGGAGAATATCGGGTTTTTGGTCCAGGAGAATGGAAGCTGGCTAGAAAATGAGGAATATCATGCTTTGGTCCAAGAGTCATTCATATATCAAATGATGGAAAACCTAATGACTATCAAGAAAGTATCGAAAGAATGGGGACAAAAACATAAATCCCTTTATCAGAAGGAACTGAAAGAAACATAGCAGAGGATACAATATCTCTACAACTCCAATACATCTAGAATCTTCTCTGGTGAATAATTATAGCTCTTAAAGAAACGAGAAGAAAAACACAACCTCCTATTAGCACAGGAACAAAAACATTGGCGGCTAAAAAGAAGGGCTCTTTGGTTAGAAGTAGGGGATAAGAACACAAAATTTTTCCATCGATATGCATCATATAGGAAAATCATAAACACTATTTTAGAAATCAAGGATGCGGAAGGATGAATAGCTCAGAATTTACAGGACAAAGCTAGAGCAGGTAGTCAATCATTTCCTTGAAAGATTTACAGCTCCAATAGGATTCCCAATTTCCAGAATCTTAGAGGTTCTTAACCTGTTTTATCACTTAATCAGAGAAGAAATGAATAAGGACTTATTAGAAGAAGTGGCAAAAGAAGAGCTCAATAAGGTTATATATTACTTTCATATAGGTAAGAGCCCAAGTCCATATGGGTTTACCTTGCACTTCTTTTTAGTTTTTTATGACACGTTGAAGCTCGACATTTTGAAGGTGGTTAGAGAATCCCAGAGGATTGGGAAAGTTTTAGGGGCAATGAGTTCCACTTTCATTACTCTAATTCCTAAGAAAGAAAGATGAGAAACTTTCGAGGGTTTTAGACCTATCTCCTACTGCAATATGATGTACAAAATCATAGCCAAAATCATTGCTCAAATATTGAAACCTACATTTAGTGATTTTATTATGGAAGAACAATTTGGGTTTCTATTTAACAGATAGATTCATGATGCTGTTTCGTTGGCATAGTAGGCATTACACTCTGTCAAAATAGAAAACTAGTCGACATTTTCCCTTAAAATTGACCTATCCAAAGCTTACGATAGAGTAAGTTGGAAGTTCATACACCTGCTCTTAATACAAATAGGCATGTCAATGGATATGGTGGAATGCATTTTGGGATGGATACAATCAACTTCTTTCATAGTCCTTATAAATGGATCCCCTTCCAATTTCTTCCGTCCAACCAGGGGTCTGAGATAGAGATGCCCCCTTTCTCCCTTTCTCTTCCTCTTAGTAGTAGAAGCTCTCAATCATACCATTCATAAAGCAAGGGAGGTAAGACTTCTTAAGTGGGTTAAGATTTCAAACACCATTGAACTGGCTCTTGTGTTGTTTGTAGACGACGTGCTAATGTTTGTAGAAGGATCGTTTGGTAACCTTCAAATCCTGATAAAAATATTAGATACTTATCAGAAGGCCACAAGGATGGTTGTTAACTTGGAAAAATCAAAGTTAGTACACAACAATGTGCAAGAAGAATTTCTAATACGAGCCAAGTATTTAATCCTAGTCCCAGTAGCCCCAATCTCAGAAGGGTTCAAATATACTGGCTTTCAATTAAAATCAAATGCCTATTCTTTCCAAGATTGGCTATGGCTATACAAAATTATGACAATATAATATCCATGTGGGAAAATCATTTCTTGTCCAGGGGAGGGCGATTGGTGTTACTCAAAGCAGTGTTACAGAGTATGCCATCTTATTGGGCTTAAATTGTATACATTCCAAAGGAATCTCGACAAAAATTAGGAAAACATGCCTCTCTTTTGTTTGGACAACAAGTAAGAGAACATAAGGTATACCATTAGTAAAATGGAGCACTCTAGTTCTCCCCAAATCCAAAGGAGGTTGGGGAATCAAGAACACAAAACTGGTTCATAAAGTGTTGGCAGAAAAATCATTATGGAGAATGGTAGAGAACCCAGAATCATTGTGGGGAAGAACTATGAGAATACAATATTATCCATAAGCCTTTAAAGAGGAATGGTTCAGGCAAACTAAAAAAAGGCACAAGGATGGGTTAATAGGATAGAAGGCAATTGTTATATCTTTGCCATTAGCTGGGAATTAGGTAGCATGGAAAATTGGTAACAGAAGAAGTATAAAACTAGGCCAGGTTCCTTGGGAAAGATCGGGTGATAGTTTCAAACTATCAGACCAACTTCTATCACAACTCTCAGACCAAAGGATTTGCACTCTGGCTGACACAAGTTCATAGTACATGTAGATGCACAGAGGCACGATCTGGAGAACCTCATAATAACTGCGATTAACCAGAAATACATCAACATAATGGAGTGGTTACATAAACAAGCTAGGGTCATGTTTTATCCTGCTGAGTGAAGAACACGATAAACTAATATGGACCTGGAATAGAAAGGATGGTAAATACTCAACAAAAATGGGGTATGAAGCAGCATTACGACTGGAACATGAAGTAGTAGATTAGTGGTGGTGTAATAAAATTTGGAAAATCCCAGGACCTTTAAAACAATCTAAACTCTGTGGTTGGAAACGAGCAATGAATTGTTGACATGGGAAGCTTTGATGAAATGAGGTTTCAAAGGACTTGGTATTTGCTTATTATGCAGAGCTGAAAGTGAAACGAGATCTCACCTCTTTTGATCTTACACATAAGCAAGTAAAATATGGGAAAAAATGAGAAGCAAACTGGATCTTTCTTTAAATCCAAATGAGGACAACTCGCCAGAGCACAAATTTAAGAATTGGTGGAACAATGACATGGTATGTACCCATGAAGCCCTCCCTGCTCTCTATGTTCTTACCATTTGGGAAATAAGGAATAGAACGGTTTTCAAAAACACTTGGACCCCAGTAGAAATAACTGTAAATGTGCTCATGCTGAAATTATTGGAACATCAATCATACCCCAAATCCAAGCAAAAAAGAACGCTTATAGAGCCAGAAATAGACAAATCCAGTCCATGGGGATATTTTGATGTATCCAACCAAGGAGATCCATCACTTGGGGGTGCAAGAGGAATATTGCACCTCAATGAAACTACAAAATTTGAGATCGCCTTTGCGTCAGGACCAACCTCAAACATCGAAGCTGAACTAGTAGAACTTTGGTCAGTTATCAAGTTAGCTTCAGAAAAATAGATAAAGAAAATACAGCTATTCGAGGACTAAAAAATGACCTTAGATTGGGAAAATGGGAAATCCAGATCAACGCACCACATCTCCAACATTTGCTGAAAACACTCAGCGAGCAGATGGCAGCCTCTGAAACAATCTCTTTGAAACATATTTATAGAGAACTAAATTTTGAAGCTAATAAGCTCTCCAGAATGGCCCTTGCTCTCCCTCTAGGCATTATGGAGGTGAAGGAAATCAACAACAATCAAATTGTAAATCAATATGTATGTCGATAATGGAACTTTGGATGCAAAACACATAAGCAAAGAAGAATGAATGAACCTTTGTACGTTCAGGAAATCCCACAATTAAAGTAAATTATAGGCGATTTTGATGTTTTGTAATGTATGCTCCTAGAGGGCAGTTCATGTTTATTTGATAAGAATAAAGTGTTTTTTTTCCTTGGAAAAAATATATATAAAAGGGTTAAATGTGTTGAAGTTATGAGAATACTCTACAATAAATATTTAGTTTAGTTTATTTTCAAATGCATGTATAACCTTGGTTTTTGTCCAAGTCACTCTCTCATCCATTGTATTTAGTGATATCCCTATTGGTACTTTGATACCAATCAGGCGCTATTGATTGAAATGACAATTGAGGTAATTTCTACTCGTCGTAATAATGTAAATAGACAATTTTGATCATATATTGTCTTCTTTTTATTTTAATAATGATTTATTTTGTTTATTTTTCCATGTTTTACAAAAAAAGAAATCTTTGATTGCAATAGTATCTTGTAATATTTAGGTAAATTTCACCTATATGCTACCTTGTTTTCAAGAAATTTTATTTATTTAGTTTTTGATAAAATTCAGTGTAATATAAATTTATACTTATTTTAGTTTTTTTAAACTCTTATATATTTAAAATTGAAGTGATATATGCTACCAAATAGTTTCATTTAATAATACATCACATCATATTTTTATGTAATACCTTGCCACTCTAGATACTGATTGTGGATGGTATTATGTTGGGAGTAGACAATAGTGAGGCAGAGCTATCTTAAAATGGATGGATCAAACATTCAAAGTAATAGTAATGATCCATTCCAAACCCTCTTTGGAATAATAAACCATAAAAACATCTACGTGTGAGTAAAAACATTTAAACCAAGAGGTATTGACAAGGTGGTTTAAGACAACATCATGATTTTGTTTTTGATTAATTTCAATTTCATGACAATGTGTGTTCAGGTTGATGAGTTGTTGTTCATTCGATTGACAAAAATCTCGAGGTTTCCTTTCCTCGAAAGTTTGGGTTCACAATAAAGAACTATTCAATATTGAATTTAGAATATCGAGGTAGATTTTAATCTTATCAATGTAGTTTCGAACCATCATGTAGTTGGACTAGTCTACCAAACAGTATTTTTATTTCTGAATAAATTTTTTCTCTTTCTACATATCATAATACTTCAAATTTTTATAATATATGTAAAGTAGTTGAGTTCCATAATAGACCTTCCCTCAAAGAAAGACCTGAAAGGTTATAATATGGGATTAAGACAATACTTTTTGAGATGTTCTTAACTCGAATTTAAACTTAATATGAAGGAGCCTTCCCATGAAACTCTTAAAACATTAAAAACGTACGGAGTTACGTAGCAATTTTAGAGTTTCTAGTTATTTAGGTTCCTTTCTTGTGGATCTGAGAGAGCTATAGAATACTATGGTTAGAGTTATGATTGTGCATAGCAATACTACATATAGCAAAGTACAATTAAACAAACATATAATTGAAAATATGACTAGTGTGGATGATACAATGTTGGAATATGAAACTATGTTTGAACGTTGAAGGAAAAAAATCTAAAATGGGTCAAATTTCAAAAATCAAAACTGCTTTGAAAGGTCTTTTTAATTAAAAAAATGAAAATAATTTTCTACAAAAGTTTATTGATTTGATGAAGCTTCAATGCAGTCAAATAAACAACAAATACTAGATTGTAGGTATTAAATGCTCTAAATTGACACTTGGGACAATCCAATAACATAAATACATTAAAGATCACCCTCAAATATACTTGGATAGAAGACAACTCAAGAAAAACCTACTTAAATGGTTTTAAATTTTTGAATCTAGTTCTTATCTCATGGTTAATAAGAAACATGGGGGGAGCAACATCTGTTGTTTCAGTTTTTGTGTCTCACACTCACACTTTCATGCACTTTCAATTTAATAAATTACTTGAATTTTCCTTGAGGTTTTCTAGAGAAGTATGCATATAAAGGTTGTATACTAAATTCAACAGGTATTGGTTTTAAAATTTTATAAGTCTCTTAAGATATCTATGATTATAAGGGTTCCACATATGTAAATTCAACAAATAATGATTTTACCAGTTTGGTGCAATACATACATGCTAGCTTCTAAAAACACTCGAAAATTTCCAAATGGAAATGAATGTTAATTCTTGCCATGTCCAACTGATTAGAACCATTTCCCTAACAATTCAAGTGAGACTGTAGGCTGGGCTTTTGTGGCAAAGAAGTTTCATCTTGGAGTGTCTTGAACTGAACAAATTGTGAGGGTTGTTTTCATTGAGATTACGAAATCCAAGCCATTAGCTCTGATACCAAATGTGAGCGTCTTATTCCCTAGTCAAATATTTAATAGTAAAATCATATAACATAAAATGACAAAAACACATCATCATTCTACTTTCTTTTCAATATAAATGCGTATATTTATATCCATGTATTGTCCAAGAAATGCAATACATTGCAAAATTATTATTTTATAGTAAGTTACTTTAACATAGCCAACAATACGAAATACATTATTGTATTTATATTCTTTTAAAATGAAGTAAAAGTGCAAGGACTTATGTTTGGTAACAATTCACTTGGATTCTAGAGAGATCACTGTAGGGATCTACCTTGCTTGCAACCAGACCACATGAATCTTCCTTTCTCGCAATAGAGAATTATACTGTTCCCTAAGTTATCCCACATATAACACCTTAATTGTTTCACTTTCTTGTATTCCCATACATGGTATCTCACTTTGTCACGAGCACCTTCAATCTTGAGTATCTCACTTGTCACAAGCACCTTTATTCTTGATTTCCTCCCTTTTCCCAAGCCAATGTCCAAATTCCACTAATAATAGAATATGAAGGGTTACATTACCCAAAGTAACGACCCTTTACTTTTACATCATAACTTTTGGTTATTAACCTCAAATTAACTAATTACTTTTACTTTTTACATTTTGTTCTTATTTTCAAGAACTCCTATTTTATTTATTACACGAAAAAATTGTATGTGAAAGGAATGCTTAGGAGTAAGGGATCCCCAACCTGTAGTACCAATAGAAGGTGGATTAGGATTAGGCTCCCATCCCTCACTATTAACTTGGCTAGTAGGTTGAAAATCAATAATACTAGGATGTGGGTGCAAGTAAGAAGGAAACAACAACAAGGGTCATTGGACGTTCTTGTCACCTAAGTACAAAGATACTTTTTTTTCCAAGTTGTGAAAATTTATTTGAATCTAAATCAAAATGCACATAAAATTTTATTTCATTGATTCTTTCACCCTATCAAATGTCATAAAGTAACTTGTTAATTGTCCTCTCCTAAGGTTGTTGGAACCTCAACTAGAAAATATAATCTAACATCAATCGATATATATAAATCATAGTCCATTCACCACATGCAAATAATACAACCAACCATAATGAAATCAGATAGTGTTAATGCTACACATGACACTTCACCAGAGCATTCATCATGAACCACAAAATAACTTTTGGTTATTAACCACAAAATAACTATTTACTTTTACTTTTTACATTTTGTTCTTATTTTCAAGAACTCTTATTTTATTTATTACACGGGGTAATTGGTATGTGAAAGGAATGCTTAGGAGTAAGGGATCCCTAACCTATAGTACCAAAAAAAGGTGGAACAAGATTAGGTTCCCATCCCTCACTATTAACTTGGGTTGCGGGTTGAAAATCAATAATGCTAGGATGTGGCTGCAAGTTAGAAGAAAATAGCAACAAGGGTCATTGGACGTTCTTGTCACATAAGTACATACATACTTTTTTTTCCAAGTTATGAAAATTCCTTTGAATCTACATCAAAATGCACATAAAATCTGATTTTATTTATTCTTTCAGCCTATCAAATGTCGTGATATTTTTTAACTCTCCTCTCCTAAGGTTGTTGGAGCCTCAAATACAAAATATAATCTAACATCAATCAATATATATAAATCATAATCCATTCACCACATGCAAATAATACAACCAACCACATGAAAATAATAACAAACCATAATGAAATCAAAGAGTGTTAATGCTACATATCCCACTTCATCCAAGCATTCATCATGAACAATGCATGGCTATATGGGTAACACATTTTCCTACCAGGTACAAGAACAAAAGCTAAATTTGNTCTCTCTCTCTCTCTCTCTCTCTCTCTCTTTCTCTCTCTCTCCACACACACACACAACTAGCTAGATACGTTGTTAGTTGGTCGGAAAGATTCATCCCTATTTGGGAAATGCTTGATTAATTTAGAGCACTACTAAGGAGTTGGACCGCTAAGGAACTTGATTGATAAATCATATTGTTTAGAGGTAATTTACTCTCCCTTGATTTGATTAAGTTTTTAAAATTAAATATAGAAGCTATTATGAGAATCTAACCTAATTATAAAAATTGATTAGTTAAATTAGATGAATTATATTTGTAATATGTATTGTTAGCTAAGCAATAGTGAATTATTGAAAGTATACTTGGTAACTTTGAAACTATGCTAGGAAAATAAATTTATATGAGTAATTTTGAAATCAAAATAATGTTATAAACACACACACACACACACTTGTAAATTTGAAACTATGCTAGAAAACTAAATTTACATACGTATGTACACACACACACATAAGTAACTTTGAAACTATGATATGAAAATAAATTTATATGCGGAATTTTGAAATCAGAATAATGTTAGAACCACACACACACACACGCGCGCACACATACACACACACATAGTTCTAACATCTTTTTGATTTTAAAATTTCATATATAATGTTTTCCTAGCATAGTTTCAAAGTTACTAAGTACACTTTCAATTGTTCTTTTTAATTTAAGTAACAATACATATTACAACTATAATTCATCTCATCTAGCTAATCGATTTTTATAATTAGGTTAGATGCTTATAATATTTTCTATATTTAATTTAAACAACTTAATCAAATCAAGGGAGAGTAAATTACCTCTAGAAACTATATGATTTATCAATCAAGTTCCTTAGTAGTTCGACTCTTTAGTAGCACTCTCAATCAATCAAGCATTTCCCGCATAAGGATCAATCCTTCTATCCAAATAACAACATATCTATCTATTTTTCTATATTACCATGCTCTAATGACAACAACACCAACAACCAATTTAACTTTGTAGAATCCTTCATAAATACTCTCAAGATCAAAGTTTGAAGTGTAAATGTTTGAGTAAATATGAAGATATATGAACTTTAAAACTTTAATCAATGATATATTGAACACCTGTAACAATGAACAATTTAATCACACAAATAATTCATCCACAACACAATATGTAACCTAGGGAAAACCCTCAAAATAGCGAGGATGCAAAACCCAACAATTATTTAGAGTATAATAGATAGATTTGTGAAGAATGAATTTTACACAATAACAGATTGCCTGATAAGAGAGAACACAAAGCAATAGAGAAGAAAGATCAACTATATCTAGTGTAATAAACTTGCCATGTTCCCAACACATTAATAACAAGCCAAAATCACTGTCAAACACACAATAGCGAATGCTTGCATCACAGGATGCTTCCAGTGCATCATAATTACGAGTTGCCTTCAAGAGTGCCAAGTCGGTTCATTGGAATCATCATCATGCACAAGATATGCACCATACCTTCCATCATGGACTTTAAATCAAATTTAACTGTCTTTGGAGTGAACTCAACATATAACTTGATGCATGACCACTTAATTAGGAGGCTAACTTAGGTGTCATAGTGTTGTAACTCAAGTGTTGACATGCAAACTCTTTTCTAATTGAAGTGCCATCCTTTTATTAACTTAAGTGTAGTCTTTTAGTTTACTAAAGTGCAACAAATTTAGTTAACTAGTCCTTATTTATTTAACACTTAATTACCTATTATTAGTTGAATAGTAATCACACTGAGTTCCTTGATTAATTGATACATGCATCATTACAATTAAGACTTTTACTGAAGCCTTATTAATTCGAGTTCACTAAGAATTCCTTAGGAAATTTGAATTCTCTCTCTTGTTATCTCTTTATTTATTATCTCTTTATATTTATTGCATGGTCCATGTGTTAAATTTAATCATCTATCATATTGTATTATACTCAGAAGAATTGTCACATGCTATGATCATATTATATTACTCTTGGACCATATAGTCATATGCTAAAGTAATTCACTCTAGAGGAAATAATTCTCTAGAGGAGACTTAATAAATTTATCCATCTCGAATGACCATGGTTAGTAATATATCACATAACATTTATGCTTCACTATGCAAAGCATTTACCTCTATGACTGGAGGATCACCCCATGGGTACCCACTCTCTCTAGGTGTCCGCATGAGAATCATGACTTGATATTACTTACAATCCCATCTCCATAAATGGAAGTCCATATCATAGGGTACCGTCTATGAGAATCATTTACTTGATATTATCCACAAGATTGACTTGATATTATCCACAAGTCTTCATTCTTTGATATTATTCATAAGACTTTACAATACAACACCACCACCTCAATCATATGAGAATATATATAGGACTTGATATTACTCATAAGTCTCGACTTGGTATTACTCATAATTTTGGAGAATGACTCCCGATGTTGTACATTCAACACTCCCTCTCAATGAGGGAGGCATTCTTTTCTATACTAGGTATTTTCTACCATACTCATCTTGTCTGGGAAGTAACTATGCTTCGTCACATATAGAGGCTTTGCTAACACGTCCTTATTTTTGCAATATGCTCTTCGACATCCATGTACTGAAGTCTTACCCTATAGGACCATGTCTCTTATGAAGTGATACTTCATCTTAATGTATTTCAACTTAACATGAAACACTAGGTTCTTAAAAAGGATTAATTATAACACCTAATAACTGTAGGCTCAAGTCTCTCACCCTAGTAGGTATCTTTCCAAGATAGACTATTCCTTGACAAGTAGTACTATCTGTAATACAGTTTTCTTTTGTAGTCCTATATGAAATATACATAGTTAATCCCAAGCTATATAATAGGTATACTATGTATCAATTACTGTAAAGAACCTATTCTAATGTACCTCAAAGTACCCAAACATATGCTTAGTAGTAAGCATAAAATACAACAGGTCTACTAAGTACATTAAGAGACCAACATGCTACTTATTCATGGTAGCATCATCTAGATCCGATCCAGAATGTAGTTTCCCTAAACTAGAAACTATGGATTTTAAATCCATCATATACAAAATTTTACAACACACATTAAATGTGTAATATCATTGCAAAAGGAAAATATCATCTTTCCTTTCAATCTTCAACATTTGTTGAATTCTAGAATCTTCTACCAACTGGAGAAGTTCTCTGTGATCATGTCATTCTCTATGATGTTCTTCAAGGCCTGGCCACTTTCAAAGTGGTTTCTTTTCTCTTTTCTTTATACCACAATACCCCACTAATCCAAATGTATGGCTATCTAACCTCTCCAAGAGGTTTAACTACTCTCCGACATTCCTGAATATAACCCTTCTTGAGTATTTGATAGTATTTGTGGCCTTGACAATGTCTCTACTCTTGTGGATTATTTCCACAAGATATATTGCAACCCATGGTTTCCTAAGCCATGTATCATGACTAATTAGTGGAGATTTTATTTGCTATTTCCCATGAAGACACACCAATACTTTCTATTCAACTAGAGGATACTTTCCGTTTTACAACCAAGCTTGTTCCTAAGTACTCAACTTACTTTGGACATGGGTTTAGTAAGAATGTTGAAAATTCTGCACATGTCTTAGATATAACTGACTAGGAACCTCATGAAGCTTTACTTCTTTACAATATGCTCTATCTAGAGCAATATATCTGATGTGACATTTCTTAATCACTACACTAGTTATAATCCATATATCCTTGAAACTTTATTTCATTTTCCGAGACGTATATGAGTCCACATTTGCTCGTACCAAGTAGGTATTTTAACACATGCTTTATTGTACATGTCTATGTACTGAATCCAAAGCATACATTTGATCTTGGTGATAAAAATACACATCTTAACTGAATTTGATATCCTTCAAATATGAAATAAGAATTGTCAAATTCATATTTATCTTCATATGTGTAGTCATGGACTTACAATCCATCACCCCAAAACTTTTTAGGATCTCTATTGCATATTTTCCTTAATTGAGGAAAATATTTTTTTGGTGACTACAACACCTCTAATGGTGAATACCACACCTCTAATCCCAAGAATCATAACAAGATTCTTGAATATTGTTCTCAGGTTCCTTTTGAATATGAGCATCATGCAGGTCTCCTCTTAATAGGAGATACATCAACCATGTTCACTAGTTCTTCCTGAGCTAGTGAATATAGCTTCTCCCTTTCAACATCTGGATGTGAGAATCATAATATGGGTCCTCCATTAATGAGTCTCATGCTCATCTATGTCTGAAGCTCTCTTCACACATGAATGTAAATAAGATAATTTAAATATCTTCAGAAGTCTTCTCATCTATCAGAATAGTACGAGGGATTATATTATGAATTCTTCCTAAGAAACATGGGAACCTATTGATCTTCTCTCTTTCAAGATTAGCCATCAGAACGACTCCATATTCAATACATGCCATTTTCAACTTGTAGGTTAGGGAATATGGTTTTTCCCTACATGAAAATTTATTCAAATGATTCGAAACATTGCATAACCATGAAATTCATTCATATGAATACTTCAGTGTACTGGTCAATGGTTCACACAATTTATATACATATAATTAATGTATCAGCATAACAAACATTCATATCCCATGAAAATTATGCAGCCCCATATTCATAAAAAATTATGCATCCCCATATTCATTTTTAATTAATCATAACACATAATTTCATGAGATTTACTATATGCCATTAAAAGACAAACTATATGGTCACCATGTTGTTTCATAACAGACTTCCTAACTCTAGGAATCCATATAGCTATATAACTGTAATGAAATACATTCAAAACCCTTTATATCTGATTTATAAAAAAACATATGATAATAAAAGTACACAATCTTCTCTTTTATTGTTTTGTGTAGGCTTCCTCTTGATATTTGCATCCTTGCAAAGACTACATAATTCCTACTTTATTCAATGCAACTTAATTATGCAAAAATTAAACTGATGCAATAGGTAGCGAATCACAACATGGGAAATTAGGGTCCCATGCAACATAGAGTGAATGCTCTTTTTCTCTATAGGAAATAATCCTTCTGATGATCATCATCCTTTTTCTTGGATGATTTCTTTTGAGAAGGTTCATCTTCTTCTATTGCGGTAGATGCATGAAACCAGTATTCACCCTTTTTATTGTCCTTGCACTCCCTTGCATAGTGACCTTTCTTTAAACAATTGAAGCACTAGGATTTTGACATGTCAAAGTTTGTATTAAACTGCTTCTGCTTTGAATGAAATAACTTCTTTGGAGCGAATGGTTTCCTCCCTTTCTTCATTCTTACCATGAGGGCGATATTTTCTTCCTTGGTGCACACTGACTCACTCTGGATTCTCCCCTCTTGGAGGCAGTCATGCCACAACCTCTCAAAGTTGGGTTTCTCTTCTCGGCCATTTACCGCGACCAATAATGTATCCCAAGAGGATGAAATATCAATAGTGGTGGTTTGAAGAAGATCATGTTCATCCTTCACTACTCCAATGCTAGCAAGCTGATCTCTTACTTGAGAGATCTTAGTGAATAATGTTTCCATCATCTCATCCTTCTCCATATTTAGGTCTCAAATCTTATTCTTCCAATCCCTCTTTTGGATCAAGGCCTTATTCTCACGTAGGTTCATGAATGTATCAAAACACTCATTTGGGGTCTTCAATGGAGCGATCATGGACATGAGATTTTCCTTAATCAAATCATATACGATCTTCTTGGCCTTTTATTGATTCTTATTTAAGTTGAATCACCCTGCATTTGATGTAGGCTCCTCCACCAATGTTGATACAAATCCATGTAGGTCATACTCTTCAAGAATGTTTAATACCCTCACCTTCCAAGTGTTGAAGTTGGAGGTGCCTTTAATGGTATTTTGGTCAGATGGAGATCGATGTCATGGCTCTCAAAATTTATCAACTTCTTAATATATACACAGGATTTCATTTGCTAAACAAAATTAACCTCCTTCACGCCCTTTGCTTTGATACCACGTGAATGTTTGAGAAAATATGAAGATTTATGAACTTTAAAACTTTAATAAATGATATATTGAACACTTGTGACAATGGACAATTATATCACAGAAATAATTCATCCATAACACAAGATGTACCCTGGGGTAAATCCTCAAAACAAAGAGGATGAAAAACCCTAGCAATTTTCAGAGTAAAATAGATAGATTTATAGAGAATGACTTTTACACAATAGCAGATTTCCCGATAAGAGAGAAAATAGAGCAATAGATAAGAGAGATCAACTGTATCTATTGTAATGAACTTGCCATGCTCCCAACACATTAATAACAAGCCAAAATCATTGTCAAGCCCACAATAGTGAATGATTGCATCATAACCGTGAGTTTCCTTCAATAGTGCCAAGTTGGTTCTTTGGAATCATCATCATGCAGAAGATATGCACTATACCTTCCATCATGGACTTTAACTCATAGTTAAATATATTTGGAGTGAACTCAACATCTAACTAAATTCATGACCACTTAGTTAGGGGGCCAAATTAAGTTCATAGTGCTTTAAATAAAGTGTCAACATGCAAACACTTTTCTAACTGAAGTGTCGTCCTTTGATTAACTTAAGTGTAGTATTTTAGTTTAACTAAAGTGTAAACACTTTATTTAACTAGTCCTTCTTTATAAGACTAAATTAAATATTATTAGCTGAATAGTAATCACTGTGAGTTCCTTGATTAACTAATACATGCTTTATTACAACTCAGGATTTTACTGAGGTCTTATCAATTCGATTTCACTAAGACTTCTTTAGGCATTTCAAATTCTCTCTCTCATTCTCTCTTTATTGCTTATCTATTTATCTTTACCGCATAGTCTATGTGTTAACATTAATCACCTATCATATCATAATATAATCAGAAGAATTGTCACACACTATGATCATATTATATTACATTCAGACCATATATTCATATGCTAAAGTAATTCACTCCAGAGGTGATCCATCTCTAGAGGAGACTTAATAGCTTTATCCATCTTGAATGACCATGGTTAGTAATATATCACATAAAATTTATGCTTCACTATGGAAATCATTTACCTCTGTGAGTGGAGGCTCACCCCATGGGTACCCACTCTCTCTGGGTGTTCGCATGATAATCATGACTTGATATTACTCACAAGTCCAGCTTGATATTACTCACAATCTCATCTCTATAACTGGATGTCCATCTCATAGGGTACCATTTATGAGAATAATTTACTTGATATTACCCACAAGTCTGACTTGATATTATCTGGTGCAGGACGGATCAACCACAACCAACCCAACCAGCACTTCCAGGATCTAGTGGCTCCTACACTTAGCAGGACTGCCAAATTTATCCCTCAACCAAATTTTGCGCTAAAATCGCCTCCCCTCAATTCTACTCCTGCAATAGGGTTTCTGCAAGAGGATTGTGAGATACGGGATGCCGACAAACCTTCCGAAGTTTCCTCCCCCACAACTTCCTTTCCGCAATAGTTTTTCCACAAACGGGTTACGGGATGCAGGATTTAAACTTTCCAAAGTTGCTCCCCTACAACTCTCCTTCCGCAACTTTTCTCCCGTAACTTTTATGACCAACAGATATTTGTGGCCTTCTCCACGACCATCGATCTATTCTTTGATGCGAATCTCATAGACCTTTGTGGATCCATTATCGTCCTCGCAACTTTCGTTGCAGATATTTATTGGAGCATCAGATATCTGTTTGTGGACTCAATATCCACCGTTCATTCTCTGCAATAAACTGGTTAAGGTATAAAATCTACGGGTTGTGCTGATTGATCAGAGAATCGATCAATATAGCCTGCAATATCTACAGGCTATATTGATCGATTCAGTAGCCTAGCACTTCTATGCATGCATTTACAACCTATTTCACTACTCAAGCAACAAATTCATGCGTGAATCAACAATTTCACAGAAATACACGGGCATTCAGGAAACCACCGAAGTCAGTTCTTCACGGATTCACAATTCAAAAGAGTAAATGCATATAGGCTAATAATACTGTAAACACACAGGTACTCTTCCTATTAAGCAACCACACAAACACACAGCTAATATCTCTTATTCAATCTATTAAAATATTTACAAGTAGAACCAGATGCAGGTCTATTTGTCTCTCCGCAAACTCGAAATTCTAATGTTGAAGAGTAGAACTAAAGAAAAAAGAACCCCCTCTACTTCTCTTGTCATGTCCCTGCCCCTTTATTGGATGGAGAGGACGCAACGTTTGCTGCGATATAATCTGGGATATCTAATTACCATGAACATACACATGATAAAATGAAATGCATTGAACTAATACATGCATAGATGCATAAACATTTAACATACAACATAAGCATATCCATTCCATTAATTCACATGTTCATCATTTTCATTAATCAAATACAATGCATAGATTTAAAAAAAAAAATACTTATCTTATGAAGAATATCGTCCCGCAACCAACTATTTCGCTTCACATTCCACCCAACCATAGGCCAGCGTGCTCCTTAATCTCTCAGCAACACTGCCACCCCCGAGCTGGGCATGAGTCCCACAAGGAATAAGGAACACTAGAAGGCTCACACATAGCCAAGGATACCGCAAAATTCAGCCAAGCCAACACAGTTTGGTTTATCAGGCTGCAAATGAGATGGATAGGTTGACCGCTAAGCTAGTGAGCTCCACAATAGAGCCATGGAAACATGCACCAAATTTAGCCTAGATTCTAAACAATTACCCACCCAACACAAGGAAGCATCCCCTTCTCTGCTACACAGTCCCTCGAGCTATTCCTTCCCTTATAGTGTTATTCAGGGTGTGAGAAGAAGAAAACCAGGCCCCTAGATCTGTTTGTGAGGTTCCTTCACACACTAGGTTTATCAAGCTGGTCAAGTCCCATTTCCACTCCCAATTCAACACAGACCAAAGCACAAATGCATATACAACAATATAAACAATTTGTGGGTTGAGGAAATCAGTTTGGAAACAAAATGAATTTCCAAGGTGGGTGAAAACAACCCCCTAACAACAATTCGTATCCCAGGGACGTTTTGGCCCTAACATGGCAAAAAACGAAATCAATACACAACAATTATAGTGTTGGGCATGGACAAAAACGTCCTCGAAGCTAAAATCAGAAATGGTAAGTGGGTAAAACAACCCTAGGAGCCAAAATTGATTTCACCAAATTTTCATTGGCTTCACGTGGGAAAAAACGACCTCCATAGACACCCAGAAATCATGGCCTCTTCTCCAATATGCTGGGCATTGCAAAAAACGGATTCCTAGCCTAGGAAACAATGACAAAAGCGTTAAGACAAGAGCCCAGGCATTGCGATTTGCAAATATGACTTCCCATTCATGGGGAAAATGAAGGAAACTGTAAAAACGTGGATGTGGAATGCACAACAACTCCAAAAACGTGAGTGAAGAGGCCCATGAACTCCAAAATCATGAATGAAGAACACACTGCAGACCAAAAACGTGAAGGTAAATAACTCCCAAGCTTTCCCTGTGTGAGGAAATGGAGGACGTGGGTGTATGGAAAAATGGGCATGCTTTTTGGGTGTTAACTTGCCCCAAAAGTCAAAAATGTTTTTCCCCAAATTCGAATTTCCTGCCCATACTCTTCCCATCCCCATGCAATAACTACTTCAAACATATTCTCGCACAATTAAATGATTGGGTGAATGAGCCAAGAAAGGTTGTTGACTGTTTCATGGGTTCTCCCTTTGACATTTGACTTTTCCCCATTGGCCCCAAAGGTTAAATATTCCCCCCCCGTTATCCTTAGGAAATCATGCCCCCATCTCATTATTTGTTGCATTGACATAGCTGGTTGTGGGTTTTTAATTAAATTGCATATTTAATTAATTATAATTAATTATTTAATTAATTATAAGGTGTCGGCTCGCACAAAATAATTATATTTAATTAATTTATAAAATTAATTATATTTAATTAATTTACATGATGCGAAAATTATAATGTGTCGACTCGCACAAAATACCATCGGCAATGATTTTTAATCGCCGAAACATAAAACGTTAAATCAATGGTGGGTGTTTTTCCTTTAGCTCCACACCATGATTAAATACAATATAGACATCATATACATTTTTAATGCAAACAGGGTCAAAACCGGGGTGTTAGATCTCTAATATGCCTATTTAAGCTAAACTGTTACTCCTACACTGAGTGGTCCTGCAACTAAAAACAAACAACTACAAAGCATGATGAAAATGTCCCTATCACAAACAAACAAATTGCGGCTTGATATCCACATAGGGAGTCATGATACAAAATCACTCCTACCGCCACTAACCAACTATGACTCATCAAACATACAAAAATATGTCATAGCATGTGACCAACTCATCACATTGCTGGCATGCCATGATGCTCCTGCATCAGACTCGCAAGGGTGAAAAATTATGAACTCCTATACATTAGATTAGGTACAGTGAAACCCTTGGCTTCCAACTCTGTAGTGCTCATCCAAGTAGAATCGTCTGTTAGTCACTTCTTCCATTTGACCAAATACTCTAGATAGTCCTTCTTCCTTGTGCTCTTTACCACTTTAGTGTCTAGAATGGCCTCAACTTCCAATGGTTATGCCACAGGAATTTTCACCACCCATTGTAAGTCTTCAGTAGGATCTTCACCTTCTGCAAAGGTTCCAGTATCACCTGCTACATAAGGATATAGATCTGCAACATTAAAGATTGGTGAAATACCCACTCCTATAGGCATCTCTAACTCATAAGAATTTGCTGAATTTTTTTTGAGTATCTTGCAGGGTCCAATATTCTTCATCTTCAGCTTGTTATACTCTCCTTTTGGAAATTTGTCCCTCTTTAGATATTCTAAGACCAAATCTCTACCTTATAGCTCTTTTCTCTGGCCTTGTGACTGGTGTTACTTTGCTGTAACCTTGCTTTCACTTACTCCTGCAGTTCACTGATCCTCGTTGCAAACTCTTCTCCATCAACACTCCTTTTCTCCAATTGACCTAAGTCACACTCCTCTTGGATGCATTCCATACATAATTTTAAATGGACTCATCCTTGTACTTCTATTTGGTGAATCATTATAGGCAAACTCAGCTTGAGCTAATACTTTGTCCCACTACTTAGGAATCTCTCCAATCAGACTTCTCAACATGTTCCCCAGGATCCTATTAACTACCTCTATTTGTCCATCAGACTGTGGGTGACATGATGAATTGAATTTTAGCATGGTACCCAACTTTTTTCCACAAGGTCCTTCAGAAATGACCTGTGAACTTCACATCTTTGTCTGATACAATGCTTCTAGGTAAACCATGTAGTTTCACAACTTCATTGAAAAACAAGTTAGCAATGTGTGTAGCATCATTAGTCTTGTAACATAGAATGAAATGTGCCATCTTAGTGAATCTATCAACAACTATGAACATATAATCATGCCCCTTTTGAGTTCTTGGTAAACCTAGAATGAAATCCATACTCACAGAATCCCAAGGCCTAGTTGGAATAGGCAATGGTGTATACAACCCTATGTTCTGGCTTCTCCCTTTAGCATGCTGACATACTCTGCATCTGCTTAAAAAATTCTCAACTTCAAGCCTCATCCTTGGCCAAAAATAAAAATGACCTAACTGTCCAAAGGTTTTATCACTTCCAAAGTGACCTTCCATACCTCCATTGTGTTTTTCCTATATAAAGTTCTCTCTCATGGAACACTTTGATATACAAAGTCTACTATTTCTAAAGAGTAAACCATCTTGTAGTGTATACTCCATCCATGGATCTCTATCCACCTCCACTGGATTCTTACAAGCTTTGTAATCCTCATGGAAATCAATGTCAGCCTCATACAAATCCATTAAATGCTCAAATCCCAAGACTTGGATCTGATTCTCTTGCATAATCAACAGTCTCATTCTTAAGGAATCAACTACTTTGTTTGACTATTCACTTATGTGTTTCAACACAAAGGAAAAGCTCCGTAAGAACTCAACCCATTTGACATGTTCCAGGTTCAACTTAGGTTGCTGCATGATGTATTGCAATGCGTGGTTATAAATATATAACACAAATTCTCTAGGCATCAAATAATGTCTCCAATGCTTCATTGCTTGAACAATAGCATAAAACTCTTTGTCATAAGATGAATACTTCTGATTTTCATCATTCAGCTTCTCACTGAAATACGCTATAGGCCTGTCCTCCTGACTAAGCACAGTTGTGATTGATACTCCACTAGCATCACACTTTACTTGGAAATGGTGTTTGAAGTCTGGAAAATTCAATACTGGTTGCTTAATGATCTTCTTCTTCAAGAACTGAAAAACTCCTTTCAACCTCTGCTGTCCATTGAAATGGCTGTCTATCCTTCTTAATTGTCTCGACAATAGATGCACAAATACCACTGAAATTCTTTATAAATTTCCTATAAAAACTTGCCAATCCATGAAAACTTTGTACCTCAAATATGTTAGTAGGTGAAGGCCAATCAATGATTGCTTGCACCTTTTCTGGATCCATATTCAACCCATCTCTCAAGATAACAAAACCTAAATATACCAGCTCTGGCTTCATAAATGTACACCTCTTCACATTTATCAACAACTTTTCATGTTGCAGCCTCTCCAAAAAATATCTCATATGCTTCAGATTCTCTTCTCCAGTTTGGATGAAAACCAAAATGTCATCAAGGTAAACTAACACAAACTTACCTATGAAATCTCTCAATACTTCATTCATCAATCTCATAAAAGTGCTTAGTGCGTTGGATAATCCAAATGGCATGACCAACCACTCATACAACCCATCATTAGTCTTGAAGGCTGTCTTCCACTCATCTCCTTCTTTGATTTTGATATGATGATATTGACTCTTCAAATCCAGTTTTGAAAAGCACGTTGCCCCAATTAGGAAATCCATCATGTCATCCATCCTTGGTAATGGAAACCTATATCTGATAGTAATATTGTTAATTGCTCTGAAGTCAGTACACATTCTCCACTCACCATCATTCTTTGGTGTCAGTACTGTTGGTACTGCACATGGACTCAGACTCTTATGGACCAACTCTTTATCCAACAATCCTTGGACCTGTTTCCTCACTTCTTCATTCTCTTGAGGTGTCAACCTATACATTGCCATGTTTGGTAAACTAGCTCCTGGAATAAAGTCATTTTGATGAGTTATATCCCTCATTGGTGGTAACTCGTTGGGTAAATCATCCACCACGATGTCACTAAACTCACTCAGCATATCCTGAATATCCTCAGGTATATTTGTCACATTAGTCTTCATTTTCACCACTCTTGGTTTGCATACCACCGCATAGTTCAATGCTTCCTCCTCAATCTGTTGCAAATATTCTTTTCCTGACAACATCAAGACTTTGGGTGTTGACTGTCCTTCTGTACATCCTTCTTGTAAAGGGTGAAGTACATGTATTATCCCATTCTTCTCAAAGCTATGATAGTTACTCCTACCATCATGAGTCACTTTCTTAACAAATTGCCACGGTCTTCCTAACAATATATGACAAACATCCATGGGATAAAATCACACAAAATATTGTCCTTAAATGGACCTATTTGGAAATCAACTTCACACTGCTCACTTACTAGGATTTTATGTCCTTAATGTAACCAATATACTTTGTATGGAACATGATGCTTGGTCCTCTTTAAACTCATCTTCTCCACCATCTCTATGGAAACAAGATTTTCAGTGCTCCCACCGTCAATCACTATCTTACGACACTTCCCTTGGACTTTACATGTAATCCTGAATAAATATTTTCTTTGAGCAGGATCTGCCTGCTCCTTCTTAGGTTTCAACAAGAGTTTATTCATCATCAAATACTCTCCTGTCTTTGGCAAGACTTCCGTCACTGTTGACTCTTCTTGATGTTGCTCATTCTGAGCTACATAGGCTCCTCTCTATCCTACATCTTCCTTCCCTAGACATTCAAATGATTTATGCCCCAATTGGTTGTATTTGTAGCACCTAATGAAAGCTCCTATGCCTCTTTCTCTACCTCTACTTTCTTGGTAAGTTCCTCTTGGGATCGAGTCACCTCCTCTACCATGCTGCTCTTGCTGGTTAGAGTTACTTGATTCTCCCCTCTATGCTCCAAATCTTCCTCTTCCAGCTGCTTGTCCTCTTCCTTTGGTTGAAGCTTGACCTATGTTGAATCTCTGCTTCCTCGCTATCTTTTCTTCTACCGTTAAGGCACATTGATACGCCTCCTCCATTGTTATAGGTGATATCATGCTGATATCTTCTTGGATATCCATTCTTATACCATTGACATCTCTAGCAGGCTTCTCTGTCGACTCTTCCACATTCCTGCCCTTAGGTTTACTTTGTAGAACTCTTTAGTGTACTCTCTCACTGTTAACAATATTTGTATAAGGTTATGTACTTGTCTATATAGAATCAAAAAGTAATCTTTGGGCAAGACCTTAGCCCTCCTCTTTGCTACCATCCTATCCCATCTCTTTATCAACGAATTATTCTTCCTCCTTCTTTCTGCTTGCACACTATCCCACCACAAGGATGCATGCCCTTTCAACATTGTCACAACCAATATGAATCTCTTGTCTTCTTCAATCTCGTCGTACTCAAAGTATTTATCCAACTCATTGATCCAATCAATGAGATGCTCAACAATGAGACTTCCATCACAGGTGGGCAACTTAGGTTTCAGCCTTGAATTTTCTCCTAGAATCGATCTGAAATAACTTAGCTCAGGTGTCTCCTGCATAGGTGCAACTTCTTCTCTTTTCTCTTCATCCTCAGGTTCACTTACATCCCCTTCTTCTAGGCCTCTTCATCTGTCTGTCTCCATGGCTTCTAGATGTGCTCGTAGCTCCCTCATTTCTTCCATAACTTCTGCATTCCCTGCTGGTCGACCTTTGTCACGACCTCTTTCTCTTCCTACGTGTGTAGCCATCCTTTTGCACTATGCCTCTGCAATAACAGTTCTCTTTCAAACTGCTACAACTTACCTCACCAAGACCCTTCTCTGTATTGGTCGTTTGGTAACGTTGGTTCTCTATCTAGAACCTCTTGAGCACTCTTCTTTGCTCTTTTAGGATTCTACTGCTACACTTTTCTCTCACATGAGCTTCTCCTTGCTCTGATACCAAAATTGGTGTAGGACGGATCAACTACAGCCAACCCAACCAGAACTTCCAGGATTTGGTGGCTCCTACACTTAGCAGGACTACCAAATTTATCCCTCGACCAAATTCTGCACTAAAATTTCCTCTTTGAAATAGGGTTTCCATAAGCGGGTTGAGGGATGCGCGATGCCGAAGAACCTTCTGAAGTTGTCTCCCCCGCAACAGTTTTTACACAAGCGGCCTGCGGGATGCGGGATGCGAGATGTCAACTTTCCGAAGTTGCTCCCCTGCAACTCTCCTTCCACAAATTTTCTCTCGTAACTTTTATGACCGTTAGATCTTTGTGGCCTTCTCCACAATCGTCGATCTCTTCTTTGATGTGGATATCCCAGAACTTTGTGGATCCATTATCACCCTCACAACTTTCATTGTGTATCTCTACTGGACCGTAAGATCTCCGTCTGCGGACTCAATATCCATTGTTCATTCTTTGCAATAAACTGGTTAAGGAAGAAAAGTTGTGGGTTGCGCCGATTTATTAGAGATTCAATCAATCCAACCTGGAATCTCTAAGATTAAGTATCCTAGCACTTCTATGCATGCATTTACAACCTATTTCACTACTCAAGAAACAAATTCATGCGTGAATCAACAATTTCATTGAAATACATGGGTATTCAGGAAACCACCGAAGTTGTCGCTTCACGGATTCACAATTCAAAATAGTAAATGCATAGAGGCTAATAATATTGTAAACACATAGCTACTCTTCCTATTAAGCAACCACAAAAACACATAACTCGTCTCTCTTCTTCAATCTATTAAAATATTTACAAGCAGAACCAGACGCAGGTCTGTCCGTCTCTCTGCAAACTCAAAATTCCAATGCTGAAGAGCAAAACTGAAGAAAAAAGAACCCCCTCTAATTCTCTAAACTGCCTATTTAAGATAAATTATTACTCCTACATTGAGTGGTCCTACAACTGAAAACAAACAACTACAAAGCATGATGAAAACGTCCGTATCACAAACAAACAAACTGCGGCCTGATCTCCATGCAGGGAGTCATGATACACAATCACTCCTATCGTCGCTAACCAACTATGACTCATCAAAAAAACAAAAATATGCCACAACATGTGACCAACTCATCACATTGTTGGCATGCTACGATGCTCCTGCATCATTATCCACAAGTCTTCAATATTTGATATTACTCATAAGACTTTACACTACACCACCACCACCTCAATCATATTATATATAGGACTTGATATTACTTAGAAGTCCCAACTTGATATTACTCACAAGTTCAGAGAACGACTCCTGATGCTATACATTCAACACGAAAATATAGGTTCCAAGTTTAGTTTTCTCAAACTCAATTTTGTCCCTTTCACAAATCCTAATTCTCTCCAAAAGGTCACCCCCATAATCCTTCTCCCAAACTTTCCTTTATGCCTTCTCCCACCACCTTCCTAGCCTTCGGAGAAGAGTCCTAGGAATTTCACATAATAATAAAATAATATCCTCACCTACCCACCATAAATAATTTTGACTTTACACACAATAGATAAAATAAAAAAAAAATCAAATCCAATCCTAACAAGTTATACAACTTGAGGAGAACCTGAAAGTGTCCTCGTTTTCTGGAAGTCAATTTTAATAGTTGTGTTTAGCTCCGTTTCAAAAAGTGTGTATACTAGTAGCACATTTTTTTCATTTTGAACCATTTTTTTGCGATTTTGAATCTGCTTAGTCCTAAAAATATTTTTTTATTTTTAAATGTGTTTTTTCAAAGTTAACAAAAAAATACATTTAATAGCTAGTTATAAAAAAAAATATGTACATTTTGGAAAAATTTTCACATTTAGAAGCTAATTATATATATATAGTTTGG
>LPNX010842948.1:666510-747604 GCA_001517045.1 Pseudotsuga menziesii | reverse complement strand
ATACTATTTAACATTATTTTCCATAAAGTGATGAATTACATAAACTCAACAAAAAATATACCATATATTTGTAATAACATATTAAAAACTTATTTTTTATTCTTAAAATAAAATAGTAAAATAAAAAATTTACAAAAATATCTTATAACAAATTTGTCAAATTTAACATTTTCCTCCATCACATAAAACTAATCAAAAATATTTTGTAAAACAAAATCTGTATCAAATTGACATTTTCTAGATCTTGGCTCTTTCCCTAGACTTCAATGTGCTATCGACTTCAAAGATATAACTACAAATTCCTAAATCAAAATTTGATCGATATAGTTTTTTTTCCTGTAAACTTTACAAATTACAACTAAACATTTAAAAAATACAAATATAAAAATATATTAACAAGCTAAAATAAAATAAAAACCATATACTAAAACAAAAATGTTTAAAACTTACATTACAAAAACCTAAATAACACACACACACACACTAAAAAAACAGATAATAGAAAACAAACAAATGCTTCAAGTTTATTGCGTGGAGAGGCGCTCTATAGCCTAACATGAGGGAGATATTGTAACGTTTGTCGATATTATGTTGTAACATTTATTATCAACAAAATAATAAATAATGAAAATTTTAATTATCCGCCAAAATAAATGTCCACCACAAAAACAACCTAATATGGGGAAGGTTTTGTAATGTTCCTACCCAACAAAACAATAAACAATAAAAAGATCAATTATCCGCCAAAAAAAATGTCGGTCAGAAAAACAAAACAATATGGAGGAGATGTTGTAATGTTTACTACCTAACAAAAAAAAAAAATTATCCGCAAAAAAATGTTGGCCTTGCACATGGTTTTAAAACTATGTAGGGGGACATGTTGTAATGTTTGTGTTTAACAAAATAAAAAAATGTTATATGTTTGGTATAAATAATATTAAATATTAATAATAAAAATATTATGTATCGACTTTAAATAAAAATATGTGTCTTCTGGTTTGAATCAAATCAATAGCTATATAAGGCACACCAAAGTTGATAGCTCCTTAAATACAATATTTAAAAAAAAGTTTACATTTCAAGAAAATCTCTCTTGATACTTGATAAAACCTAGGATTTGAATCTAGTAATAAAAAAACCTAAAATAAAATATAAAAAATCAAAACAAATAATTAAAAAAACAAGAGCCACGAGGTGGCAATGTCCCCAACATTGCATTCGTGATAGCTAGTAGTTTGCAATTGCCTATGCAAAAAACTAAAACTCAATAAAAATAGATTAAATTTTGTTATAGCCTACTTAAAACTCAATAAAAATAGAATAAATGTTGTTATAACCTACTTAGGCATCATCCTTTTGAGGATGGTAGAGATTTGACTACTTAGAAGACTCTAGACTCAAGTTCTATTTCAATGGATCCAAAGTGAGGATGAGCTTTACCAGCTTTGCGAGAACGACTACTACATCTCAAATAGGCCATGAAAGACATAAAGACAAGCCTAAATACAAAGTGGGGATGAACCATTTTTTATTAGCTAGATGATAAATTGCCGATGCTTGTGGTGGTTATCTCAAATAGGCCATGAAAGACATAAAGACAAGCCTAAATACAAAGTGGGGATAAACCATTTTTTATTAGCTAGATGATAAATTGTTGATGCTTGTTGGGTGGTTAAGTTAATTCCTTCAGTATCAGAGTTGGAAACCAACTTCTCCTTCTAAAATGGTACCCACCTCTCTGTTGGAGTTGCACATTTGGGCTTGAAAAGTAACTTATTCTCTAAAGGAAGGGTAGAAAGGAAAAACAAAGGCAATGAAAGTGAGGACACCACTCCAACAGAGAGTGGTGTCATATTCAAGTGTCATATTTACAGGTAAATTTTTTGTTGATTATATGAAGTGTCATATTCAAAATATGACATTTTCCATTCCATAGGTCAATTAAGATTTTTCGACCACCTATAAATTATAAATAAAATATATAAGATATTAAATTGTCCCATTTATAAAAAATAAAATAAACACACATAATGTACATAAAAATTTAGATAATTGAAATAATATATTAAGTTCAACATCAAAATAAATCTACATTTTTTTTTAAATTTGGCATAAAATCAAGACAATAAATATATTTACAAAAATCAACAATAAACCTTATTAAAATTTCCAATTCACTTATCAAAATAATATTTTTTATTTTTATTTTTTATAATGGTACATGTAACTCTCATTAACTTTATAAATGGATACCCAAACCAAACCAATGGATGCTATGTAGATTCATGTTCCCATAACACACAACCCATTACAAATCTTGCTAATACAACAACTAGTGTTGATATGAAAAGAAGCTTTATTGTAGTCAATTTTTTTCATTATGATAACAATCTTTCTTTGTTAATGTAAATTTTGCAAGGTGATCTTGATTACGGCGGAAATCCTTCCTCGGATGCCAATCCATTATGTTGGTTCTGATTGACCATTTGATAAAAATATACTTAATAATAAAAAAAGAAAAAAAAGACATAAGCATAAATGCAACAACTGAAGCGATCATTTGATCAGGGATCTTCACAACAGGTGGCAGACTACATGGACTACTGGAAATAGCAAGTGAAGTATGCCGTGGTCATTGCCTTTACCTGATGACCAGGGATCTTCATAACATGTGGTAGGTTGCATGGACTACCGGCAATAGTAAGTGAAGTATGTTGTGGTCACTACCTTTACCCGATGATAAGGGATGTTTACAACAGGTGGCAGACTGCATGGACTACCGACTACATGGACTATCGGTAATAGCAAGTGAAGTATGCCATGGTCACTGCCTTTACCCGATGATCAAGGATCTTCATAATAGGTGGCAGACTGCATGGACTACCGGCAATATCAAGTGAAGTATGGCGTGGTCACTGCCTTTACCCATCACTGGTATATATTAATGGAGAGTCCTGGTTGGCTAGCTGATTTTTTCTTGCATTTTTAGTTGGAGAGAATGCTGAGCTGTGATCAATTTCCTTACAGGGTTGTAGTGTATTCGCTAAGGTTTCTGGCTCCACTATGTCTGTTTTCTTCTTAATGTGTTAAATTTCTGAAATTTGTTGCAGCATTACGCCATTTTTGTCCAGGCTATGGAGTGTTTGTTTTTGTTGAATCCTGCATCAATCTCAACTCGTTTTAAAGTGTTCTTGCCAGATTTGGTGGCTTCTTTATATCTTTCTTCAAGCTTCCGCAAAATTCTCGCCATGCTCACCATCCTTTCACTCATTCTATAGTGTCTTGACCACTTTGGAGGTTATTCTAAAGCTTTAACTTTTTTTTTGCAAATGTGGACAATTGTCCCTTATATATAGTAGGAACTTGTTTCTTTACCTGCATCTGTAAACCACAGGTTCCTTTTTACTCTGTCATGTTTTATACATTTCACACACTACAATTCGACTTGGATTACGGCAACAAAAATAACATCAATACACCGATGAAGTGCGGATTACGTTAAGAATTCAAATCAGTATATTTACGGATTATGTCATGCAAATTGGCATACTTTACCATAATCTGCCGGCATACTTTACCATAATCTGCTAGATTCTGAAGAGTTTGCGTAGCAATGCCATAGCTGTTTGAATATACAATTGTAGATCCGGGAAGAGAAGCTTGCAAGTTTGCAAGTGTCGGTTTCCACTTTTGATTGAAGGTTTCCACTTCTTATTGAATTTGCATGATGCAACATTTATTCTCTCGTTACATGGCCTTTTAGCCTTCCAGCAAAAGCTAGGTATGTTCTCTCTGAAGGTGAACACCCCAATATAGACAGACCCGCCACAAGCATTTTCGGAGCCCCTGTATTGTACACATCCTGTCACAAACACCTATCAAAATTAATATTCCTAACTACAAATATCCACTAATGGCTGTAAAATGCATGTAAATTGTTCTTACAATGTTTTGCACTTCCTTTTCATAGATCTAAACTTCCTTACAATCTCTTCAACCCTAACCTTAACCGTAAATTATAGTAAACTACATTTTTCTTCCCTTATTTTAAAATGTAAAAACTACATTCAAATAATTCCTAAAACACTAGACTTCCAATATTTAATCCCATGAATATGAATCTCATTGTGGTGGCTATAGTTAAGGATCTCACTATTCCTCTCATTTTCAAACTGGATATGGATATAATACTGGTACTAGATCTGCTACTAGATATGCTACTGGGTCTCAATATCGATAATCAAAATCTCTACTACGAGAATATTACTTTGATTAAATACCAAAGCCGAGTATGCCTCTTACCATGGGTGGGGTAGGCTTATCATCTGGATGGAGATGCTATTTGCAGATATGCTTTCCTATCATGAGTATGCCTGTGTGGATTAGCTGGATTAGAGTAGATTAGATAGAGTAGGTTAGCAGATTAGAGGCATCGTATTATAGGTTATGGAGAACTTGGCACAACCATCTCACTTACTAGGCACGGTGGATCAAGAACTAGTAGTCACGTAGAACTCCCATCCTGTTCACATATCTAGTACTGCATGAACAACCCAATCACTGGGTGTTACTATTGGGAAGGGTAGGCAAGCTATATCTACTGGGTGTGCTGTTGGGATTAATAATTCCTAAAACACTAGACTTCCAATATTTAATCCCATGAATATGAATCTCAAAATGAGAGAACAATAACTAAATTAAGGTTGCAACCTATATATATATAGAGAACCAAGATTAATGAGATAATATACATACTGGGAGATAGTAAACTGAGTTGCACGCGGTTAAATCAAAGGTTTTGAGGGTTGAAATTAAAATAACTGATGCGGAAATCAGCATTTCCCGCACCAATGTAATACATGGACTCACTAATAATTTTGGATGCTTCTTGCGGTCCTACGATACCTCATAATCAGGACTGGTATTCCCTTAGATATTGTATATGTTTCTCAAAACTTATTACATTCTACAAAAACATGTAAAATTCCATCACTTTCAGTACAGGAAACCAACCAAAGTAAGTACAATGCCCATGAACGCCTAAACTTGCGATGGATTTTTACTTACCCCACTCTCTGAAGTAGCATTGTCGTAGTCAGAGTCGACCGAGGTGAATGTGACTTCGGCGATTAAATCATCCGATGTCAGTTGTGGGTCGAGGTATGCAGGGATTGTTTCTTTCATACCCAAGGCCGAAGTTGTAGTTCAAAATATACAGAAATGAGACTGAGAAAAAATATTCAATCCTTGGAATCTATATAGAAATATAAATGTTGAGTATTTGGAGGTTATACCCAAGAAATCTGAAGTAAGCTTTCCATTAGAGAAGCGTTCAATAGGTATCCTACTAGGAAAATCTCTGTCGTAAGGCAAGAAGTTGCACTTCGCCGGTGTATTGATGTTATTGTTGTTGCCAGTGTCAAGAGTAGAGTCTACTAACACAATTAAGAAACTGTGGTGTCCATTGACCTTGAACCACCTTTGAATTTGAGATTTAACAAAAACACACCAAGATGAGAGTAGTCGGGATGAATTCAAGCTTCTAGAAGGCTGCCATTGATGGTGAATTTTGCAGCTCTGTATTCTATGTTTTCCTGTTTAAAATAATCGTTGGAGATTGGTGCTTCAAAGATGAATTAGAGTGTATAAGTAGTTGAATGGTTCGAGGAGTTATTAAATTAGGTCCCATGAATTTGAATGGCAATTCAATAAATGCCATTAATAAAAATCCAAGAGACCTTAGTTGTCATTGTAGTGATAGGGGTACCACGAGTAGTTGTGTTGAATTGACTTAACTTCACATTGCAGATGTCCCAACTGCCATTGTAAGTGATATTTAAGAACATTCATTTAGACATAGGATGAACAGGTTACACATCATCCCACTCACTTTGAAAGTAGGGCACTTAATAATAACTAGCACGATCAACGAAAAAACCAAGTTAATGCTGCTAACGTGAGCCCCGCTGCTTATGGTGAGGTCAACAGCTTCTGGCCAATAGCCAAATGACAAAATGACAATTTAAAAAAAAATTAATAATAAAAATATATAAACATTGTAAATACAAATATTTGTTTTAAAAATTAAAATGTAAACTAATACAACTGACCCATATATATATCTCCCCGTCGATGACATAATAATAATAATATGAAAATTTTGATAACACAACAACAAAAACATAACAAAATCAAAAAGCATAAAAAACATACCATAAAAAAGGAACATATCAAATGTTACGTTTAGGAGGGCTTTACTCGGGGGTTGGAAGGACCTTCGTGTGGGGTTGGGAGCCATCTAAGCACCAGCTTGAAACGACGCTCAAGGATTAGCTCGATTTAAAGAATCGAGGTCCCTTCCAAACTTCCTAGTAAAACCCTCCAAACACCTTCTCCCGTAAAGGCATCTAGTGTGTGTCAAAGCCTCTTAAGTAATGCAATAATGTATAAAATTGCACAACTCCGGTACAATAGGGTAGTTTATTTGGAGCTATATGTAGAGTTTTTTTTCAAGTTTTTCTTTATTTTATTTTATATTATTTGTTTTTTTAATATTTTTATTTTGATAATGATGATGATGGTTAACATTCACTGAGATCAAACTTTGGTCTATCGTGTTTAAAGAAACAAATTAATTAGTTTGTTTTAAAATTGTATTCCTATGTTTAAAGAGCTTGATGAAAAGCGCCTCGAGCTCATTATAATTTTGACAAGTTAAAAAGCTAGAAAAGTTGGTATTTCAATAAAGATTATGAAACCGAGATCTAATGTGAGTGTACACAGGACACTCTAAGAGGAAGTGATTTTCATCTTCAATGTTCCTATTCTCACAGAGACAATAGATCCTTTCCACCCATGATGTTTTATTATTGTTTTATTCTATTTTATATGATATGTTTTGTTTTTTAATTTTTGTTTTGTATTTTTAGTAAAAATGTTTTTTTATTGTTTTGTTTTTTAATAAAAATGTATTTTTTTATTGTTTTGTTTTTATTTATTGTGTAGTTTTATTTTATATTTTTTTAATATTTATTTATTTATTAATTTTTTTAATGTTTGTGTAAATTTTAAAAAAGTATTATTTAATAATTTTCGTTTAATTAGGAAAAATCTTACCAACCATAGTTTTATTTGTATAAAATAATAAATATTAGTCTTTTATTTATTATTCTTTAAATGTTTGATTTTGGTTTTTAATATCTAGTATAATTAAAAAAAAATTAAGTATATATATATAGTTTGTTTTATTTATGTTTTGTGTTTTTGTTATTTTTTTTGGAGTTTCATTGTAATGATGTTTGTTGTTAGGGTTATATTTTGAAAAAAAGTTTATTTTTAACCTCTTAAATAATGGTGATTTTGGGAGCACCACTTTTTAATTGGGGGTTGATATAGGGTTTTGATTGTAATCACATTGATGGAAGTTTCAAAGAGGTTGTAAATTTGGTTTTGAAAAAAAAGGTGTTAAGGGTAGCACTAATTTGCAAATCCAAGGTTGTTTTTGTTGTTTTTAACACAAAAATATGAGTTTTTATGGCTAGAATTATGGTTTTGAGTATAAGTTCTCGTCAAGTTGTATAACTTGTTTCTTTGGTAAAAATGTTGAAATTGGTCTTTTAATGAAGTAAAATTAAATCCTAAATGAAATGAAATTTCATCCTATAATAAAATATAACTTAATTAGAAATGAAAAGTCAATTAACCCAAATGAAATTCAAATTACAAGCATACAAATTTAACCTCTTACTATACCCATCATACATCAAACTATTACTAATAATATTATTTTAATAACTAAAATATCTTAGAACAATACTAGTATATGCATGCATAGCTAGAAGATACATATCTTGCGAATGTACTAATAATACACTCACTACCTATAATTCATAGTTGATGTATGCTTACAACCAATCATGCAAGGCACAATAAATCAAGTAAACACAAGATCCATAAATATTTCTATTTGACAATAATTTAGTAAGAATTGAAACATTATAGTAAGATTATCCTAAATCAATTAAGTAAGTAATCTAAACATATAAGGATTTAAGGTGGCATATCTAAATCCCAAATAGAATCCTTAACTACTATGAACCATCCTTTCTCCCTAACCTACTTCCATTCTTGACATCCCATCCTTTTCTTTGTTGGAATATGCTACAACATCAACTATATTAACCTAGAATTAGATATAACACATGAGTGGAAGTGCCAACTATGTCGAGCTAACTTCCCGAGTAGGAGACAAATAGTTGTCAACACATACCTAGGGGAGTGTGTCCTAACATGACCCTCCCACAACTCTAGGTTTCATAGGATAAATGCTAGGTAATACCTCCACCCCTCCTAATGGAACTAGGCTCAACACTATATTATTGACCATACTATGTTGTTATTGTTGTTCTTAGAGATATGTCATAAAACGATTAGTTTGGGAAACACTGTTATATGTAAAATATACACTAGTCCACATATGATAGCAATGTATCAAACCAATAATTAACTCACAAATTATGCTTCATAGTATGCATTTTTGTTTTGATGTCAACAATATTTGTGTCACTTTAGTACCAAAACTATTAGCCCATCACTTATCTATTTAACCTATGGGATGGTCTACCAAAACACAAGATCATGCGTAGCTATATAATTGTTTTCAAGTGATTACTAAGTTACCAACCGATAAATGTTGCAAAATAACTAGTTTATTTATCATGTGCATGACACCCATATTTATTCAAATATAATTCAAATTGTTATATACGAACCACAATATTCCATTTAAATTTGCATGTTGGAAGTTTATCACAAACCTATCATCATTAATAACATTAACAATAAAATTATGCATAACATCTACATATAGGTTGGTCCATATGTCCATAAAATATAATTCTACTAGTCTAGCTAAGTTCAATAGATAACAAGAAAATAAATACAAAATAGGTCATAGTGTAGTTTAGTTGTCGAAGTAAAAATATGGGGCATTACTTATACCCCCTTTAGAAAATTTATCTATAATTTACAATTAAAAAGGTTTAGGATAATCATGATGCATGATCTCTACATCCTCCCAGGTAGCAGATCATAGACTATCCTAGACTATGCTTGTCCCATTTGACCTTAACCTAATCCACCAAGTGATGCTTAAGTTGTAGAACCATTTGATACAACATATGTTATAGTCCTACCATGAATATTCCTCTATCGAAAAACCAAAGATCCCATCATAGAATATTGACATTTAGTTTGGCAGCTATTAATTGTTGCATAGAAATTTTGGTTAATGATTTAATCCTATATAAATAATAGATCAATGCTATGAGAAATGATGCTAAGAAGAAGCACATGAAATAGATCTTGCTACTAAGAATTATCACAAGCATACACAGGAAAAATAGAGAGAATAAAATATACTGAATCACATGAATGAAGAGATGAATATTAGTGTGTACCCTTCCATTGAATAATGGTGAATAATAGTGTACATAAATAGTACATCCCTCATAGGAAAATTGAGTTGTATGGAGACAACTCATAAAGCTCAAAAAGTCCGACTTACCAAAATATAACAAACCCCCATAGGTGGCTAAAGCACTTCCCAAATCTATCAAGGACCTCATGAATTGGAAAAAGTATGAGTGAGTTGTCAAGGAGATGGAAAAAACATGCTAATCCTAGAAAATGGAGGAAAATTCATGAAGGATGGGTTGGTAACAAAAGCACCCAGTTTCCTAGTTTGACAAGCTTTACCTTATCCATAGAAAAACAAGAAAAACAGAATATTGCAGAATCTGCTGTAAAGTGTTGTATACTAATTCTGGATGGTCAAAAAGTGGTCAAGATCAACCCAAAATTAGAAATAAATCATTCCTAGGATATAGATGGCATGTATTGACTTTAAGGTGCAAGTGGATGCCAACTAATTAAGATAGTGGGTGAATAATTAATCAAACAATGATTAATTATTTTATCCTAATTTATGAGTGGGTTTAATATATTCCAACACCCCCCTATAAGTTTGACTTTATGATGGTATGACAAAAAATATAGATGCATATAGGTCCCAACAACAAGGCTATGGTCACTCTTTAACAATTATTATGTCCAAAAAAGTGAGGAAAGAGGCAAAACCACATGGGGAAAATCCTCCCTCAAGATAGGACAAGGCACACAATTTTGAAATAATATGTCTTCAACATATCCTTATATTCACTTGAATGAGCTGAATGAACTGCTTCTGGATGGAAGACTTGTTGAAGAAATCATGGAATCCATGATCATGCACTAGAGTGTAGAACCTACAAGAAGGAAGAGGAGAGACTCCTTGTATCTCATCATATGATGAAGTAGGAGCATTATCTAAATTCTTCTTGCTGCTATCAAACTATGATCTACAAACATAATCTGAAATGGAAAAGAATCTGTGCATACTCCTTCCCAAAGAGTACAAAAATTAAGACAATTTATTTCACAATCCCTGAATAGCTGCAAAATTGTGATGTGAATCACATTTCAATCTTCCAATCTGATGTAGCACCTTTATAGATATGATATGAGGCTGATAAAAATATGATATATCATAAAAATTAGCATATGGAACAACAAAGAAAAAGGCTTTAGTGGCTCCATGAGGATATAGGGCTAGACTAGGAAAACTATGAGCAACTGGGGAAAACTGATAGGTGTAAAAATATGAATGATGGATGAGAATAAGATCTGAACCATAAGCGTTTAGAACATAATTAAACATGTTTAATATCAGTACAAGTATTACTAAGGACATGGATAACCAACCGCTGGAATATAGGAAAGACTTCAAACCATGTAAGATAAGTAACACTGCATAAGAGACTAATGAGGAATCAACTAGTTAACTTGGGATTTGTATAGTCTTAGGGTTATTCAGAGGTATGGTAGATGGTATGGATGGTGGTTTTATATGTTTCATTACATTCATATCAGCGTGCAAACAATATTCTAAATCAGATATACAATCTTGTGAGGAAGAGCTGCTCAAAGACAAGTCAATATCTAGTGAAAAATCACAATTTTTGGGAGATGAATCTAGTAGACTGAGAGGAGGATTATCAAAGAAAGGATCTGATATTTCTGATTCTGATATATCAAATACTAAATCTATATCAGAGACATGAGAAAAGGAGAGAACTATGGAACTCAAAGAATAAGTTATATCACCTTGGAACTACGCAGTTTGACGTTGTTATGAGGAATCAACAGGCTTTTCTAGTTCTTCTGGAACTTTGATCTTATGCTTCTCAAGAAGATGAGACATGATTTCCATATTCTTCTTGAAACACTTCTTCTCTGAATGAAAACCCTTGCTGCAATAAGAACACTTGGATGTGCTCCCTTTCATCTTAACTTTCTTCATTAAATCTTCATCAGAATCTTCATCTTCAATTTCTGACTTTGGCTTCTTCACAATTTTCTTTTCTTTGGATTTGTCATTATTTTTTCCTTGAACCAAGAGAGCATGATCCTTGCTCTTGGGAGAATTAAGGACACCCATATGGATCAATTTATATTTCTCCTTTGTTAGTGATTCAATAAAAGAATTTAAAGAAGGCATTTTCCACTTAGAAACAACAAGCCTAGTAGCATGAAAAGTGGACACAAAAGCTGAGTAATCAGAACCCAATTTTGAAAGAATGGAAAGGATTAATTGATCATCTTCTTTCTCAATCCCACATTTCTTGAGAATTAGAACAAGTGACTTGAACTTGGTGAAGAAACCCTCAAGAGAATCGAAATTTCTTGGAATCAGTGAGAATAAATCAATCTCCAATTGATGCGCTCTTAGCTCATCTTGAACTCCAAAGAGAGACTCCAGTTGAGTCCATACTTGGTTTGGAGTGGTCAAACCATCTAGATGAAAGAGTAGATCAAGAGAAATAGAGAGGCAAATAAATCGATAGGCTTCATCCAACCTATTATGCCACTTAGTGTAACACCCTAGTTTTGACCCCATTTGCATTAAATGTATATGATGCATATATTGTAATTAATCGTGGTGTGGAGCTAAAGGAAAAAAGCCCCACCATCAATTTAACATTTTATGTTTCGGCGATTAAAATCGTTGTCGATGGTATTTTGTGCTAGTCGGCACATTATAATTTTGGCATCATGTAAATATGCAATTTAATTAAAAACCCCAACCAGCTATGTCTATGCAACATATAATGAGACGGAGGCATGCTTTCCTAAGGATAAGGAGGGGGAAATATTTAACCTTGGGGCCAATGGGGAAAAGCCAAATGTCAAATGTCATGGCATGAGGGATTGTGCATCAGAGAAGGGAATGATTCCTTGTGTTGTGTGTGTGTGTGGATGTCTTAGGAGTCAAGCTAGTTCTAGTGTAGGCATCCTTAGCTCTGTAGTGAGCCCACTAGCTTAGCAGACAATGCTTCCATCTCTTGATAACCTGATAAACCCAACTTGTTGGCTTGGTTATGTTTTGTTGTGTACTCTTAGCCTAATAAACCCAATAGTGTTGGCTTGGCTAAGTCTTGACAAATATTTGGCTATGCGGGAGCCTGCTTAGTTTCCTCCCTTGGGGGAATCATGCCCAGCTTGGGGGTGGTAGTGTTGTTGAGAGATTAAGGAGCACAATGGCCTATGGTTGGTGGAATGTTGCAGCGACATAGCTGGTTCAGGGCGTTCTTATTCATCAGATAAGTATTCTTGTGTTTAAATCCCTGCAATTACATTTGATAATGAATTACAATGAACATGTTGAATGCTTGAATGTATGGTTTTGCTTCCGCTGTATGGTGATAATGTATGCATGATTTAGTTCAAAGCATTTCAAATTTTATGTGTATGTTCATGGGGCTAGTTTCCTGGGTAGATTGCAACATCGGTAGCGTCCTCTTCATCGGTCGAAGGGTTAAGGACGTTACACTTAGCTTTCTCAATCGCAACATTGGGCTCATTCTCCAAAGCTAGAGTAATTGTATACAATCCTGTACCATGCAATATAATGGATATTTTGGTTCTCCATTCATGGTAGTTGAAGGGAGTAAGAATTATTGATGAAGGAGAATCCATATTGCTGAATTGATGTGCTCAAGAAGAAACTCTCTGCAACCTGCAAAACAAACTAGGAGAAAATATTGTAAGATAGACAAGCTCTTCTTCAGAGAGGGATAGGAGAATGGATGCGCTCCTCAACTCTGTAGAACTTGATCAACCTTACTGCTCTGATACCATGTAGAATATGGCAAGGTTGAGATCCTTGTAACTCTAATACCATGTAGAAATAATAGATCAATGCTATGAGCAATGATGCTAAGAAGAAGCACAAGAAATAGATCTTGCTACTAAGAATTCTCACAAGTGTACATAGGAAAAATAGAGAGAATAAAAGAGACCGAATCACATGAATGAAGAGATGAATATTGGTGTGTATCCTTCCATTGAATGATGATGAATACTAGTGTACATAAATAGTACATCCCTCATAGGAAAATCGAGTTGTACGGAGACAACTAATAAATCTCAAAATGACTGACTTACCAAAATATAATTCATGAAGGACCCCTACATCCCCAAGAAGCAATGTGGGCCAGGGCCTGTATGCTATTTTATTGAAATCTTTGAGATGAGTTACTTCTTTTAGAACCGTTTACCCTACTAAAATCCCTTATGAATTCCTTGGTCTCCCATGATTCCCCGATGATTCCTATGATACCACACTCTCTACCATTGAAACATCGGACATAGAGTCTCTAGGTGCAACTTTGTTGTCATAAGGGAGTGACCTCTAATTTCCCCTCCATGAGAAGGTTCAAGGGTTCTTCCCAACAAAACCTGACTATTGCAAAATGTTCGATCCCATGCTCCCTCTATAATCCCCATTGGTACTTGTATGCTCTTCTACATAACATGCACATTCAACTTCATTTGAAACTGAAGTTGTTTTTCACATGCATACAAGGAACCTGAGCTTAAAATTTGTCAAATACACAAAATGATCTTCCTAACATTGATTTGAGTCCATGTATGATACATATTTTACTAGTCCCATGAATCTTATATCATACTCCTCCACAATTCAATTTCCCCTAATTAAGTCATGGAAGGATTCCACCTATATCTCTTGAAAGAATGTTTGCAAGTAATTTCATGAAAACATGTCTTCAAAAAATTTGCAAGAGAAAATGTATGAAGTGAGTTGCAACTGTCTCTCAAGGTTTCCAAATTCCCTGCCAATTTAAAGAACAATCTCAAAGCTAGAATATGGCCATCTTGTATTTTGAGGTGGTGTAGACTGAAAAATATTTTTTCACTACGGTCAACAAGGGAGAGACAACCCAAACTAGGGGAGTTTAACAACCCTAGTCGTTTAGAGTAACTGCACTCAATGAGTTTTACTGCTTCATTTTCCAACTTATTCTAATGTAGCTTAACTAACTAAATGTAATGTACCCAAACCCAGTATAGGCACACTAACTTTATTACTGACAGTTTGGACTCAGAGAGAATAGATTTGGGTCAGCAACAAGACTTTAAGGAAGCAAGATCAAGGCTCTTACTTTGACAACTCCACATTTTCTAGGTGCATCATGCCTGGGTCGATCCTTTGGAAAAGCCAAAGACTCGAAGGAAATTTCCCAATACTTTTGTGGAAACCCAATGAATTTTGGTACAAATATGAACTTTATGTAAATCTTAGGTATACTGGTTGAATGTCTCCACCCCGTTATTGACTTGGAAACTAAGATCTAACTCTAGAAAACCAAACTCGATGCAAAAGCCAAAAAAAAATTGAACTAATTTAAACAAATTAAAACACTAAAATAAGTATAAAAATATAATATGAACATAATATACAAATTTACAGCAAGTATTTCAGAAAGTCCCGAGAAAAACTTATAAAGTTGCAGCTAAAATAATTGCAGAATGTTAACCCACAACTGCAGAATACAATTCTAACAGTTAAATAATGTAAAATGCAAATTAAAGAATAAAAATAAACTAACTAAGTTAGTAAGCTAATCTTCCTATCCCGCAGGAGCCAAACAATTAACTAAAAGTAACAATTGAATTCACTTTTGCATTAAATATCCAAAAATATATTAACCTCGCTAAATAAGAATCATCCTATTAAACATGACATATTTTTTTTTAACAGGTTAGAAACTTATTTTCAAATAAAATGAATTCATTCAAGTTTTAAGTTTTAAAGAAAAGGATGTTCTAATTAAGCAAAAGTAAAAAACAGTTGATATATTAATTTGAACTGCATTTTCAAATTAGCAATAATCACAACATATGAAAAAGCATTTCATAAACTATAAACACCGTCATCTATTTATAATTTTAAAAGAGAGTAATTGATAAGACTATAAATTTCAATTAGGACTTATTACAATGAAATCATTTTATTTCATGCAAAATCGAATCAATATAGATAAAAATGGTGGTTCAATGAAGTAAAAATGCTAATGTTTAGAATAGAAAGCCATAGAACCACTCTCAAAAATCAAGCAAAATAAAATGAAAACAATTAAAACTTTTAAAGAGAGTTCTTAGGGTGCTAACATGTGAATAAATTCTCTCTTAGTAAAAACACCTCATCATTCTCTCCATCCAAGCCTCAAAATGCTCCCTAGCATGACCCCATAAAACTTTGGGAGTCTAATCTTCTCAAGTTACTTAGTAATGCCTTAGGGAGGCTGTTCTTTCTCTAAGTTCCTAGATACTTTTGGGTTTCCCTCGTATGATGGTGGGTCCTCCACTTCAACATGACCCACTCCTAATTTCCTCTAACATCTTATCAATATCCTCTAGAGAGAGCATTATGAGAGCCATTATGGGTGATGATGTCAACAATGCCGATGTTGATTGCCCATGTGTTGGTGTCGCTTTACACTAATTCGCACATGTCCTAACAATTTAAATTATAACAATTTAAAGTTTAAATTGATAAAATAAAAATAAAATATATGATGTATATTACATTATGACTTTAAACAAAAATTTAAATAAATGCATATATTAAAGTTTCAACTAAGATTTTTTTTGAAATAACCCTCCTAAGACCTTTCTAGAGGCCTACACATCCTTCCTAGTCCCTTCCACATTGCCTTAAAATATTATTTAATTGAAATGAATATTAGGCTTTGTTAGAAACATTAATCCTTTATGGTTAAGTATTATTATAGTTTGTATTACCTCATGTGACCTGCATACAAAGAGTCATAGCTAATAGGTAAAGTCATCAAGATTCTAAGAGATGCTTTGGAATATGAAACCAAGGGTCATAATGATTATATTTATATGTACATACATGTTAATGAAATGTGTCTCACACTTATCTTATTTACTTTGTATTTATATTTCACACAATGTGTTCCAATAGTGGTATCAAAGAACCCTGGAATTGTGGTATGTTATCTCTGCCTGTTGAAAGCTTACTAGAGTTGAGTCTAGGGGCATTCCTTCTCTCTCATTGAGGTTATATTATGACTTTCGTAATGTTTTATTACATCTATTGTGTTAGTTTCAATTACATATGTTGAGAAAGGAAATTTTTTGCATTCGTGAGATAGATTTATTGCTGTGTTTTTTTTGAATATTTCGTTACTTCTGACTATGTATTGAGGGTTGTGGCCATCACCCAAGTACTCTGCATCATGCATAGCTCCATTTTGAATTTATTTCCCTTTAAATATTGTCTCATGTGCTCATCCTACCCCATGCTGTCACAAACCAATTCAACGGCCTACTCATTCTCAAACTACCCAATAATTTTTACACAATCACAAAGATTTACATTGAAAGTGTTGGGGAAGCATTTAAGGTAGCATCTATTTGCATTGTTGTAGTGTGTGGCTACTATTCTCTTGAGATTTTTCTTTTGGAGACTCATTTCATGATATTGAAACTTGAAATTCCTTTTACCACCATGCGTATATCATTGTGGAAGGTGTACCTTTAGTTTATTCCCAAAATAAGTTGAGGATATTGGCGGATCGTATGTAACCTGGATTTTCCTGCATATATATTTGTGATCATCATGCTTAGCAATTTATTAGAGGCATTGCATATGAATTCATTCCTTGGAGGGAGTTTTATTCATTATTCAACCAACAAGAAATCAGATTGGGTGACCTAGCACTCCATTCATATTCTAAATGTAAATAGTTTTGATGATCTCTATCTTGATCCACAAAACCCTTCTCATCACCAACCGGTTTCCTATGCACATATCTCTGTTTGTGATGTATCAAACTCGTGCAATCTAATGTGGTGTTTTCTTGAATTACCACTATTACTTAGATTTCCAACTGCTCCAAGAGTAGAATATAAAATAAAGATGTGAAATTGGTGATTTCACTTCACTAAATATTGCTTCTTATAGCTTTGATAGATTTTCAATGTTGTCGATGGTGGTTCCACATTTTCCCAACTTCTCCAGGGCTTCAAATGTTTCTTTCATAAATTTCTTAATTATTTTTCACCAATTGTCAACCAATTTGGTGTATTTGAACATATATTGGATCGTTCCTTTGGTTGGTCATTTGAATGGTTATTCAACATTAATATTTGGGTGAAGAAAGGTCATCGTAACCTTAACTATCCATGTCTAGTTTCCTAGACTGCTATCTAGCCATTAATTACATTATGTGTTAGAACTATCCGTTTCATTGCCATCAATGAATATTGGATACCTAATTTGCTATAATAGTTATGAATTTTGGTGTGGCTACTGAAATATAACATGTGATGGTCATTCACTTCAATGCTTGTATGGCTCACTTATAGTTTCCAATAGTTATGGAGAAAAGTTCCCTGCACTTTAGGATTGTAAAATCGTGAAATTGAAGTTCCCTGCACTTCTTCCAACCACAGAAAAATGACCATCCAACTAAGAAAAATATAAATCGAGGAATACATAATTAAAGAAGTGTTTGGCGGGTTCAAATTTTGGAAACATTTTCAAGCAGTTTGTTATAAACATAAAAATAAAATAAAATAATGTCATTAATAATAATAATAATAACAATAATAGTTATTTTAAATGAAAGGTCAAGAAACATAACTTTTCACAAAAGGGAACCCTGTGTGGGTATATATACGTTCCCTCATTGTAATAATCTATTATCTATTCAATCATTATTTATAAATATATTATTTAAGAAATAATGATTAGGGTCTCTTTTCTTCATTGGTATTAGAGCTCTATGCATCATCATCTATCCTCCATTGGTTCTTGTCATTCAATGATCACTTCCTCCACTATGCTCAACCGTTCTCCTTCTTTCCCTTTCTAGCTACCCCAACAACTCCCACACTGTACGACATCCCTTCATCTCCACTCCTACAACTTCCTAATTTTACCCTTGTTCCCTACCTTTTTTCCCTCCATCTCTCCTCCCACATCCTCCTCCTTTCCTCCCTTGCTCTTATAACTAAGTTTCATCCATCCTACTCATTCCCTCATGTTACTCCCCTGTCCTTTGCTACTGCTCCCATATTCCACCACTCTTTCACACCCATTTACCCTCCTATGCCACCTGCGCTCCTACACGCCCCTCTACGTCACTTCTGGCATTCCTTTACACCCCTTCTCTCCATTATATAGTCATTTTCGCCATCGATCTCCCTCCTTGTAACCTCCCACCCTCTCACCAACCCTTTCCTCCATTCAGATCCCTTCCCTCGACTCCCTACCTCTGCTCCCTCCATCACCCTATAAAGCTCCCTCCCTCACCCACGATTTCTCTTCTTCCCACACGCTCTTCTCCCGTGCTCCCTCCCTCGCCCTTGGTTTCTCTTCTTCCCACACGCTCTTCTTCGACACTCCCTTCTTCTCTTCTAGCTGCCACTTCTCGCCGCTACCTTCATGCCAGCCCTACACATAAACAAAAATATCTTTGATAAAAAAATAAATATTATATGATAATATTAATATTATTATAATAATAATATTTTTTTATTAAATGCTTTGTTTATTGTTAATATATATATATATATATATATAATTTTCTCATCCCCACAAAAAAACAAGTATCATTCACCTCATGTATAGATCAAAATAGTGAAAAGATATACTCCACATCACATCCAAAGCATGATGTATCTAAAGAACCAACTTGGACATATGGAAAAGGAAGTCAACACTCTCAAATACCTTGTGACCAAAAACCAAGAGGACCTAAGAGAAGAAATGAAGAACATCAATGTTGCACTCAAAAAATAGATCAAAGATGAAATCATCACAGTAATGGAGAACAAGATGGATTTCATGAATCATGAGCATAAGCAAAAATATGATGTGTTTGTAAACCTTAATTTTTTTTTAAGGTTCTCAAAGTTGCAACAAATGTCGAAATAGCTCAAGCCTATCTACCTCCTCATCTCGTTCCTCCACATCACCACCACCTCTATCACTTACTCCACCACTGCCACCTCCCTATAATTCATCAAGAGACACCCAATATCATCCCTTTATGATATGCTCACCTAGGGACAAAATAGAATTATCAAATTATAACAGGAACACATATCAATGCGTGGCATGGTTTAACAGGGCCAATGAATATTTAATTATATATAACATTATGACAAATGAAGAAAAGGTAAAACATGCTTCCACACATCTAGAAGGTAACACATACAACTGGTATATGTGGTGGAAAGGGTAAAATTACTCATACACATGGAATTTGTTTAAAAATAATTTTTTAAGAGTTTCCAGGGAATTACTAGAAACAATTTCTTTTCAAAACTGATCAAAGTGTAACAAAAGGGAAGTGTCAAGGAATTCACACATCAATGGGAATCCCTCACCACATGAGTATTTGGGTTATCTAGCAAGCAATTACTTGAAACTTACTTGGGAGGCATTAAAATCCAAAATGAATTAAAAATGCATGATGTTTCAACTATGGAGGTAGCAAGGCGTAAGAAAAAGGTAGCATAAGAAAAACTAGAAGGGATATCCAAAGCAATATTTGATAAGGGTTATTTACAACAAAAAGATACACAATGTAGGTTTTCTAGAGATAAGTTGTCACCAACACATAATTGTAATAATTTCAAATCATATGTGTATCAAGTTAAGAAAGAATAAGATACATCCATTAGTTGTTCCAATAATGATTGAAAAAAGAAGAAAATGACTTGCGATCAATGCGACAAAAAATGGATCCTAGGTCAGAAATGTATATCCAATTTGTGGAAATTGAACCCAGGTGATAGAACAATTGCACTCACAAAATTGCTAATCAAACATGCAAAATTACACACAAAGGAGACTGAAATTGGGGCATAACACTAATTTGTATTGAATAAGTGTACAATAGCCAACCTTGTGAAGTCATAGGCTGTTGCAATAAATAATTACATGATAGATTTGAATGCATAAGGATTCCATTCGAAATAGTGAAAAGTAGGCTTACTAAATCTAGTCAAATCCCCCATAGGTGCATAAAGCAGTTTCCAAATCTACCTAGGAGCTCACGTATTGGAAAAATCAAGTAGGAAAGCTAATAGGTGATGGAAGGACAACTCATACATGCTTTCATTAGGATAAAAGAGTGGAGGATGATGAAGGTAAAAAACAAGTCAACTGCACCTAGTCTTACTTTTCCATTTGCCATAAATCTCAGTAAAGCAGGCAATAAAGCAGAAAAAACAGACATGCACTAGGGAGGATCTGGAATAAAGTAGATATGCTAAATATGGATTCCAGGAGGTTTCCCAAGTGCTCCATGACTTAGTTTTAGCAAGTTTGACTTCTAGGACATGTGGAAGACAACTTGCATAGAGTAGAATATTGGAAACTAGGAAAATAAGACAAAAATTGATTAATTAATGTCTAAGGTAGCTAACTATGGGTTGATTATTCTAACACCCCCCTTAAGCCTGACTTATGAGTAAATATTAGAAAAATATAGGGCCTAGCAACAAGGCTTAGTCACCCTTTACATACTGCATGTCCATTTAAAACAAGGAAAGAGGCAAAAACCCAGTGGGAAAAATCCTCCCTTAAACATGGACAGTAAAACAAAATTTGAAAATCTTGTCATCAATCATGCTTCACAGCATGATCAGCAATCCCTAGCAATGATTTGATATTGCTGAATGTCTTCTCACAAAAAACTTTGGTGAGGATATCTGCTACTTGTTTTGAAGATGCACAGAAGAGTGGGTGAATGGTGCCATCATGCACAAGCTGTCTGATGTAGTGCATATGGATCTCAATGTGTTTGGTTCTCTGTCTCTGAACTGGATCATTGCAGATTCAAATGGTACTCTGATTATCACAATAGATAATAGTTGAAAACTTTGATTCGAAGCCACACTCACCAAGTAACCCCTGCAACCATAAACATTGAGTTGCTACATTTACAACTCCTTTGTACTCTGCTTCTGTAGATGAGAGTGCAATGGGACTCTGTTTCTTGATTGACCAGCTGATTGGTCCTTCATCAATCATGAACACATATCTTGATGTTGACTTTTGATCTGTGTTGTCACCTGCCCAATCACTGTCAATAAACCCAATCAAATCAAGATCAGATTTAGCTTTGTAGAAGATCCCATGAGTCCTTGTTCCCTAAACAAAGTTAAGGATCCTTTTGGCTGCTCTCTAACAGATCTCATGAGGCTGATACATGTATCTTGAAGCCACACTTATTGCATAAAAAATATCAGGTTGAGTGTGTGTAAGGTACAGCAAACACCCAATCAGTTGCCTATATAGTGTATTGTTCACCATAGGAGAAGAACCTGCTTCTTCAAGCTTAACTCCTGAAAGGAAAGGAGTCTTTCTTGTCTTGCAATATTTCATGTTGAACTTGTTCAGAAAATCCAAATAATACTTGGACTGATGCACTTTAATTCCATGTTGGGATTGAGCAATTTCGAGACCCAAAAATTGGCTCAACAACCCCAAATTAGTCATAGAGAATGCATGGTTCATTGCATCCTTCAAGGAGGTAATTTCTTCCTTTGAAATTCCTGTAATCATAAGGTCATCCACATACAAGACAATAATCATCAAATAACCATGAATCAGCTTCAAATAAACATTAAGATCATATTTGCATCGAACAAAATTCAATGACAACAGAAAGCCATCAATCTTGGCATACCAAGCCCTGTGGGCTTGCTTAAGCCCATACAATGATTTCTTTAACCTGCACACAAGAGATGGATTAGTAACAAACCCTTGAGGATATTGCATGTAAATATCTTCAGTAAGATCTCCATTCAGGAAAGCACACTTCACATCCATGTGATGTTCCTCCCACTTCTTTGAAGCTGCAATGGCTAAGGCTAGCCTGATGGAGTCCATGTTTGCCACTAGTGCAAAGGTCTCATTGTAGTCAATACCATGTACCTGTGAGTAGACCTTGGCTACCAATATTGCCTTATATTTCAAAGGTGAACCATCAGCAGCAAACTTAGTTTTGAAAACCCACTTACATTGAACTATCTTCCTCCCTGGGGGAAGATCAACCAGTTCCCAAGTGTTGTTCTTTTGGAGTGAGCTGAATTCTTATTTCATGACCATTTTACATCTTGGATCATGTGCTGCATCTTCATATGTTTGTGGGTCTGATTCAACCATCAAATATCATTTCTCTACAAACACAGGGTCTTTCATACACAGGGCACTCTCAAACTGAGATCTAGTCCTCCTAGGATCGCTAGGATTTCCAGCTAGTTCCCTAGCTGCATGAATGGTCTTTGCTGCCCATTTTGGTCTTGTATGACTATCATGTTCTACAATTAAATCCTCATTATCAGACATATCAGAATCAGAAAACTCATTTGTCTCTTCACTTACATTCAATGGTTCTGGTGGTGAAGAAGACTCTCCAACTTCAACTGCTGCCAAAGGCTCTTCTTGGAACTGAACACTCCTTTCAATGAAGGCTTTGTTTGTGCTCAAATTGATCAGCTTGTACCCTTTTGAATCTTCAAAGTACCCAACAAATAGACACTCTTGGATTTGGGGCTGCAAAGCCTTCCTCTTTTCTGTTGGAATTCTAGCCCAAGCCCTTGAGCCAAAAATCCTGAAATGGGTCACATCTGGCTTGTGGCCACTCCATGCTTTGAAAGGAGTCATACCATCAAGCTGTTTATGAGGCACCCTATTCTAGATATAGGATGCACAGTTTATATCCTCGGCCCAAAACTTTGGTGGCGAAGTCTTAGCCTCCATCATACAGGTTGCCATCTCTTTCAGTGATCTGTTCTTTCTCTTAGCAATACCATTTTGCTGTGGTGTGTAAGGGATTGAATGCTGCATCTGAATACTTGATTCTTCAAAATATTGAATGAACTTAGACTTGACATACTCACCACCATTGTCAGATCTGAGGATCTTGAGTTTCCTCCCAGACTGGTTTTCAACCAAAGCCTTAAAGACTTTGAAGAGGCCAAAAACTTCAGACTTATGCTTTAGGAAGTAAACCCAACAATACCTGGAAAAGTCATCTATGAATTTCAATGCATATTTGGCCTGACTCATTGAAATATTAGGAAATGGGCCAGCAACATCACTATGGATCAACTCAAGAGGTGCAGAGGTTCTCTCATGACTAGCTCTCTCAAATTTATGCTCTGGGTGTTTTCCTAAGATACAACCTTGACAGACTCCCTTGGAAAACTTAATCTTTGGTAACCCTATGACCATTTCTTTTTCACTTAGATCAGAAAGATACTTATATTTAAGATGGCCAAATCTTTCATGCCAAAGCTTGCTTTCCTCATTGGCATGAATCAGAAGAGCAGAGGGGTTTGAGTAGGGTAGAAAATGTGAAAACATGTATACCTTCGAAGTGTGATTTGCAACTCCTTTTGCGATGACTTTACCACTCGAGATCTCTGTGATCTCAACATCATCGGGGGAGAATATGACCTTCTTTGGAGGCCCTGTGTGGGTCATCTGATACATTGACAAGAGGTTAGAGGCAAGACCTAGAACATACAATACATTGCTGAACTCATCATGGTCAAGATCAATCCTTCCTTTGCCCAAAATGTCAATGAGAGAGTCATCTCCAAACACTATTGGTGGAGCTTTCGACATGTCAAGAGAGGATAATGCCTCCTTGGTCGAAACCATATGTCTTGAAGCTCCAGAGTCTATGATGAAGCTAGGTGAGCTTGATATGCCAGCAACCAATGCATGAACTCTCTCTTTGTCTTCTAAATTTGATCCTCCTTCCCTCTTCTTTGAGCTATCAGGAAGGGAGATGTTATTCTTCTCCAGGAGTTTTGTCAGCATGTCAATTTGCTTCTTCATGCAGGAGCTTTTAGGATGAAAGCCCTTACTGCAGTATGAGCACTTGCTCATTTCTCCTTTGTTCTTCTTCTTCTGGGGGTTCTTCTTGGAGCCTTGGGGCTCCTCCTGAGACTTGTTCTTGTCTCTCTTATGCTCAGGTGGATTTTTAGCTTTCTTCTTGCCTTTTGAATCCACCCTCTAATCTCTAGCAACCAGATCTTGGTCTTTGGAAGGTTTGATGGTGCCCATCATCACCAGTTTATCTTGTTCTTGTGTGAGGGATTCCATGAACTCTACAAGCTTAGGCATCTTCTAGGCTCGAGCTGTCAACTTGGTGGCATGGAAGGTTGAAACAAACACTGAATAGCTAGGTCCAAGCTTCGAGAGTATGGCCAAAACTAGTTGCTCCTTCTTTTCAATTCCACACTGTTTTAGCTACAAAAGAAGGGCTTTAAACTTGGAAAAATAGAGTTGTAGGGATTTGAAGCTGTTGGGACTCAAGGAGATCAATTCATTCTTGATTTGATGTCCTCTCATCTCATTTGTCTTACCAAAAATCTCTACAAGCTTCTCCCATACTTCATTAGGTGATATCAATTCATCAAGATGGAAGAGGAGGTCTCTGTAATGACCATAGGCCTCATCCCTCTTGTTGTGCCATTTAATTTTCTCTGTAGCTGCATTGAGCTCTGCTTTAGTTGCCATAGTCACCCTGTAGAGACCTTTTTCTCTCAATAGTATGTCCATCTTTGCTTTCCATTCAAATAAATTAAATGGAGTCAAGAACATATTATGAGATTGATGCCATTCGAAATAGTCAAAAGCAGGCTTACTAAATCTAGTCAAATCCCCCATAGGTGCATAAAGCAGTTTCCAAATCTACCTAGGAGCTCAGAAATTGGAAAAATCAAGTAGGAAAGCTAATAGGTGATGGAAGGACAAATCATACATGCTTTTATTAGGAGAAAAGAGTGGAGGATGATGAGGGAAAAAAACAAGTCAGCTGCACCTAATCTTACTTTTCCTTTTTCTATAAATCTCAGTAAAGCAGGAAATAAAGCAGAAAAAGAAGACATGTGCTGGGGAGGATATGGAATAAAGTAGATATGATAAATATGGATTCCAGGAGGTTTCCCAAGCACTCCATGACTTAGTTTTATCAAGTTTGACTTCTAGGGCATGTGGAAGACAACTTGCATAGAGTGGAATATTGGAAATTAGGCAAATAAGACAAAAATGGATTAATTAATGTCTAAGGTAGCTAACTATGGGTTGATTATTCTAACACATCATATATTTCACTACAAAATTATAGATGGGAAGGAAGTATAGGTATGTTTGGAAGATGATACACCCGATTCTGGTTTGGATATAAACTCACGTAAGGTGTATAACACCAATTACATGCATCCAACAAACTTGTAAATAAAATGGTTCATCGATACATAATAAATTTTCTATCCAAAAGGAAGAAATTGAGTTACTCAAAAGACAATATATTCCACTCCATTTGAGAAAAAGTGATAACATTAAGGTTGTAAAACTCTTATCCCATGTGACAAAATCATAAAAGATAGAACCAAAGGTTACAAAAATAAACTGTTAAGAAAAAATACATCACAATTTTAGTCGATTTTGGATGTATGAACAATTTGGTGGATTTCAAAATGGGAAAATAACTTAATTATTTTGTATACCCTATGAAGAATCTCACTGTATAAACTATCAGTGATTGTCATGTGAAAGAAGTTGGGAAATGCCATAAGGTTTCCTTACAAATATATGAATTAAATATACAAATCAAATGTTGTGCCCTACCACTAAAAAGAGTAGCTATGGTGTTAGGAACGTAACGAATAATGCAACTAGGTACCTATGCCACCAACCTACAAGAACAATATATTCAATTCAAATGATAAGGAAATACTTACAAGTTGTATGGGTTGGGAAACTTACAAGCATCACAAATCAAGCAGAAGGAATTCCAAAATAAAAGAGGCCCATGTATATATCAAGATAAAGGAAACAATTATCATATTCATTATCACATATCTCAAATGATCACTTCAAGACAATTCCATAATCAAGATGATATCATCCATCATAGATTTGAGGACAAAGTTCCTTTATAGAAGGATGCAAGGTTATAAACATAATAATAAAAATAAAATAATAATGTCACTAATAATGATAATGATGATGATAATGATAATTATAATAGTTAAATTAAATGAAAGGTAAAGAGACATACGTCTCTACTAAAGGGCACCCTTGTGTGGGTATACATACAGACACTCATTCTTGTTGTAATCATATATTATATATTGAATCATTATTTATAAATATATTTATTTCAGAAATATTGAACATAGCTTGTTCTTTCAACAGTTGATCATCGTAGACAAGCATCATCAATCATCAAAAGAAACAAAGAATTATTCAACACTGAAATTTTGGAGACCAATTTAACTTCTAAACATTGAATTTTGTAAATATTCTTATGTTTTGGTACTTGCAAATGTCAAATTAAAATTAAGTTGAAGTGAATTTGTAAATAGGTGCATTCTTGGTGGTATCTGACACCCTTTCATCTTATGACTCCAGTATTTCATTTGTTTAGTTTGATTGTTATATTGGTGGAGCTACAAGAAACCGTTTGTGATTTATATCAATCTTTTTTTAGTCCTTAAATCGATTGAACTAATGACTTAGTAGAGTTATTGAACACTCTATTGCTCTCTTTTGATGACAATACAATCACAATAAATAAGACAACTCTCACTGATGTTCTAACTTGTTTGCAAAATTCACAAGACACAATTGAATTTATTCATCTTGAATCACAACTCCAACATGATGAGATACAACAAAAGACTCAACATTTTGAACGTGTTCATGTTCAAAATGTTGATTTATTTGTAACTTCGGAATGTATTCATTTGTATATCTTATGTATTGTACCCTGATGTTTCTATCGGGAAGTATCTATAATGTAAACAAGTCATGTAAATTCATTGAGGTTAACCCTCCATTGTAGGTCGGGGAAATAGTCCCCACAATTGAGTTAAGGTTAACCCTCCTTGTTGATCGGAGGGCAAAGTCCCCACAGTTGTGGGGCACTAGGGTTATTAGACTCTCCTAGAGATGTCGGCCCTGGTAATTAATCGCTAAGTGAGGCCAAATTTTTGGAGTGGACATTAAGTGAACGTAAGAATATAAATAGAGAGTGAACCTCTCTATTTATCACACACACACTCACTCACTAGGGCGCATGAGTGAGAGAGGAGAATCTCTCTCAAGTGAGAGAGAGAATGACTGTGGAGATCATATTTTCTTTCTTTGGGTTTTACTATTGCCATTGGTGCTCATTCTATCTCTAAGGAAGTTGCAGGGTTTTCTCCCTTATGGTTTCCTCGAGGAAAATCTCTCGTGTCTACTGTCTCTTGTGATTGATTGCTGTGCATGTTATTCTCTCAGTTAAGATCCTAATATCATATTGATAAAAATCTAACATTGTATCAGAGCTAACTTGAGAAGAAGACACTGTGCAACTACAGAATCTAGGGATTCTTACTTCTTGGGTCTCTCTCCACAATCCATTAGAAAAAGGAGGCTAGGCTAACTCTCCATTGAAGGGCGCATCTTTCTGTCAAAGTAGAATTTGATTCCGGGCATTTTTAGTGTTTGGTGCGGGAAATTAGGGCTTTCTAAAGAAGAGGAATTTTTAGGTGAGCCCTGCATAGGATTTATCTCCTCATCAAAATCAATGTTCATCAACCTGGGTCAAGATTTTTGGTTGGGTAAAACTTTGGGAAAGTCAAACCCTAGTTTGACCCCGGGCTTGAAAAACCCTAAAATACTGAAACTGGTAGTTTTGGTACATTCAATATATATTTAGATTGGAGAAATATTAGGAGTTGAAACTTTTACATGATGAAGATAAAATCTTGATGTACCCTATGTAAAACTTTCAGCCTCAGATTCGCTATATTATTGGAGATATGTTTCCTCCAAATAAGGGTTTAAACCTCTTCTAGCATTCATCCCTAAACATGACACCTAGGGAGAATTGAAATATCTCGGGCTACAAAGCTCCAAATTAAATATCACAAGATTTTCTAGATAGGGAACAGGTTTTAATTTCTGTGGTAAAAGTTTCAGACCCCGAAGGTGAAATGGTGACATGTGGCAGTCTATACAAGTTTGATATGCGGAAAAGTCCTGAAATAAGTAACCTTGGGAAAAATATCATAAGTCCCAATTGGTGAAGTAAATTCTGGTAAAACCTATGGTGTTGGAAATAGGAAAGCTGAGGTTACCTTAGCACAAAATTTTAGACACAGAGGAGTAGTATTTTTAGAGATACCGCATAAATAGTTTCAGGCATTTTTGTAGAAGAAATTGGAAAACTAGGGCTTCATGTTTGAGGAGATTCTCTCCACTGTTTTCATAAAAGGTGTAGATTGGAAAAATCACCTTGAAGAGGTATATATCTCTATCCAATCAGATCTGAAATATTCAAAGTTTTGAAAATTAGTGTTTCTCTGATAAACCCTAGATCAGCCAGCTCCAGAACTAGGATGGACACCTCAAATCAGTAAGATCTAATCTTTTTCTATTTACAGTTGAGGTTCTCATTTCAAGATGACTAATCACACCAGCTTGATGACAATATTGGTGAGGCTGAAAATTTACAAGCATGGAAGTATAGGATCTTAGTAGTTCTTGAAGGAAATGAATTGGACACCTACATAAGTAGAGAGGTTCCAGTTCTAGAGGGAGATGAGGCTAAAAGCCTTACACAAGAAGAAATTGGTCAAGGCTAAGAAGATCGCTGCTGATTAAATCATGGATCACCTTATACCACAAGTGTCTTTCCTAAAGACACCTAAATAGATGTTTTGATTCCTTGACCAAGATATTTGAAGGAAAGAACATAAATAGAAAGATGACTTCGAGAAACCAGTTGAAGAATCTGAAGATCTAGAATGCAGAAACCATACAGTCATACTTTACAAGGGTCTCTCAAATCAGAGAACAACATGACGCAGTAGAAGAAGAAGTGGAGAATGAAGAAGTTGTGATAACCACCTTGAATGGCCTCCTAGGATCATGGGATTCATTCATTCGAGGAATGTCTTCCCGAAGGAAGTGATTACTTTTAGTAGAATTTGGGAAGAGCACACATAAGAAGAAGCTCAACCCATAATAAGAGAAAAGAAGATGGGAGCAATTGAAGATCAAGATTTCATGATTCAAAGAAGATACCTCAAGTGATGAGGAATATGAAGAACTCAATTCTTGAAGAACATCTTATCCATCTTAAGCACTTGGATAAGAAATGATGTTGTTATGGATGAAGAAGATGATGAAGCTGAAAGAAGGAGTCTACCCATGAAACAAATAAAGATAAGTATTCAATTGTCATTTCATGATATTGTTTTGTTAAGCATTTGTTTATATTCAGTTGATGTATTATGCATGATAGAATGTTTCCATTAATGACAGTATACTACTAATATGCATGTGATCGGTAAGTAGCTCATGGTGCTCTACAACTCTCCATTGCTACTTATCTAGAATGAAACCTCTTTGCTAACATATTGGATTAGTGCACAATCTCAATGTTGTCCTGGTAGAGATGGAAGGCATCGAGAAAGTTTCCGTGAGATATGGATGAATGTTGTATTGGCTAAAATAGTTGCATGATCATATATTTATGCATAATAATTTTCCAATATGAATATGCATTATGAAATATTTCTAACCATACAACTAATACATTTGACTTGTAGGAAAGATTGCGTACAATCACCTATAAGAACATAAGGATGAGACTTGTTCCGAAGAACAAGTGATGATAGTTCAAGAAAGAATCCAAGATGAAGAATAATATGATGATACTTTCAAAGAAAGAAGAAATCTTAGAAACAGTGCAGTTATGCGACACTGATGAGCGACATCATTGATGCAAAGCCTTCTAGTTATGAAGAAGTAGCCAAGAAGAAAGGGAAGGAGAGTACTAGTTCAAAAAGAATGATGTCTATTATCGAGACATGAAGGGAAGTTCGTAGTTCCATCATGTAGTAGATGGAAACATCGTGGGATACAAGGCAAGATTCGTAGCATGAGGCTTCTCACGGAAAGAAGGCATAAACTATGAAGGGACATTTGCATCCATTGGAAGTTAAGACACATGACAGATAGACTCATGTGTGGAAATTAAAGAAGGCCTTGTACGAGATTAGAATAAACCCATGGGATAACACATACATGAGGAACTTGAATATCACCTAGAGTGATGAAGATTTTAACCTTTTCTCCAAGGTTGAAGATGAAATCCTATAGAGGATGACAAGCTCACAAATGGGTGCGACAAGAACTTTTGAAAAGGTTAAATATAGAGGGTCTTGGTATCTAGTGACCCTAGATGGATACATAGAATATTAGTAGTAGAGGAAGCTACTTGTCACTCCAGTACAGAATATTTCAGTGCATAGAGTATGAAATCCAGAGGGAGAATGATGCTCTGCTTCAGAGGGAGTGACTGTAGAATATCATGAGGTTCAACATGGTATGACAGGATGGATAGATTAGTGATGACTCTAGGATTTATTGAGATTAAAGAGGATTCCAACCTTTACTTCAAGTTTGAATACGAAAGACCAGTGATGCTCTTGTTATATGTCGATGGCTTGTTCCTGACAATAAAGAGGAACTCATTAAAGTTGCAAGAAGGAGACTTGCTGCCGAGTTTGAGATGAAGAACTTGGATATGATGCACTACTTTCTAGGAATGGAGGTGTGGTAGAATGCAGATGGAATCTCCTTGGGACAAGGGACATATGCAGTAGAGATCCTGAAGAGGTTCAGGATGATGAATTGCAAGGCCATGACCACACCTATGGCATCGAACCTAAAGATATTGCATGTTGCTTCATTAGAGTTGATTGATGCCATGATGTATCGTCAGATGATTTGTTCCTTGATGTACTTGACAAATACAAGACCAGATATTTGCTTTGCTATGAACACATTGAGACATATTCACCTGATGGTTGAAAAGCATGCAGTGAGGTACCTGAAGGGTATAGTTGAGTATGGGCTCAAGTATGATACAAATCTAAAGATTAACCTGGAAGGTTATGTGGATTCGGATTGGGCAGGCAGTGACATTGATAGGAAGAGCACTTCTTGGTGTAGCAGGAAGTAGTCCTGCATGGCACTGAGTACAACTGAGAGAGGAGTAGTGAAGTTCCAGTATGTGATCCAGATCAAGATCTCTCGAAAGAGGGAGTTTTAGCATATTCAGTGAGACAGGTTGTCTGAGCATAAATCTTAGCGAATCTCGTAGGTTGCTCAGATGTAATCGGTCCTGTAGGTTTTCCTCAGATGTAATCGGTCCTAGCAAAGCTCACAGGTTATCCTTGGATGTAATCAACCCTGATGTGATTATATGCTAGAAATGGCCAGAGTGAAGTTTGACTACTTCAGGGAGAAGCTTGGTGTTCTCCAGATCGAGGTTCCCTCCAAAAGGGAACTGGTGTGTCCATTAGCATTTTTGACATGGTGGAAGGCTGAGCTTCACATGGTCATATGTAAGTGTAGATATGCTCTGATGTGATTTTGGGTTGTGTTACCACATGGTCAATGCAGAGATATTCTGATGCGATTGTGGGATGTGTTCCCACATGACCAGTGTAGAGCCATTCTGATGTGATTGAGGGATATGCTCCCACATGATCAGATATAAGTGTAGAGATGCTATGATGTGATTGTGGGTTGTGTTACCACATGATCAGTGCAAATATATTCTGATGTGATTGTGGGATGTGTTCTCAAATGATCACTGCATAGCCATTCTAATGTGATTAAGGGATGTGTTCCCACATGATCGGATGTAAGTGCAGTGAAAATTTGACATGATGATGTCGGATGTAAGTGCAACGCCTTTCTGACATGGTGAGGTTGGATGTAAGTGCAAAGAATTTTTGACATGATGAGGTTGGATGTAAGTGCAGATCCTTTCTGACATGATGAGGTCAGATGTAAGTGTAGATCCTTTCTGATCAGATGAGGTCAGATGTGAGTGTAGTGCCTTTTTGACATGGGTTTTGGATGTGTTCCTCCCATGGTCAGATGTGAGTGTTGGGCGTGCCTTTCTGACATGGTTCTTGGATGTGTTCCTCCCATGGTCAGATGTGAGTGTTGGGCGTGCCTTTCTGACATGGTTCTTGGATGTGTTCCTCCCATGGTCAGATGTAAGTGTTGGGTGGGCCTTTTTGACATGGTTCATTCCATGGTTAGATATAAGTGCTGAAGACGATGAATACCTACATGAAGGCTATGCATACAACCAGCATGAAAAAGGGCTAGCTTTGTAGAACTTCCTGTGATGAGTAGAATTGAGATAGCACCAGTGATGATCCAGATCAAGTAATGATCCAGAATTGATGATGATCCAATGATGATCCAGATCAAGTGATGATACAGACTTGATGATGATCCAGTGACGATCCATATCAAGTGATGATCCAGACTTGATGATGATCCAGTGATTCTCTAGCTCAAGTGATGATCCATACTTGATGATGATCCAATGATGCTCTAGATCAAGTGATGATCCAGACTTGATGATGATCCAATGATGCTCTAGATTAAGTGATGATCAAGACTTGATGATGATCCAGTGATGCTCCAGATCAAGTGATGATCCAGACTTGATGAAGATGACTTGACGATGAAGATGACTTGATGATGATCTAGATGATACAGAGAAGAATACTTGTGCTGATAAATTGTGTTGAGAGAATACCTTCCTAGTTAAGAGGGAGTGTTGATGTATTTGTAACTTTAGAATGTATTAATTTGTATATCTTATGTATTGTACCCTGATGTTCCTATCGAGAAGTATCTGTAATGTAAAAAAGTCATGTAAATTAATTGAGGTTAACCCTCATCTGTGAGATGTAGAACAGTTGGTGGCGGGGTATGGTTAAGATGCCCCTAAGCTAAAAGGTCATCAGTTATAATCCTGTCGGATACCAAAAAATCCAACCATGTTAAGGGTTGGTGCGGTCTAGGCTGGGTGTGATCCCCGGGTGATTTTGACAGCTTAGATGCCCCTAGTTCGTGGTTACTTAGCCAATGGCAACCCTGCTAGTGAGGGAGGTTCCACCACTTTTCCAACAAAAAAAAAATTGAGGTTAACCCTCCATTGTAAGTTGGGGAAATAGTCCCCATAATTGAGTTAAGGTTAACCCTCCTTGTTGATCGGAGGGAAAAGTCCCCACAGTTGTGGGGCACTAGGGTTATTAGACTCTTCTAGAGATGTTGGCCCTATTAAGTAATTGTTAAGTGAGGTCGACTTGTTGGAGTGGAAATTAAGTGAACAAAAGAATATAAATAGAGAGTGAACCTCTCTATTTATCACACACAAAATCACTCACTGGAGCACATGAGTGAGAGAGGAGAAGCTCTCTCAAGTGAGAGAGAGAGAACAACTGTGGATATCATATTTTCTATCTTTGGGTTTTACTGCTTCCATTGGTGCTCATTCTATATTTGAGGAAGTTGCGGGGTTTTCTCCTTTATGGTTTCCCCAAGAAAAATATCTTGTATCTATTGTCTCTTGTGATTGATTGTTGTGCATGTTATTCTCTTAGTTAATATCCTAAGATCATATTTCTTAAATGATAAAAATCTAACACAAAACACTTAGTATCTTGCACATAATCAAATCGGTGATGCCACTTCAAAATAAAATGAATATGAATTTTGTCATACATAGGTTTCGCCTGCACTTTCCAAGCCCATCATTAGAACTTGGGAATAAATAATCCACAACAAGCATAGAAATATCCTTAGATATGACAATGAAGTGACTTTCACATTTCTAATTATTCCAAACCTATATATTTCTTGAGTGCTAGAGTCCTTCAAGAAATTTTATATTCACCTGCTTTAAATTTGTATCATATTCTGAAATGCCAACATTGTTATCAAGTTGGTCACATGAAATACCAATATATTTATCTCCATCCTTGTAAGCATTGTGGAAAGCATACTCATTCCTCAAACAAATGCTTCATACTTAAGAAACATGTAAGAGAGAAGATTCATTATGGGTGGATTGATTCTTAACAATGGTTGTCAGTAGCCAAGAAGATATATAAGTCATAATGAAGAATTTGTTCACAAGTAATGAAACATATTGGAGTTGAGATATTTTCCACTTTTCACCTTGTTAATTACATGGGATATGATTAATAGTCATAAACATGTGAGTGAGAACAAGCACACGGGAACAATCAAGCCTGAACCAGAGGCAAAGATATAGCCAAAAACTTATGCTAGATGTTAGAGCCTTGAGCTAGATCCACCTAGAAAGAGTCAGAACTGCAAGCATAGCCAAAGTTAGAGATATGTTCCACCTGAGTACCCATTTTTTTGTGGTCTTTCTAAAACCACCGATTTTGAGATAAGAGCACCTTCTATTAGAAAAATACATCAAATTCTAGATAAATTCCTTGACAAATTTGGATTGTCAAGTAGGAAATATTAAGCATTTGGAAGATGTCCAATTCCTATTATCATCTCACTTTTAGTTATCTTGTGGTCATCCTAAAACTACCCATTTAGTATAATACATTAGTTTGTGGTGGTCTCCAAACCAACATTTTCCTTAGGTAACCACCGAGTATTAGATCCAAGTTCCAAAGGGAACTGATGAGCTATAACTTGAGTTAGAGAGAAGTTCCAAGGGAACTATTACACCAATACCAGAGGTAGCCCCAAGTTCTAGAGTTTGCGGTCATCCTAAAATCACCTCTTCACAACTTCGATTGGTTAGTGGTCATACAAAACCACCCATTTAATAGAAGACATCATCTTCTGATAGCTTTTGATTAAGACAACACCTTTAGACATTTTTATCTACCCTTGTCCAAATTTCATCTTTATGGTTGGACTCATATACACCCCTTCGAATTAAGAGGGGTAATGTTGGAAACATTAATACTTTATGGTTAATTATTATTGGATTTTTTATTACTATTCATATGAGATGTATACCAAGAGTCATAATGAAGATGCAAAGTCATTAGGAGTCCAAGAGACACCTTGGAATGTGAAACCAAGGGCCATAGTGATTGCATATATATGGACATATCTATCAATGAAATGCATCTCACACTTATTTTATCTCCTATGCATTTATCTTTCATAATGTGTTTTACAACATGAATAAAAAACCCTCCCTTATCTAATTTCATTTCATTTTAACCTATTATTTTCCTCTAAGTTTAGTTTGTTCTCTTGTCTAGGATTTCAAGCATTTATTGTTTCAATCCAAGGTCATATTTATGCATCATTCTCTTCTAAATTTTTTTTGGTTCAACATCCCTTCTCCATGTTTTGCAGGTATTGAGCCTTCAAGGTAAAACCCACTTCTCTTCTTTGCCTGCTTTGCTAGAGGATTACATAATAATAGACTATATTTCCTCGCACCACTCGTTCCCTCATAGGAGACTAAATTGGATGATGATGTGTATGGATAGATGAAATGTCTTAGGGAATATACTTTGGTGACTTTTGGTCAAACTTATCTCATGCAACTAATTCCTTTCATGTTGTTTGGGACCTCAAGGATAATGATATGAAAATGCATAGTGTTGCAGGCTTTTGATGAAAGTGAACTCATGGAATTTTTAGGGTATAAATCAGCCGAGAATAAATATATTTTCCACCCATTATTGAATTCCATTGATGGAAAAAATATCATATGTTTAAAAGAAGTCAAAATTGTAGGGTTTATGATTCATACTACCCTGTTATGATTTGGCTAGGGACTAAATATTTCTACTCTGATCACCTTGATGAGAAAGATAACATGTTACATGAGCATCTCACTCTCATCAACAAATTCTAAAGTTGAATAGACTTAGGGTCTTGACATCAACCCAAGGAGGTTATTGTAAAAATATTGTAAATTCTCATGGTTTATGAATTTAGTCTTAGGAGATTCTAAGATAGGTGTGAGTGTCAATTAGGAGTGATAATAGATTGATGGAGTCTTAAAATATCTAAATAATGAATCATTTTAGGAATATAATCGAATTTATATTTAAAAAAAAAATACAATGGGAGTTAGTTTCCATAGATTAGGAGTTAGGGTTTTGAAATCTAGAAGATTCTAACTTTATTTTATATTATTTGTAATCCTATGGGCATAGAAGGAGAATGCTAATAAAAATGTAAATTAGGGAAAGGAAGCTCGAGTATGTACAGTCTTTTATTATCAATGGTAAAGGCAAGTTTCTTGTTATCTATGGAGTTGTGATTTTACATTGAGTGTTTTGAATGTATATGTAGACATGTACATGATCTTGAATACATTCAAAGTAACTTTGTTATTTGCATGTTTGTGTATGAATGAGTGATGGGGTTTAAATACTTGTAAGTAAGATTTGAGGGTGAGTTATGATATGTGTGAAATATTGAGGTAATGTGTGGGATTATAGATTGTTATGCATTGAACAATGACAACTTAATTTTGGAAGTTAGATTATAGATCAAACCATGGTATACCCATGAGGTATGAATCTAATGCAATTGGGAAAACGTGATGTAAAGGAAACTTCTGCCATGAACGGTTAAACTTACAGACCTGGGAAAGGAACCAAGAAATTGATAATAAAAGAAAGGGATAAAGTGTGATTAGAAAAATCGAGTAGAAGAGAAGTTTGTTGGTTCTAGACTTTGAATAGCTAAAAGACATTCCTATAAAGTGGGACCCATAAATAAGAGGTATGCATTCATATTTGGGGTTAAACACTATCCCATATTTGGGGTTAAACACTATCCCATAGTTATCCTGTAGAAATGCGAGTCAATCCTGCAATAATGTAATTCGTCCTGCAACAACTGTTCCTGTATCAACATCTTGCTAATACTATAACTTCTTTGTTAATTCCTACAACGTCTTGGTTTCATGCAACGTTATTCCTATAAAAACATGGTAATCCTGTAGAAGCGTGTTTATTCAATAGTATTGACAAACAATTGGTTATATAGGTTTGAGGAGAGTTTCCATAGAGATAAGCATTTGTTGGATGAAGAATAGTGTGCTAAATATTCCAATGTGAGTGCTTTAATGATTACAGATTATTAAATCCTATAGCTTTCTTTTGTAATGTTCAAAGAATTTATGGAAACTGTGTTCATAAACTGAATATGAATGTAAACTTGTGGGAGTATATGATTGAGGATACCTAAGATACAATTTGTGAAGGTTCCAACATAAATGATTTTAATTTTATGATTGTAAGAACATTTGTATTCCTATGACTTCAAGGGAATAATTTTTCATCAAGAAATAATTGTAGGTATCATTAACAATACACAGGATTTGAGGGTGCATCAAGTAGTGAAAGAGTAGGCTTATGGTGTTAGGATTGCATCATAACATTGTTATCTTGGTCCCACCATAGTTTTCTAATATTGTTGCTAAGTAAAATTTTGACTCATCATAGAGACTTCTTTGGATTATGCCCAAATTTGATGGTGTATTGTTGGCCCTAGGAAACACATTTTCTTCTAATGAATTGGGTGAGAGAATATTCTTTTGGCATCAGATTGTTGATGAGATTCATCATGTCCTTTGGATTGTGGGGATTTCAACATGGTTGATTGTTAGAAGGAAAAATGGATGCTTCTAGTGTTCCTACCAATTGGTGAGAAAGAATCATGGCTAGTTGTAAAGTCATGTCATGGGTTGTATAACCTCAATAGAAGCTAATCGAAAGATAATGATGAACCTTGGTTTACTTGAATTTTTGTTAAAATAAAGTGCCAAAGTGAATTTTCTAGAGACTTGATTGGGTTTTTATTTTAAAATAAAACCCGGTCTATTTTGACTTATCTAGAGATGAACCAATTCATGTCCTCAACATAACCACTCTATAAAACCACCAACATATACAATTTTCAATATCCTAGGAAGTTGAGTGTATGAGGATTCCTTGAACCTGATATATCATGAATGTTTCCCACCTCCAAAATTCACCCCTTGTAGCAAACTAGATTTGTTGGTGGTTTTATAGAGTGGTTATACCAAGGACATGAATTGGTTCATCTCTAGATAAGTCAAAATAGTCTGAGTTTTATTTTAAAAGAAAAACCCAATAAATATCTAACAAATTCAATTTGGTGCTTTCTTTAAAAGAAATTCAAGTAAATAAAGGTTCAACATTATCTTTCTATTGTCTTGTATTGAGGTTATACAAATGATGGCATGACTTTACAACTAGCCATGATTCTTTCTCCCCAATTGGTAGGAACACTAGAAGCACCCATTTTCTTTCCATGTACACACATAAAGGAAATCATTCTAGATATGAAATATTCCCACAAGTGTATCCATCTCTGAGGTGAATTTGAGAGTGTTAAAAACCGAAAAATCTATGGGAAAACCTAGATTTGGGAACCTAGAAATTGAATTTGTGGCTGAAAATTAGCGTGGCAAGGAATAAAAAAATTAAAGAGAAATTTGAAGTTAGAGAGAGACCATAGGTTCAAATGGATTGATAAATCTAGTGGATAAAATCAATATCTGAAGATTAATTAACTTGGACCTTTATATTCCCACCCTGAATAACAATGGAGGGAAGGGGCATCTGAGGGACTATGTAGTAGATAAGGGGACCTCCTTGTGTTAATTGTGGTAGGTAATGTGGGTGTCAAGGTTGTTTGAATCCAATTGAGATACTTTGATCTTTGTGGTTGAGCTCACTAGCTTAGAATTGTCCTTTTTCATCTCTCTGCATGCTTGATAAAACCAACTGCTATGTTGGCTTAGCCCAAGGATTGATTGTGTGTGGTTGTGAGTGATCCTGTGTAGTTCCTCCTTAGTGGATACATATCCCTCCTTGGGGGTGGCCTCTTAGTAGAGAGATACAATGTTAGAAAGAGTTCCTACGGTTTGGTGGAACATTGATATTCCATAGGCAGTTACTTGGGAAATTTCATTTAAAAGATAAGTGTTTAGTTGTTAATTCACTGTTGTAAATGAATGTGCAATTATTTTAATTAATAGGCTTGTGATGAATATGATAGTGTATGTATACTGTGTGTGTGGATAGAATTATTCTTGTCGTGTTTTTAATTATGTATCTGCATATTCATTTGAATGTTTATGAATTTTTTATTATGCCCATGGGGAAAAGTTTAGAATCCCTTAAACCATTTATGTCCCCTATGTTGGTTGGATTTACGGGAAATGATGTAACAGTTGTAATGGACACCTAATGATGAATAAAAACAACTTCACTTAGTACTACTGCAATATCTTCTTTGAGTGGATAATTTTTGTGGCATGAGAGTTTCTCAACCGTAAGTATGCTTGCATTGGTTCATGTCTAGAGATAAACCTACATAATCCCTATCTAAAGACCTTATCATGAAAGGATATAAATAGATATATTTCAATACTAACAACCTCTGTAGGTTGAACTTCTAAGCAAGAGGAAATTGAAAGAGAGTTTAGGGAGCATTATACAATGGTGTTCCAAACTCGAGGTCTATATATAGAGAGAAACAATTAGTTACCAAAGAAACCCTTGATCTTGTACCATGCAAAATTATTGAATAACAAAGGAATGTGAGTGACCTAGTCTTATATCTAGATGAGATTTTTTCATCCCTACATCAAATAGCCAATGACACGACTATTGGCCTTAATTGTTTCCCATGTAAATTTTACCATGGACACCTAGGAATTTGTGGGGCCAAACCTATTACATGTTTATCATGAATCCATTCACAAACATTCCCTAGGCACAAAGATTAATTTAGGACTTATTATAATTACTAAGTTAACGGAACCAAATTTTATTTCCAATTAGAGTCCTATCACTTTGCTTAAAAATTCATATAAAATCTAGCCAAAATTATGCTCCTTAAGAAAATTGAATTCATTTGGGAGAGGTATAATTAATATGGATATTTTTTTGAAGGTGTGTAGAGAGACACATTTATTGACCCTAATGTTATATTCATAAAAAGGATTTTTAGAAGTCCCACAACTAGGTGGAATTTCCTCTTATACATAATATTCCTTCAGGATCTAAGGTTTATTCCAAACTTTCAGAATAGTGTTGAAACCCTAATTTCATATTCTTTAAACTATTGTTTTACTAACAAAAACAAATTCAAGGAGGTTGGATTCTTAAATTCCATTATACAAGTTCCCCCCCCTAGACCTAGCCCCTATGTGTTGGTTGTTGAAGCTCTCCTTTGTCACACTAGATCGAAGGTGAAATTTGGGATGGCTCCAGGGATTCCTCTCCCTAAAATAGATGTTGGGAAAAAAATTAATGGTTGAATTCGCTAATGGTTCCTCCCTAACTGTCATGTCCCTTCCTTGAATAACATCAACATTTTTGACCTTTCCAAGCACCTATGGGTTCAAAAGTTGAATTAATTAATTTACCTAGGGAATTTTGTTTATTTGATACTTAGGAGGTATGTACTAAGTTTGTTTCCAATTTTGGATTATTTATATATGTTAGAGAAATAATATACCTTAGTACCATGGTTATCTACCTAGGATACATTATCATTTTCCTTGTGCTTATTTTGTATGGTCTAACTTAGGTTATACTGATCAATACTGGTCAAATATGTGATTCTATCTCATTAATTGACAGTTGAGGCACTCTAATTTGGTTATTCTCTCATCTAGGTGCTTGAATTAATTTGTAACCACTTCCATCTTTGAGTAGGGGTGATAGTGTGTGAATATGACTATTTTGTGGTCTTCTTGGGAATTTATTTGGCTCCTAGAGACTCTCCCACTCACCCATGCACTCTCCCATGCTAACCTTCCCTCATTTATGACCCATACATGCTTATTACTTGTTCAAAATTGTTCACACATGTTCACATATGTTCACACATGGATTTGTGGCTGTCTGGTTAGGTTTGGGAGCCTATTGGTCAACCTAGGGGGGTTTAGGGGTCAAATCCTAGCCTGGCACTTGTATGCATTCACATGGCCTCCAAGGGCTCACAAATTTTCCCTAGTGTATTATAAATATGTACTATACATATCTATAATATGTATTGTAATAATATGATCAATTATTAGCACCATTCACATGTGTTATTCCAACTATTTCAGTCTCTTTTGTTGTTCTCTTGCATATTTTGTCAAATAATTTGAGTGTGAATATTGATATAGCTACTAGATCTCACTAAGAAGCAATTATCACATGGTACCAGAGCTATTTGGAGCTGCAAAAAAATATAGAGAGGTTTGAGTTTCTGTTTAGGGCATATTTCCAGAAAATCTGAGTGTTTGCATTACAGGTTTTTCACTGTTTTTGTCATAGGTTGCACATGCAAGATGGAGAAAACTCACCTATTACTTTTAAAATTGTCTAAAGGCCTGTATAGAGTCACCATGGGGACTGAAGCCAAGCCCAACTCTACAATAGATAAAGCTACGGTACTTCAATTGACTTGATGAAGCTTTTGGAAATATTTTCCACATCATTACGAGGGATATCCTCTTTCATGTATAAATTATTGGAACACCCACTTAAGTATGGATCAATTTTGAGTCACTATTTTAGAATACGGATGAAATGAGAGGCCATCAACTTGAGAATGAGGTAATCTATCTGAGCCCAGCTCACTATGAGACCATTGAAGAATTCTTTATCATGTTCAAAGTGCTAGTACTTCAGATAAAACAATGTGGCATAGAGAATAAATATGATAAAATTATATTGTCCATCGTTTCTAAGCTAGCGCCTAAGTATTCTGTGTATGTTTCGACATTCCACTCAAGCAAGCTTACAATTAGAAATTGGAGGATGCCTGCGGTAGAAGACTTAATGGAGTCTTTGAATCAGGAGCAGGACAAGATCATATAAATGGGTACCATAAAATACAAAAAATAAAAAGACCTTGCTTCTGGTGTATCAAATCAAGCCAAATGCAAGAATATATATTTGAAACAAAAAGAGAAAGAGAAGAAGCAGTTAAGTTCAGAAAGCTCTAGTTCTACTGACGAGAGCTTGAGATCCAAGAGGAGAAACAAGAGAGAGAGACCCACATATGGTTATTTCATAGGTTCAAATATTTAAATATATTTCTTCATAAAGAATATGGACATCATGACCAAACTCCTTGAGGAGAACCATATTGATCTTCCAGATTTTGCAAGAGGGTGGGAGCGCAAGCAAGAAAGTGGTAATCCTGAGCATGCATTGAGTGCATGGGTAAAACCCATTTCTTATATCTATATTTCTGATTTGTTTATTTCTTATTTACCTTCTAATATATCATAATCTGAATCCTCCATCCCTTCCTCGGAAGAAACCCCAATCAGTTCACCAAAATTTCCTCCCAAAACTAGCCATTTTTTGCTAGATTCTGATGAGTCTTCTGAAAGATATTTCCAAATCTAATCATATATTTCCAATTATGATTCTGAATGTGATATGCAGGATTATATTCATCCTATTAAATTCATAGAATCATTTCCCCAACCATTTCAAGACCAAAATACCTGACAACCCTCAAGTTCACTAGTTGGAAAATCTCAAAATTGCCTAGTTTCCAATGCTATGTCACTTGTATAAGTTGATTTTATGTATTGTACGTATTTAATTAGTTGGAAATGAATATCATTGGATTTAATGGGAGTTCTGTTCCATATGTATGGACTTTATTTTACCACCCATGGTTCAAATCTCAAGCCTCCAGACCCTCCAGGTTTGCTCAATTGCAATTGTGATCTAGTTTCTCACTCTTCTCTCTCTATGGAATCATTCACTCATGGAGACACCATACCTTTGATATTTTATGCTGTATATGAAATATATTCTGATATTTCAGAGCCTCATTAGTTTTTTTACAGATTTATGAAGGTGCTTCATCAAATTGGGAAGAATATTCATGGTTTTATTCATGATATGGCAACTACACATGATGCTGATTTTGTTGAATATTTTGATGTTATATGGGAAAGAGTTTGTAGAGATATATTTTCCATGGTTGATTATGCTATTAGATAAGATTATTCTTTCAGAAAAATACATTCTTATGATTCCCCTTATCAAATGATTACCATCAAAGGGCCTCTCCACATGATCTTTGTCTACAACACTTTGATGCATTGATGCATGATATTGGCATCCACAACATCTTCACCAAGTCCATCACTGAAAAGTTATTCATTCATCTCATTCAAGTGAAGAAGAGGACATGTTGAAGACCTTTTTTTTGATCTCTTTCATATCTATTTTTGAGGGGAGGTTTTGTCCCATGAGGTTTTCCCCTTACCTCATTTACATGGATTAAGCAAATTTTGTTGTAAAAGGTGACTTGTGCCTTAGTTTCCAAGGCCTTAATAAATCATTTTGGTATAAGCTATACTAAGTTAGGCTTAATGGGGGGTTTCATAGAGATAATATACCGTAGTACCATGGTTATCTACCTAGTATACATAATCATTTTCCTTGTTCTTATGTTGTATGCTATAACTTAGGTTATACTGATCAATTTTGGTCAAATAGGTGATTCTGGTTCATTAATTAACAATTGAGGTGCTCTACTTTGATCATTCTGTCATCTAGGTTCTTGCATTAATTCCAAACAACTTCCAGCTTTGAATAGGGGCACTGGTGTGTGAATGTGGTTGTTATGTGGTCTTCTTGGGCATTTATTTGTCTCCTAAAGACTTTCCCAGTCACCCATGCACTCTCCCATGGTATCCTTCCCTCATTTATGACCCATGCATGCTTCTTACCTGTTCACACATGTTATCACATGGATTCATGACTGTTTGGTTAGGTTTGGGAGCCGATTGGTCAACCTAGGGGGATTTAGGGGTCAAATCCTATCCTGACACTTGTATGCATTCACATGGGATCCAAGGGCTCATGAATTTTCCCCAATGTATTATAAATATGTACTATACACATCTAAAATATGTACTATAATAATATGAACAATTATTAGCACTATTCACATGTGCTATTCCAGCTATTTCAGTCTCTTTTGTTGTTCTCTTCCATATTTTGTCAAATAATTTGAGTGTGAATATTGATCTAGCTCCTAGATGTCACTAAGAATAAATTCTCACAATATGACATTATTTAATTAATATCCAAATAATACATGTGGGAATGAGTTTCCATGTCAGGAGGGTGCATCAGGAAAGTCAACTTTCCTTGGACGACAAATAGAAACTATTAAGAAAACTAGAAAAAACAATTTTTCAAAAAAATATGGAAACTAAAAAAATAAAGGAAAAACAAGCAGTCTCAAAAGAACAAAGTGTAGGAAAATTAGACAGTGTAAAAGCAACAAACTTTGGCCAAGGAAGGGTGCAATTTCCATTTTGATGAGAGGATACTTGTAGGGAAACATATCCAATCCTAATAAGAAAACGTTACTCGAAGGGGGGTGTATTTTCCACTTTGGACTAAAGGGAATAAATAAGGAAACATTACCTAAGCTTATTACTTTCTATTTTCCTCAAGGAGGGTGCATCCATGGATTAGGGTTAGGTTTTGCAAGTGACAACTTGCTCAACAGGTGAAGGACTTGATGAACAAGTCACTCAAGGTTTATTTAAGGGTGCTTCCAATTCCATTTCTCAGTTTGGATTGTTTATGTTTTGGTGTTGAGTGAAGCTAAGCTTCAAGTATGAGTGATGAGACTCAGTCCCCTTGGGTGATGTCACAGTGATTTTCCCCAAGTCTCCATTCCCTTCTCTTCTATCCTCTTATATTCATCAGTGCATATCACACAATGAAAAAGGAGAAGAAATATAAGATTCATATCGATCTTTGATATCATCCAGTCATCCATTGAAGGTGAGCTCCAGTGAAGGAATATTCACTTACTCTCTCAGATCGGTGTTGAGTGCAAGTTTCGGGCCTCCAATGCTCAGTTTTGACACCATTTGAGGAGATCAAATATTAAAATCTTATTCCAAGCTTCTCATATCCATAATCATGTTTTGATATTTTTATTATAGCAATAATTTTTTCCAATAGAGCCATCATGCTGAACTTTCATGAGAGAAGTCTTCTAATGCCCATTTAATGGGTTTTTTTGTCAGTTTGATGAATTAAATATGATGAAATGACCATGAAAAATATATCCAATTTATCTGATGCATAAACTATGTCATATAATTCTCTGTGGATCATTATTTTCAGGTATGATAAAATCCAGATTCAAAATTTATCATTTTTTAGGTACCATTGCTCATTGACTAGTTTTACAGTTTTTAGTATTATTGATGATATGTAAACCCATTTAGTGTTATGTAAGTTGATGTAGGTTTTTATTTCACCCCAAAATAAAACCTAACTCTCATATCAGGAATTGTTTTGGGTCATACTGTGTTTGAATGGCCATTTCTGTGCAGGATTTCCCTAGGCCAAATTACTAGTTTTTTCCCAATCCACCCCCAACTTCCTTAAATTGTTTCAGATCAGTTCCAACATATTAAAATGTTATTTTATTCCTAATACATGACTAATAACTTATCTTATCCTTCCATAATCCTTGGTTTATTTGAAGTGATTGTTCAATCTCAGTTTGCACCATTTGGGACACCCAAAAGCCTGGGAGTAGACTTCCACATAGTTGATGTTTGAAACCTCAAAGGCGCCAACATATAGGTTCTTAGGGATATAAAATATCTCTTTCCAAACCTTTACTTTGTGCTCAAACTATGGAATGTTGGAATTCCTTTTATGTAGCCTTGAGTATTCAATGGGCTAAACACAATGTTACATACAAACTCAACAATCTATACTTGATTAGTTTCCCTCTCAAAATTGGCTATAGATATTAATGCCAAGTATTCAAATTTATGGGCATCCCTTTTACTTCTAGGCATCTCTTAGGGAATTCTCTCTCTAAACACAATGTTACATACAAACTCAACAATCTTTACTTGATTAGTTTCCCTCTCAAAATTGGCTATAGAGATTAATNTATATAAATATATATATGAGTGTGTATGTGTGGAACTCATATGCAAAACTTGTTACATACTATGAATGCACCTTTATATTCCCACATTAGTATGCATATATACGCCTAATATATGATAGCACTTGTTTTAGTCTTTAAGCTTTACCTAATAGAAGTTTAAAAAGGTTTAGCAAAGGTCCATTAGAGGAACTAGTAAGCTCATTAGGCTTATAAAGAGATATAGGTTTTAAGTAGCCTCCAAGTTTACAAAATGTTTCTATAGCATATTAAGTCTTTTGCTTCATCATGGATCAATAGTCCATGAATATATGTGACTAACATTGATGGTTTTGAGCTCATTTAAAATATATACTAGTGTACGGAAAAAATGTAGTTATATATGTAGCCAACTATATAATTGTTGTTAGCTGCTACATTGGGTTAAATTTGTCACCATGGTGCTAAATCGCAATCCTTAGTTTTATTTAATACAAAATCATAGAGTTGATATGCACTTGGGTGAGGAATGAATTGTGAAAGTCCTTGATAGGAATCCATCTCTACAAAAGGCCAATTTATCCATTGTTCCACAAGGATTGTATATATAACAACCTTAGATTTGGAAATAATTATCTTTTCAATAACCATTAGTATCTCACTAACAATTGTATTTATTTGGAAAAGGGACTTTCACACAACAACAACTAGAGAATTAATTATACACATATAATTATTTAATATGGATTTCTGATTTGTTAATAAATGCAATTGAGAAATTAGCTCCATAGGAGTGATTTTCGTCTAAGCCATAGTCACCATCTCTTGTAGGTTCTGTTCCCAAGCTAATAAATTAAGCAACCAAGCCTAATTTGGCATCTAAAGATCTCAAATACAATCCTAACCTAGTGAGCAACATAACTGGGTATATATATATATTATTTCAATGAGTGAGCTCCAAGCAAATCAACCATCTCTTAGATATTGCAGACCATATTTCTTCCAACACATAGTTATGTAGGAACCCCCTTTTTCCACATAACAATGCCTCAAGGACTCCAATATTTCCAACCATATTTGTGCAAGAAGAGTTCCAGTGCCAAATATCATAATGGGAGCCATGGAAATATTTTGGAAATAAGTACAATATTTATAGCATTTTATAACATGTATTTTCAAGAAGTCTAGGCAAATTATATGCAAGAATTCACCAATACGACGTGCATTTTTTTTCTTCCATATTCTTATCATTTGGGAGGGAGGCCAAATGCTTTTGCAAGCATCATTAAAACAAGCTTCCTTCAACTAATGCCTTGTATTTAAGGAAATTATCCTTTTTGTTGTCTTTTTCATGAGGCAACCAAATAAAAATAGTGGCAAGTGTATAGTTTATTAATTGGCTTCAATGATTGCATAAAAATATATTTCTCATTGTTTAATTTCAATGCTACTACTAAGCACAATAATGTAGTCCAACAAGAAACTACACAACCATAAGTAAAGAATAAGTTGAGAACATATTAATTAAATGTAGTGAAAAAAATTAGATCAATGACTTATCTGCAACATCATTTCATTACATTCTTATATCATTACAACTTCATATGAGCTCAAAATACCAACAGCCATAACTATGCATTGGAGCCTTTAATTTTGAGATTTATATACATAATGAGCAATGAAAATATCCCATACATAAATGACTTAATATTCGATTGAAGCAGAGAACCGAAACAGACCTAAAACCATACCAATTTACAAAACACATTACATATTCAAAGGGAAGGACAACGTGGGTAGAAGGTGACAATGTAATAGGTCATGAAAGGAGGGCATATGGTGTCCTTCTGAAGGGGAATGATCAGTAATTTTTTTTTTATAAATATATGATCACCCAACATTTTGAACAAATTCTTTCAATAATTTTATATGCCATTTCAACTCATGCAAATTTAAATATATACCTATTCATAAAAAAAATGTTTCAAGAATTCAATACAAAGCTTCCTTAAATATTTATTCTCTTACTTCATGGATTCCTATAGTAAACCCAATTCAATATTCATTCCTTCACAAAATAAATTTAATACAAATGATCTACTTTCATGAAATGCTCCTTCCAAAAATGGTTGTGTGTGAGCAATGATCCATCTAACCATAAGACACCCTGCTCCTCAATCTCTCAACAAGGTTACCACCCCTCGAGTTGAGACTATGAAACCACAAGGGGAAATTTTTTATAGTCCAACACAAGTTTTGGTTTACTTTTTCTAGTCACATATGTTCGGATTAACACCCAAAAGTTCTTTAGGAGCATTTTCCTTCATCAACATGTCAAACACACAACAATAGTTTCCCATCTCTAACTGTGCAATACCTTAGCAATTTCTACCAAGGAACAATGATCTGGTTCCAAAATAATAAAAATATCCTATACAAAATCAATTTTGGTTTATGCTAGTGGGATTCACACCTTATTCAATTCTCATTTTGTTGGGATTAACAGGTTTTTTCAAAATTTTAGCAGCTAGATCTATAAAAATATCCTCTTACACACATTTCTCCTAATTCTCGAGCCCATTTTGGGTGCATAGGCTTGAAGAACCATGTGCCACCCCTTCACAACATTAATGTTCTAAGGTTAAGCTAGGGTTAGGATTCCTAAGATTCAACCCTCCAGTTCTCTTTTATTTTCCCTCTCATGGGTTCATAGTCCCCCTTCTTTCAGCGACCTCCTTACCCAAAACTAGAGGAATTGATTGTTAAGTACAAGATTAGGACATAGGTTCGGCTCTAGGTCTCACTACCTATTTACATTTACATAGAATTAAGGGGATCAAATGGGAGTGTTACAAATGGATTATTATGCCTTTATCCCTTGCAACCAAAAGTTTTCAAATATGCACCAAAATCTTGGAGGTGACCATGTGTGTTATTCCTTTTGTTGATTTCCCTAAAAAATATCTTTTACACAATTGTATAAGACCCTTAGGAACTTCCTCTCAACCAAATATCACAAATGGAAAGTGTTTCATAGATCTAATTGGGGATATTAGTTGCATCACACAATATTTTTGTGCTTTGAGTATTATTTGAACTAGGATTCAAGCACAACCACTTTGTTCCCAATGGGTGGTTCAATTTGTGTTGGGTAAAGAAGGATATAAATTTTTTCTAAGCCCTCATACCTAACAAGATATACCACTTGAAAAATAAGCATGACATGGTGTTTCTTTTCAAACCCTTATGCTCACTCCTCATGTTTACATTTTTGGTACTTTTGTTGTTCATATCATTTGGAATTCATAGGAAGGTGTTAAACTTTTTGTCTCCTGAAAGGAATCGCCACTTTGATTCATCATGCTTTTCAATGAGCATTGTCTTTTTTGGTGGCCTCTAGTGTTATTTGAGGGTAATCCCTTGTCAATCCCTCTTCATTCATGTCCCCATGACTCTTCAAACATGGCATTCACTATGCTAATGATATTTTGGATAACTCCTCTAGATCTTATCTCTGCTAGGTTGGGAATAAGAGGAAATTTACTTTGTCCAAATATAAAAAATTGGTATTATACCTCATTTAAGGGCTAATTCTAGAAGATCTATAGTTAAATCTTGGCCTCCCAACAGCTCAATATAGTGGCGCAACTAGTATTGGGGTAAGGGATTTACGTTCTCCTAGTATAAGCCAACTATGGATAAAGTATTTATGGTCAAATCCCTTCCTTTATTTTTTTTGAACAAGATCTACCAACTAAAATCGAACAAAAAATGTGGATATTTATACTTTGCAACATTCAAAAAATAGTTTTAGAACCCAAAAAATATTTTGTTTGCTTGATGTCTAGCTATAGGAGTATCCCATTAGATACTAGGTTCACTTACTTGGGTGTGTCAAACCCATGATATCCACAATGTGGGTGAGAAAAAACCCTTAGAAACCTTTCCTAGTTCTACCCTCTTTCCATGTCTACCTAGTCCTATGTCGAATATTTATGGTAACAATATCTCCATTCTCCATTTTGATGACATGTTTCCTTATTATACCACCACCTGTAGTGGATATTCACATCCAATCTACATGGATCCTTTTCAAAGTCTATATCTTCTTTTGGGTTTGTAAGTAGAGAAATTATCTTTATTTTAATTCAAGTGTCACATCACACAATTTTATTTGGTAAGATGGAACACTTATGTATTCCATCATGTTAATGTGGATCAAAACACATATGCATAAGTGTGAATTAAGATGGAACATTTACAACAATTATTGAAGTACTGACAAGGGGTATCACACAACATGAGGAGAGCACTACTTGACCATCATACCTTAGTTGATCCATCTAGCTCTTTTAGACTACAAGGTTCCCTATTTCTACAATTAATCAACAAAGTAGGCCCTACCATTGGGTAGTTTTATAGGTACAAGAGAGGCATAGGTTTGGTGGTTGTTGGCCCTTAGTCCACTTCACATTGATAAGAAATTCCCAACTCTAGATCTTGACATTCATAGGGGCCTAATATGAAATATCCTTGTACTCATGGTTGGGACCCAATGAAGCTTGTTGATGTTGATCTAATAGTTTCTAGTTAGCATCCTACTTGGATAGCCACAACAAACATCCTACTATTCACATAGTTACTTCTAAGTGTATATTTTCTTGCGCCGTTATCCTTTGATAGGTTTTTACATGTTGCGATATATATTATATGATTATGATTATTTTGGCCCATGACAACCTATGATTTTGAATTTTGGCTTTGTTTATGGAGGCGTATTTTGCAACCCATTTATTTAGTAAATCCTCTACATAACATTAGTATTAATATTGAAATGAATCTTTTTTCAAAAAAATATTGATACATAGGAATAAGCTTTATGTTTCAACAGAAAAAATGAATTTTGAAAATTTTCCCTACTTTCAATTTGCTAAACAACCTTCCAAGACAAGTTGAAATAAGATTTTATTAATGGGTTTATAATGAAAGTTGTTTCGTGTGATTAGGGATTTTACCTATCCATCATGAATGTGACTTTCCCGCTCCCTATATAATATCCAAATCACGATATTTCTATAAGAAAACTTTGTAATCAACACATGGGAATTTTCATTATAGGGTTTCTTAATTGAGAAAACAAATATAACTCCATTGTAGTTGAATAGAGTCCCTCCCATGGAAGTGGTAGGGAAATAATCATACTCTACTCATTGGGGGAGATGAAATCCATCCATATCATTATTAATGTGAATAATATGGTGCAACAAGGCCCATTTTTTTGATCTAGATGGGAGAAATTATTTCCTTCCCCCCAACCTTTATTGTTGTTGGCCATCTGTGGTTTCTCCATTATCAAGGAGGTCTCTTTTGGAAAATGTATAAAAACTCCTTCTATCAAACTCTACCTCTTTGTGGTTAGAACCAATGAATCTTGTTACAACCCTATGGTTTTTTTATGTTTCAACAATTTTTAGCAAATCAAATATGTCTCAACTAACCAACAATCCTATTAAACATGATCTTACATGGCCTCTAATTATTAATAAATTATCCTCTAACATCCCTAGGTTTGAAGCAGGAAATGATCCATCAAATCACATTAGGTCATTTAATATATGGTGCTACTCCAACAATATTGTAGATTATTCCATCCATTTGAAATCTTTTCAAAGAACCCTCACTAGCATGGTAGGATACATGAATAGCTCGTTGCGACACATCCCAACTTTGTTTCATTAACTTCAACTTTTATCACGTTATTCCAATTACTCGTTCAATATAATGAGGGAGTCATTATATTTTGGCATGCCATCAATACAAGGTTTTCCATATCATGGATCACATCCATGAGTGGAAAAGATGAAGAATACTTTGCAAAATCAATCTAGATGGCTTCTTATTTCTATATTGGTTTTTGAAATATGATTTTATCTAAGCTCAATCTAGTTATTTATATTCTATTATTCCAAATTCACTTGTAGTGAATTATCACAAAGAGACCAAATAGGGGCATCCCATTCCATGAATGGTGTGATTGGTGCAATGCAATATACCTCAAATACTAAAACCAAATTGTCCCTTCCATTGGAAATTATTTGTAAGGTATCAGCCTTAATGGAGAGTTCTCTAATTTAGGTCCACCACGTATGCACTATTCCCCTCCCAGTCCTTCACGCTCATCCTTTTGTGCAAAAAAAATAACCCATACTGAGTTTCTCTTCATACACCCTATGTCCATGGTCCTTTATGTAGTGGTAATATGTTTAGTGCCACTTCCACTGCATATTGCTAGGATATTAAGACACTTAGGAGTTAGTTAAGTTCAACTTCGTATAATGTATAGGTAAAGTGTGTTTCTTTAGTATGCATTGGTATGCATTTGTACATATGTAATCCGATGATCCGATATTCTCTACACATAGAGTGATCCAATAGCTCATCCTCACCTTGATCTTAACAACCATTGATTTGTGGCTTACCACATGATTGGTCCATGATCTCTATTTAAAGAACATGGAGGGTCATTTGATTGATTATTGATTTCAAGAAACTCACATGTGACATTCTTTTTCTTTTGCAAAATGATATTTCCTCAAGTCACTATTTAGATGGGGCTTTCAATTAGTTCCCTCTTCAAGGGTTTTAACCATTGTTGGCCCTAGATGTAGTAAGGAAGAATTCATGGAGAATTCTTCCTAAGTATGGAGAAGAGTTAAAGGAGGAGAAGAAGGAGCCATGACTGAAGAAGCAACATAAAGGCAAGAAGAGGAAGGATGATGTGATAGAGGAAGTAAAAGAGAGGAAGAAGAAGAGGAGAAGGTGTCAGAAGAGGAAGCCACACCATAAGGATGGAGTGTGACAAGAGACAATATGACATAATATTAGCAGTAGAAGGTGTGCAAGTAGCATAACGACTAGAAAACAGCAGTAAGGAATACTACTGAGAAAGTAATAGGCCTTAATGATCGTGGGTATGAGCTTAGTTGGAGGCAATGAAAACCGCATGTATGAAGGAATCTTTGTAAGTCAGGTAGTTAGTGCCTCCCGTTAGGTGTTGCTATAGTAGGAAAGACATCATGTCGGCTGGGTATAATAAGTTGGCTGAGAAAGCGACTGTAATGAGTCTATATCGAGTCGATATTAAATTTGTATCAAGGATGTAGGGAATCTGTATCGGGTCTTTAATAGGGCTATAAAAGATGGAACCCAATCTATATGCGGGTTAGACATTCTCCCGAAAGTTAGTGTTAGATATTCTACCCGCAAACAGTCCCTGTAGACATTCTCTCTACTGACAGTTGTTGTAGGATCTTGTTGGCCGGAAAGCATGAGCTCTTGGTTTGTGGCTATGTATTTTTTAGTGCATCAGAGTAAAGGATCTGCTGGTGAGCACGTAGAAGAGTAGGGAAGGCTGAGTCGATCCAGGATGTGTGGGGATCACTTGTAGAAGTAGAGAACATGATAAAAGAGAGAAGATCATAGAGCATGAGAAGGAGGAAGTGTCTATAAATTCAGAGAAGAATATCTTACATAGAGTCTGCATGTCACGTACCCATGCCCGATTTTCATGAGGAATTGAAATTTTTATTAAAGAACCTTTGTCCTTCTTTAAATCACCAAGCATGTCCACGAAGTCACTCGCCAATATCCATGATTTGAATATAAAATCCATTGTTGAAATCCACCACAAGATCAACGAATAAAAATCAACGATGTAGAAAGCCTATATTGCAGAATTAGATAAATGCAAAACATGATCCTGCATCCCACATGCAGAAATGACCGTCACGAAAATCAAAATTTGTGGAGCCGCATTCCACAAGTTGCAGAAATTTGCGTTGCAGAATGAAAACTGCGGAAAGTAGCATTCCACATTCCGCATCTTGCATATCACAAGTTTCGGAAAGGAAATTGTAGAAATCAGATTTCGCCAAACAACATTTCTGCATCCCACATCATGCATCCCGCCAATTGTAGAAGGGAAAATGCAGAGTCCAAATTTTTGCAAAGTGCATTTCTGCATCCCCCATCCCACAAGTTGCGCAAGGAAAAGTATGTGGAAATTCGAGCTGTTCATGAAAATTTCTAAGTCTAAAACTAATTTTGAGCATTTAGGACATCACCAATCTGACCGATATAGCTCCATAACAACTTAGAAAATTCATTGAAATAAAATTACATACATATATACATCATTCATGAAATATACAACTGCATCAAATAAATTCCATTCAAGCATTCATCATATTCATATTCATTTATAAACAAGTATAGTTGTATGGATTGATACACAATAAATACTTATCTTTATCAGAATATTGTCCTGCAACTAGCTATGTCACTGCAACATTCCACCCAACCATAGGCCAGTGTGCTCATCAATATCTTAGCGGTACTTCCACCCCTGAGTTGGGCATGATTTTCCCAAAGGAATAAGGGACAGTAGCAGGCTCACACATAGCCAAGGGTTGAACAAAACTCAGCCAAGCCAACACAGTTGGGTTTATTAGGCTATAGGAAACAAGCCAATATGCTCCTTCAAGACCAGCCAAGCCAACTAACAGCTGGGTTTATCAAGCTATCCAGCCAAGTATAACACATAAGGATAAACACAACAAGACACAACCAAGCCAACATATGGGTTTATCAAGCTATTCAGCCAAGCCATCTCAATGCTGGGTTTATCAGGATACACACAATTAAGATAACACTCATTTAAAAGATCAACCAAGCCAAATGACGGGTTTATCAGGCTACAAGGAGATAAAAAGGCTGACTTCTAAGCTAGTGAGCTCAACCAAAGAGCTATGGACACCTACGCCAAATATATCCTAGTTTCTAAAACATCTGCACACCCAACACAAGGAAGCATCCCCTTCTCTGCTACACAGTCCCTCAGGCTATGCCTTCCCTCTTTAGTGCTATTCAAAACACCATCCCCTAGATATGTGTGTGAGGTTCCTTCTCACACCAGGTTTATCAAGCTAGTTAAGACTCCCCTTCCACTCCCAATTAGTTGAGAACAAACAATGGAGGCATACACAACAAGCTACGAAGTTCACCTAGAAATTGTAACTCCTTGCTGATAATTCACGCTGTCACCCCAAAATGGAAATCTGAGCATGCACAAAACAAGAACATGCTGGAATTGTGAAGGGTAGACACGGGCAGTTTAGTTGCCCAATATTCCATGGGAATGGAGGATGAATACCCTAAATTAGAATGTCCCGACTGTTTCTTCCCAAAAACGTGAGTGGGGAATCAAAAAAAAGTTTTTTCCCAAGATGAAGCATACGTTTTTTAGGCGTTTTTCTTTCCCATGAAGTCAAAATGCGTCCTTCAAAAATGGGCACTCTTCCCAATTGGAATTATTTCCCAAACTCTTCCCATTCCCAGGAAATAAATCAACCAAAATTCTGGTAAAAATTAATGGTTGGGGAAGGAGACAAGAAAAGAGCAGTTGACCATTTTGATGGGTTTTCCCCTAACATGGAATTCCCCAAAGACTCCAGGTTAACATTCCCCCCACCTTATCCTTAGGAAAAATAATTCCCCCATCTCTTTAACGTTTGTGGCACATAGCTGGATGTAGGTTTTTAATTAATTTGTATTTTACATGATGTCTCAAGCATACCATGCCTGTCTAGCACATAAACCATCAATGTTGATTCTAACCACCGAACACAAACATAAAATCAATGGAAGGGCCTTGGCCTTGAGTTCCTTGCCATGATTTAATACAATATTCGCATCATTTGAAATTTAATATCACGGGGTCAAAAACTGGGGTGTTACATTCCCCTCCCCCTTCAATAGAACTTTCCTTAGTGCTTAACAATTTAACAAAATAGAAAACTACACTGGCACCTCCCTCAATGCTTTGCAAAAATTGAACCAACAATGAATTTTCCAGTCGCATGACATCCTCCAGGTCCCATGTAGCTTCCTCAGGACTGTAGTGCTTCCTCTGCACCTTTTCTGTCCAATGGCACGAGTTGGAGATTTTCCAAGTCCTTTCTTGCATGCATCAACACACACCACATGATCTTCTTCTAGGTCTTGGAGAATACTTCTTCTCATCTTGGAACATTTCCAATGCCTTTGGAAACCATCAACACCTATGCTCAAGCCTCAAGCAATCAATCAATTCCTATGTTAGTATTCACAAGATTTTCCAAAATCATAAATGAATCACATGCACATGTATATCGACATAGAATCAATCAAAACAAGTTTTCAAGTGAACCAAATACTTATCTCCATAAGTATCTTCTCCTCTTTCCATAGGTATCCAGCTTGTCTTTATACAACCATGCCATTCACAACCTGATCCCACCCCATACTTGGGTGTGCATTAAAGGGTAGCCAAATTTTTTGTAAGCCTCAAATTGCCTACAAATATATTTTAATCGAGATCTGGAAGCTCCTTCTAGGTTCTTACCAATCTCGGTGCCCCTTTTCCAGACACCACAACAAATCAATTCACATGTTAGATTTACTCCTATAAGATGCAATCTATAACAGGTTTTTCAAAACTATGGCTAAATCATATGCTCATGTATTTTTATATAAAATCAATAAAAACAAAAGTTTGATAAGTAAAATAAATACTTATTTGTATAACATCTCTCAACCGAGATCTGGTAGCCCTGTCTAGAGCCCAACACCTCTCTGGGTGCTTAATAGAAGCTCTGCTTAAGGCTCAACACTTCCTCCTAGCACTGACTAATGCTCAGGCGCTTACTTTCTAGGAACCATAATAGAATAAGTCACATGTCATATTCATTTTCACAGGATTTATTTCTTAACAAGATTCTCAAAATATCAGCTGAATCATTATTTACAAGTGTTTTTATTGAAATTCAACAAATATGTGCTAAGTAATCAAATAATTATCTGTGTAGATGTTTGTGGTCATGGTTAGACCAACTTCAGAGCCTAACACCTCCTTGGTGCTTAATGAAATCACTAGCATACAGTCTTGACACCATTCCCAAGTGCTCACCAATGCTCAGGTGCTTACTTTCCAAACACCATAATACCTAGGGGTTATTCTCTTCATGGATTTTCCACTCTCATGATAATCCCCTTACGGCATGAATGTGTTCAGAAAGAAGTCTATTAAGATGTTTTACTCCTTGGGCATCCCCAGTGATGCATACCGGTGCCTATCTGGCAATGGGGAACATAAGATATGTACCCTCATATATCCTTCCAGAGGAGTCATCTTTCTCAAACGCATCCTCTCGAGAACTATGTACTCTAGGGGCAGACCACCATCATTTCACTTGTGTCACATACGAGCATGCAGTTTATATGAGAGGTCATCATAAAAATAATGGAAATTATAGGTTTTCAAACCTATTCCAGGAACATCCCTCCGAGAAACTAGGTATCCAAGTACATCCATCCGAGGAGCCATGTACAACCAACACATGTTTTCATCATATCACCTGCATTACATATAAGCATGCAGTTCATATGAGACGTCACCATAAAAATTTAATCGTCGATTTTGAAATATATTTCATACCTGGATAAATTTTTGACTATCAAATGATTAATAACATCGATAACCAATCCAAAATTCAAATTCACAATTTTGCTTCCCACAGAAAATCGGATTTTGTAACCATGAGGTCGTCCTCATATTGTTTGGGTTTTGCAAGTGGGGATTACTCATCCCTGAAATACACATGTAGCCCAAAACCTAGACATTCACATACAATATGTCATATTGAGACCATTTTAGATAAAACAAATAGTTAATAATCATCAACAAAATTTAAAATCTAAAGTTCAAAATCTATTCTGTTCAAAAGTTATATTTCAATCATGAGATCCTTCTCATAGCACATGGAAGTTTCATGCCTTGGTTTCAGTGGGTACATCCGGACTGCTTTGCTTAGGTCATTCTACATGTAGAATATCCTTCAGTGAACCTCCTGCAGCCTCCTGAAAATTCCACAAAATATCTTAGATCTGTTAACTTTCTTGGAGCAGTCCAACTCATCATGGCCTCAATCTTTTCAGGGTCTACAGATATTCCTTTATCTGAGGTAATGTGACCCAAATAATGAATTCCATCTTCGTAGAAGTCATAGTTTCTCAACTTCTCTTACAACTGATGCTTCCTGAGCAATTTAAAAGTCATCCTCAACTATTCCACATGTTTTTCATATCCTTTGAATAAGTAAGAATGTCATCAAGGAATATGAGAACAAACCTTCCCAAGTACCTACTGAAAATATTTTTCCTGAGGCATATATACATAGTTGGCGCATTTGTGAAACCTAATGGTACCACTATCAACTCATAAGATCCATACCTTGGTTCGAAAGTTGTCTTATGAACATCTTCATCCCTGATCCTTACCTGACAATAACCAGACCCTAAGTCAATCTTGGAAAACACCTTTTCTACTCTCGTTTGATCAAAGAGGTCATCCATCCTAGGAAAATGATACTTGTTCTTCGCAGTGACTTTGTCCAACTGTCTGTAACCAATACACAACCAGAGTGTATGATCCTTCTACTTCTCAAACCAAACTAGTTCCCCCTATGGGAACAAACTTGGCTTGATATGCTTCTTTCCCCACAACTCTTGTAGTTGCGTTTTCAGCTCTAGGGTTTCTGGTATGCTCATCCTACAGGATGTCTGGGATGTTGGTGTTGCTCCAGGCACAATCTCAAAGGTAAAATTAATGTCCTTCTTTGGAGGAAGCCCTAGAATGTCATTGGGAAAAAATCTCATGAATTCCTGTAGCATATGAAATCCCTCCATCCTAGGAGTATCATACTCTACTGCCTCCAAAACATGGGATGCATACACTCTGCAACCTTTCCCATAGAAATTCTTTAGCTGCATCGTTGAATACTTCTTTCCAGATATCACTTTTAAAAATCCTTTCACAACCCTTGGGTTTCCTTCTTCAGCCAAGCACTCATAAGTCTTGTTGTAACAATCAATATTTTCTCTATGTGATTCCAACCAATCCATTCCAATGAGGACATCATATGATCCCAGTGGCATAACATTCAGATCTGCATCGATGACTAACATATCCATGGCCAATGGACATTTCATTACCACCTCACTGACCTTCTTCTTGATTCTAGTGTCTAGTTGGACTAACCATGATCCTCTATGCTTTGATTTATTCAAAGTGCACATGTCAAAAAATCCACGGGTTATATAGTTGCGAGTCGATCTAGGGTCAATCAAAATAGAAACAGTATCTTCAACAATCTCACCCTCAAATTCCACCACAATTGAGTTATGACTTTCCTGGTGGTATTCTAACATTGCCCAAATTTTAGGAATGATCCCTCATTCTGGATCGACAGTTTCATCTTCTTGGGTGCTAGGAACTTGACCCTCATTCTTATTCTCAGGTGGACAATTCCTATGCAGATAGTGTCCTTCACATCCCCAACATTTGAGTGGTTCCTTTATCCTTCCCCTCATCACTCTAGCCGGCTCAATCACAGCTTGTGATGGTTGCCTTTGCTGCTTCAGGAGGTGAGAAGGTTTAAAACCTTTCTTCCTTGGGTTAAGCTTCTTATTCTTCTCATGGTAATTTCTCCTAGTCCCTTTTGTCTCTGTTAAGTGATGCCTAGAGTTTAGTTGCCTTTGGAGATCTGCCACATTCTGTAGCATGGCTATAATCAACTACTTTTGTTCTACCATAGCTTTGACCAACCTTTTATTTTCTTCCTTGCAATCTTGTAACTCTATCCTCAAGCTTCTTATGGTAACTGCAACATTTGGGAAAATCTCTTGTTCCCCCTTCCCAACAGTCTCAGCTCCATGACATTGGGTATTGTAAGATGGCCTTACATAAATTTCTTCATGTGGATAAATTCAGTGCAAATGGGGTCCTCCACATCTCCAGCATTTGAGAAGCATTCTTACCTCTTGTGGATCCCTTTCTTCTTTGACCTCCCTAGGTCGGACCAAGATCAAATTTTCAGTCTACCATGTGGTTCTGTAAAATGTGTTAACAACATTGTTTGTTAGTCAATCTCAGAAATTTAAATAATTACTTACCAGTTGCTTCTCATAGTCACGAACAATCAATGGGTCTTTCGTCGTGTTGGTAAGTTTAGAAATTCTGCTAATTAGCACTCTTCTTGTTGCAGTTCTTTTCTGCAATAGCGACTGTCTTGCATATGTCACTGCTCTCCATGGCCCATTGAGGCCCAAAGTTGCAACATGATATCTGATACCACTCTGTCATGTACCCATGCCTGATTTTCATGCGGAATTAAAAATTTTCTTAAAGAACCTTTGACCTTCTTTAAATCACCGAGCATGGCCGTGAAGGCACTCTCCAACATCCTTGATCTAAATATAAAATCCACCGCAAGATTAACGGCTAAAAATCAACCCCCAAAATCAACGGTGTTGAAAGAATGTACTGTGGAATCGGAGAAATTCGAAATGTGATCCCGCATCCTGCATCCCACATTCTTCATTCCTGCATCCTGCATGTGGAAATGACTGTTGTGGAAATTGAAATATGCAGAGCCACATTCTGCATCCCGCATCTCGCATCCCACAAGTTGCAGAAAGGTGCATTGTGGAGGAAAAACTGCAGAATGTCGCATTTCGCATCCCGCATCCCGCATTCTGCAAGTTGTGGAAATCAGATTTTTCCAGATGACATTTTCGTTATAATGGAATTATGGAAGGGAAAATGCAGAGTCCAAACTTTTGCAAAGCACATTTCTACATCCCTCATCCTGCATCCCACAAGTTGCGGAAGGAAAAATTTGTGGAAATTCGATATGTTCATGAAAATTTCTAAGTCTAAAACTAATTTTGAGCATTCAGGCCATCACCAATCCGGCCGATCTAGCTCCATAATATAAACTTATAAAATTCATTGAAATAAAATTACATACACATATACATCATGAATGAAATATATAGCTGCATCAAATACATTCCATTCAAGCATTCATCATATCCATATTCATTTATAAACAAGTACAGTTGCAGGGATTGATAAACAAGAAATACTTATCTTTATTAGAAGCTTGTCTCGCAAACATCTATGTTGCTGCAACATTCCACCCAACCATAGGCCAGTGTGCTCATTATTCTCTCAGCAGCACTGCCACCCCTAAGTTGGGCATGATTTTCCCCAAGGAATAAGGGACACTAGCATGCTCACACACAGCCAAGGGTTCAACAAAACTCAGCCAATCCAACACAGTTGGGTTTATTAGGCTGTAGGAAAGAAGCCAATATGAACCTTCAGGACCAGCCAAGCCAACTAATAGTTGGGTTTATCAGGCTGTCCAACCAAGGATCACACAAAAGGATAAACACAACAAGACACAACCAAGCCAATAGATGGGTTTGTTAGGCTATACAACCAAGCCATCTCATTGCTGGGTTTATCAGGCTACACATAGTCAAGATAACACTCACGTAAAAGATCAGCCAAGCCAATGGATGGGTTTATCAGGCTGTAGGGAGATACAAAAGGCTGACTGCTAAGCTAGTGAGCTCAATCACAAAGCTATGAACACCTACACCAAATCTATCATGGTTTCTAAAACATATGCACACCCAACACAAGAAAGCATCCCCTTCTCTGCTATACATTCCCTCAGGATATGCCTTCCCTCTTCAGTTCTATTCAGAAACCATCCCCTAGATATGTCTGTGAGGTTCCTTCTCACACTAGGTTTATCAAGCTAGTTCAGACTCCCCTTCCACTCCTAATCAGTTCAGACCAAAACAACGGAGGCATACACAACAAGATACGAAGTTCACCCAGAAATTGTAAATCCTTGCTGATCATTCAAGCTATCACCCCAAAATGGATTTCTAAGCATGCACAAAACAGGAACACACTAGGATCTAGAAGGGTAGACACATGAAGTTCAGCTGCCAGAGATTCCACAGGAATGGAGGATGAATACCCAAACCAGAACATCTTGACCATTTCTTCCCAAAAACATGAGTGGGGAATCAAAATTTTTTTTTTCCTGAGAAGAAGCATACATTTTCCAAGCATTTTTATTTCCCATGAAGTCAAAACACATCCTTCGAAAATGGGTTCTCTACCCAATTCGAATTCTTGCCCACTCTCTTCCCATTCCCAAGAAATAACTCCTCAACCAAAATTCTGGTAGAAATTAATGGTTGGGGAAGGAGACAAGAAAAGGGTAGTTGATAGTTTTGATGGGTTTTCCCCTAACACATGGCATTCCCCAAAGACTCTAGGTTAACATCCCCCCCCACAATTTATCCTTAGGAAAAATCATTCCCCATATCTTTAATGTTTGAAACACATAACTGGCTATAGGTTTTTAATTAATTTGTATTTTACATGATGTCTCAAGCATACTGTTCCTATATAGCACATAAACCATCGGCGTTGACTCTAAACACTGAACACAAAAAAAATCAATGGTAGGGCCTTGGCCTTGAGCTCCTTGCCATGATTTAATACTATATTCACATCATTTGAAATTTAATATCACGGGGTCAAAAACCGGGGTGTTACACTACAACTTAGTGTGTAGACAAAAGGTAAATCTATTTCCTCATGCCAAATGAAGATGACCTTGTGGTTTTTTCCTAGATGGGTTTCCACGTTATATTCTATGTATATGTGTGAATGCTGAAAGTGTTTAAGATATATGTGTAACTGTTGTATTGAATGAATGAATGTAGGTTTTCTTATAAATGAATATATGTATGATGGATGCCTTGTATTACTAGATGTGATTATGCTACATGTCTACTGTTTATTTAATGAGATGCATAAGGAAGGCTGCGACGCAGCCTAGCTGTTGAGAACGGTGAACAAAAATAATCCACCCCTGGACTTTGTTGGAAGCCTTAGCATAGACAGGTACTAAACACCCTCCCACCCAACTGTGGAAACGTGGTTCTGGCATTTACCCATCAAGAGAGATATCTCAATTGAGATGACATCTGCACCACAGGTGCTTCTGGCTAAACTCTGCTCTTTTAGGCCGATATATCAGAATTTGTTATGCTGAGCAGAAGAGACTGAACTTGAGTCAATATCCCTAGAAAAAGGAACAGAGAGACACAAAATCCAACAAATGGTTCCATTTCCAAGACCTTGAATTGTTGTGGTGAGGGATATGTTGTGGCAACCAACAAAACTGGATATCCAAGATTGGGTGGAATACAAGGAGTTAGATTTCCCATGAAAATAAAGCGACGGATCTCGATGGAACCCAATAGAGTGGTTAGGCTGATCCATCTACATAGTACATACATGAAATTTTCTTTTTTGAGTTTCCCATATTGTTGCATGAATGGTTATCTAAGTTAGTGACCCAACAAACAAACTTTCAAGGCATAGAACCAAGGGAGTGGACTCCCTAGTTAATTGAACAATTGGAAGAAGTAAGAAAACCTTTTTCGAGGGCTGTATATTTTTGGATAGATAGTATCCTAGAGGGATGCATTACTGAGTTTGTTGTTGATAAATTAACCTCATAAAGTGAGGCAGAGCGAATTTTGTTTCTAAGGTCCATGCAGTAGATATCTATCATTGTTATATAAATAGAAATATAACATTACACACACACACACACACACCATCAATGTTAATACTAATGATTAATTAATTAATTAAATCAAAATATATGCCTCTTAGTAAAGTCACAATGGGATTATATAAGACCCATCATTGTAAATGTAATATCAACAATTATCTATTATTCATATATTTATCCATTTATGGAGTTTCTATCCTACTTACGTTGGATTTTTAATTAAGAAACAATATTTTACTGTTCCAGTGGTATCAGAGCTAGTTCTAATTTCGGCCCTTGGCCACACCCTCTATTAGACCTTGTCTGATAAACATTTCAAAGTTTCTCATAATCAAGATCTTTGACCAGGATTAAAAAAAAAAGTTCTTTGGCCATTATCCAAAATCTCGTTAAAAAATATTAATCCACTACATACTTGAAGGAAACCAAAGATCAAAAATAAGAAAAGGAAGGTGCACATGATGAATAGTTAAAAAAACCAAAAGAAAAAAAATCGAGGGGAAAAGGAAAAACAAAAAAAATAGGACCTTGTCCTAAAGAAAAGAAAAAAAGGTAAAAGTAAAACCACACGTGGTTTCTTAATAAGTGTGTTTGGGTTTATTTTCCAACATCAAACAAAAAAATGATATTTGAGCCTAGGTGGGGAATGTAACACTCATTCCTTCCAACCACCCAATCTACACCATTTTACAAAACTTAAGGGGGAAAAATCTAAAAGTGCATAATAATTGCTACTAAGAAGAAAGTGAAAGTTTGAACTTAGGTGGGGAAGGTAACAATCATTCCTCCCAACCACCCAATATATAAGAAGTCTTTAGGGAAAGAAACTAATTATTGTAAAAGTATAGTATACTATATGTTATCTCCTAAATAAAGTAGTCTTCAATAGGTCAGACTCATAAAATTTATTTTTGCATAGTGATGAAGATTTCAGGGCACATCATGGAATATTTTTGCGTGTTTAATAAAGTTGGAAACCCCTTGTACTCTGTTCCTTCATAAAATTAAAAGTTTATCTTTCGGTGGCTTAGGCGAACATCTCAACTGTTCATTAGCCATCGAAAAGCCTAGCTTTCAGCAGCTTAAAAATTGGATCCAGGACTACCTTAACCAGCGAAAGCTCATTGACTCCGTTTTCTAATGAAATTTTTGAAGATCCGCTTCCGGTGGCTTAGGAAAACATCTAAACATTCATTAGCCACCGAAATTCCCAGCTTTTATCCGCTTAAAAATTGGATCCAAGACTACCTTAACCACCAAAATCTCCAAAGGGGAAAACGGTTAGCGCATCTGTCACAATCAGACACCGTCATAATGAAGAGCACCACTATCAAGCACTTAACCTCTGAAAATACTGGACTTGGAATAAATCATGAGTTGGTAAAGAAAGGGTCGTTATAAAACCGAAGTGACTGATAAAGAAACCAAACCCTTACTTCCCTCCACCTGTCCCATGACTGTAATCGAACCACCACAAAGCATTGATTTATAGTTCGAATGATCACAACACTGGCTAGCTCACGGGTCTCATCAGAATTTACTATAATTTTGCTCAAATCCCAATTGTCAATCAGTCCCCTCAAAATCAGCACCCTCTCCTCAATTCATTCCACATTCCTACATGCGTCCTCACTGATCCAAGCCCTCACTGGATCCAGTACTGTAATCTCCTTCCCCAGGGTTTGAATTTCAATTTTGCAGGTACAGAGGAACACTCAAGAAGATGAAGAGAGGAGGAAGACCTACCCTAAGATAGGAATTGGGTGACATTGGCTACCTCGAATCACATCCATAGGTATGCCAACTTTTCAAAGACTCAATATGCTACAGGTTCTACAAAAAAATTCAGGGATCCCATCAGCAAGTGGCAAAAGGATTTGCTCTCTCCTTTAATGGCTCGAAGGCAGTGATTGGTAGAGAGGAATTCCAAGTAGATGAGGCTCTAATAGTAGAAGTAATAGAGCTCCCAAGGACTGGGGAAAACTGGTTCAAAACCACTATCACCAAGGATGTGGAATTCAGGTCTTACTTGAATCCTGAGCACAAGAACATTGTTTGGAAGAAGAGAATTCCCACAACCTGGCTTGAGGAAAACCGACAACACTTATTGAAGGAAATATTGGTCTATATAACTTGTGAGGGCAGGTATAATAGAGTAATGATATACCATTTTAAGTTAATGAACCATTTCACCGGCAGGAGCCCACTGAACCTGCCTTTCTACCTACACAAGAGCATGACCAAAATGTCCCATCAGGTTAAAGCCCATCCCACCAAGATTGCAGGAAAGCTATCCCATCATGGCCTGATTAAGCTAATTTTCCTTGAATTGATCAAGAGAAGGAACATAGCTTGGACCTACTTCCTATTTTGGGATGAGTTTGAGATAGAACTGCAGCTAGAAGACAAAAGGAAGTCTTCTTCAAAGAAGTCCTCCACTCCCAAGAGTGGTAAGAGGAAGAGGAGGGCCATCTCTCCAATTATAGTGGATCAGGCCTCTTTAGCTCCCAAGACTAAGAAGGCAAAGAGAAAATTGGATTTCAGTGAAAAGGTAGAAGAGGTTCCAGCACCAGATCAAAATATACTCAACCTACCTTACTCAGACTCTGAACATGAAGAGGAACAGGAAACTAACCTAGTAGATCAGTTTCAAGTAGGGCAGGAGGATTTTCCATCACCCGCACCAAGGGAGGATCAGGGTGAACCAGTGCCAGAGGCTTCCTCCAGTAAACCTAGGTCTCACAAAATCAATCAGTTGCTGAGACAGGAGTATGAGCTATAATTATTGGGTAGAGAAGTCAAAAGAACCAATGAGAGGTTAATCAGGAGAAATGATGAATTGTATGAATCTCTGCAGGAGATAAAAGGAAAGAATACCACGCTGGAGGAGAGTAATCTCAGGTTAAGGAAAGAGAAAGTAAGGCTCTGCAGGAAAATCTGGTTATCCAAGTTGCAAACAAGGAATTCTAGCCCTCAACCTCAATATCACTAGAAGATGGAAACCCTAACAGAAGTGGTAATAAGCCTTTTTGGCCCAGAAGCAGGCTGTGATACTGCTGCCAATCCAAACCCTAGGTAGGTTGTAGAGACATCAAAGGGACAACACTAAAACCTCTAAAACAGTAGGGTAAAGTGTGATAATAGTTTTTGATTAAAAAATTTAAAATAGAGCTTTCGATGGCTTAGGTGAACGTCGCAGCTGTTCATTAGCCACTGAAAAGAGAGCTTTCGGTAGCTTACAGACCCAAAATCTTACTTTCTTAGCCACCAAAAGCATAGAAAAATGCATAAAGGAATAGTTCCACATAGAACCGACTTTGGTTGATCCAAATACCTCATGGATGATATATAAGGTTGAAAATTAATTAAAGGCACCAGTATCTTGGGTCTATTCCAGTTTTGAAGGTGCCAACGAGGTGAAGTAAGGTCACAAACCCTACCTACTCTGACAAAGTGTGACTTGTCTTCTAGATAGCAAGTCCGAGTTCTAATTCAGTGTTCACTGCAGTTATTAAAGAGTTCAAGGAGTAAGAAATTGTCGGAGTTAGGTATATTAGTACTTAAGTTAGGGTTTTTGACCTAATATTTAAAAAACAGTTATGTTTATCTATTTTTAGTAAATTCGATCCAATTTTTTAGGATTTGAAATAAATTTTGTAAAGGCTATAAATCCCGTAACCAAGGTTGAAGCAAAGGTTTGACTTCAGAGACTTTTTAGGCACTTATTGTATTCAAGCTTCTCATGTTCTTCATCATCTAATATAAGCTCTTTCACCATTATATGTTTAGGTTCCATCTCTTTTCTATTTTGTACTTGTGCTTGGATGTTTGATTCAGGTTTATTCTTTTTGTCTAATACCAGATAGTTGTCATCCCATCTCTGTGTTGATGAGTTGAATTTCAAGTATCTTTCCTTGTTATGATTAGCCATTCATATGTGAGTGCCTTATATATGAATCTCTCAGCATAGCGAGTTCTTCAATTATTCATCTTTACTACAAACCCTCTAAACATTGATAGTTAGAAGCCTTGTCTATTTGATTGAATATTATGCATGTCTTGAGTCTGTGAGGTCTTTTAGGTCATTTGACTTGATCCATTGAGAAAACCATTAAAAATATTGAAGTTACCAAGCATCCTCGAGCTGCAACATAGAGGAGTTTCCTGGAGAGCTAACACTATACATGATAAAATATGTCTTTTTTTATATCTCTTGGGATAAGAAGCATAAAAAAATGGAATATCATGACGAAAAACAAGGAACATTTCCAAGCACTTTGAAAACTTATGTTTTAATGTTACTCCAAATAAAAGGAACAATTAGAGGGAAAGACATTACTATTTCTATTGCTCTCGATGAACGTAATAATTACATTAGTGATGAATTTGATTAGATGAGTTAGTGATTCTGAGGAATAATATAAGTGAAAGGTTAGAATTTTGGAATAACAAAGAATATGCAATAAGCTATTTACAATGGAACATTGGAGATTATACTGGCATTTCACACTTTATAGTTAAATCCTTGTGGAGTAGTAACGATGACCTAGTTTTGGGATTACCATGGCTAAAAACATTGGGGAATTTTATCTAAAATGTTGAAAAAATGTTTCTGACATTCCCCTACAAAAAGAAAAAAATCACATTGTCAGAAATGAAAATGAAGACAAAATTAGAGGTTGCATCATCTGAAGACTTCAAAGAAATATCAAAGATGTTATCGCAGGGGAATGAGAAATCAATACGGACTATACATAATGATTTCTACAAGGTTATTGCAGGTAAAAAAGAGGTAATAATCAGAAATTACTTCTGGAAATAAAGAAGGCAAAGGATAAGTTTCAACGCAATCACTAGTTAGAAGAATAAAATCGAGATTTGCAAAAGAAACTATTAGAGTTTAAAGACAATGTGAAATCACAAGAAGAAACAACTAGGAATATTAAGAATGATAAATATTTACTTGGAAGAAATCTGGCAAACATTCAGGAAAGGACATCAAAACCTTTGGCCCCAAAAAAATAAGTTGAGGAAAAAGAAGAAAATACAAATCCAGTCATCAATACATTTAAAAAAGAAGTCAATCCAACAGAATAAAAAACAACAAAATCTCCTTATCGACACCCCAATTATAAACATCCTTTTGACCAATGACAAGGTCAAAATGAACACACAGAGAGGAGAGATAAGGTTAGATGAGCAAGAACATCAAATCAAAATAAAAAGCAACAAACAAGAAGACCCTCCCCACAAAATGATCTAATAGCTTCAATAAAAATAGATTTGGGATGGACCACATCAGAGATGATGCGGCAGTTCTTCTTTGGAATTCGTAACTCGTATCGCCTCATTTCATCAAATGTCACAAAGAATAAACAAAAAATATCGAGAGATAACATTCAATAAAAAAATCAAATGTAAGCCATGTCTTCTCTAAGATTTGAGGACAAAGCTTCTCTAAGAGGAAGACAATGTTATATAAATAAAAATATAACATTATATATATATATATATATCATCAATATTAATACTAATGATTAAATAATTAATTAAATCAAAAGACACGCCTCTTAGTAAAGGCACGATGCGATTATATAAGACCGATCATTGTAAATGTAATATAATCACTTATCTATTATTCATATATTTATCCATTTATGGAGTTTCTATCATACTTACATTGGATTTTTCAGTAAGAAACAATATTTTACTGTTCCAATCATATTTAAAGATGTGGATAAAAATGCGTGTATGTGAAAAAGGGATTCTACGAATGTAATAAGACTGTATAGAAATGGAGTGGCTATGTCTCAAGAGAACCCTAAAGTGTGATGTTCCTAGGAGATAGTGGAACTGAACTAGATCCATGATTTTTAAGAAGTAGAAGAAGATTCAGGTCTAACAAACGAAGAAAAACTCTGTTAAAAATAGGGACTTGCAACAAAAATAGAGAATCAGAACGATACGAGATTTCCCCATACTTGGATGAAGGGTCTTGTGACGAAGAAGAGGAATATCAACCAATATCTGAAGGAGACAAAGAGTTAGAAGAATCTAGTAAAGTGCCAAAATGACAATGTGGTTATTAATCGCCTACAACACCACATACTTTGCCAGAGGTAGGATTGAGAGACTTATCCCCAAGTAATTTTGTAAATACGAGTAATACTAACATTGTAAATAATAAAGAAGGCAATCCAACTAGCCAATTTTTTTTTCAACTGTACCAGCAGCAAATAAAATGGCTAGAGATGACATTAAGTTACCAATATTCAATGGAATTGGGTTGGAAGACCCAGAACAAAATTGGTTCCTTTGTGAAGCTTTCTAGACTGTGTGACAGATCTAGGATGAGAATATCAAGAAAGCAAAGATGATCATGACTCTGTGAGGTCGTGCAATGGACTATATGAAATTTTCCATAGTACCAATAGGAGTTGTCCCAAAAAAACTCAATGAGATTCGAGTAGGTCTAATAGATGAGTTAAAAAAACCAAAGTCTGAATCACAGTGCATCACTGAAATCAAAGAGATTAAGTAGTTACCAACATAATTTGTTTGGGACTTTGACCAAAGATTTAAGAAATTTATGGCCAAAGTGAGCTTCCAAATGTCATATTTACAACATAAGGAATGGTTTATTCCCACCTTGTTACCACATATCCAAACCTTGTTGATGCAACATAAGATTGTGTCGCAGGTAGAGGCTCTAGAAATATCAATGAAAATAGAAGCCTTGTTGGTTGGAGATACTGGCTTGTGAATGATGCAAATTCAATTGCAGATGGTCAACCTTATGGTGTAGCTCCAGGACAAAAAGAGAGGAAAGGAATTTTAAGAAGAAATATGGTGTACAATATGCAAAACAAATGAACACCATAAAGACAATTTCCCAACGCTCATGAACTATATCGCAGGAGGTATGCAAAACCCATTAAACACTCCAGGAATTCCTTTATGTAGGATATGCCAGACTAGGGGCGATAATTCTAAAGAATATCTATACTTACAGAATATTGTAAGCACACCAACTAATTTGTAATGTAAATTTTGTATATCAGTGGGTCATGATGAAAAAGACTGCAGAGCATTTCAGCTACTGCAAGAAAAGACGATGGATACCTACTTAATGAAAAATGATGATCATATGCAAGCTAAATGAGTGCAACCTCAGTATCAACATGTGCAATATCAATGACCACAATACCCTCATCCCAAATACCTACAGAATCAGTGTCCTCAACAACAACAATACCCTCCGCAAAGGGGGGGGGGTGGGGTGGAAACTTTAGAGGTGGAGGACAACAACAAGGAGGAGGACTTGGTCAAGGAAGAGGAAAATTCATATGTTATAATTGTAGGAAACCAAGACATTTTTATTGATATTTTTAAAGTCCCGTGAAAACGTGTACATATTGCAAAGTATTTGATCACATCATTGAATGATGTCCACAGCTAATTGTGAAATGGCAGTCTAAAACTATTGTAAATCTCAACCTGGTGCAGAATTATAATCCAAATTTGAATCAAATCATCCAGATGATTTCTTCCAAACCAAGAGAACCCCACATTGCTGTAGTCACAATAGGAGGTGTTGTGACATGTGTAGACCAAAATACATAGAATGGACAACCACAGGTGAGCCCCACAACACAAAAGAAAGATTTGTTAGATGTCCAATAGGAGAAAGAAGTCTTCTTGAAGGTGCGACAATAATTCGTTGATACTAATCATCCTTCAACATCTGGACAAGTTAAGACCATACTTGAACGATCTGAACAACTCATCAGGAAGCCATAGATGAAAAAGGTTAGTAATCTTAAAGAAATTTTAAAAATTTGTTTAACACTAATCAATGATAAATATGCTATTGCAAAATTGACAACACTCATAGAAGAAACCCCATATGACCTGCGACCTGAAAAAAGAGTTAATCATATTGGGAAAAAGTTGAAGACAAAACGAGAACTGCGAATGAATGCGTAGATAGGAGACTATGATATGGATTATATCATATTATCTTTGGGCTCGGATGTAAACATATTGATAAGAAAAACATGGTAGAGAATGAATAAGCCATGAATAGAATGGTCTCCCATTCAACTAAGGCTTGCAAACTAGTCGAAGGTTCTACCAATTGGTAGACTAAATCAAGTACCTGTAGAAGTCAAAGGCTTAAGAACATAGGCCAACTTCAAAGTTATTGACATTGTCGATGACACAAATCCATATCCTGCACTGCTAGGAACCAATTGGGAAATATACAACCAAACCATTATAAACTTCAATAAAAGGATCTTATCATTTGAAGATTATGAAATAAGAGTGGTTGCGCCCATTAATCCGCTTGAAGGACAAAGACACATTGAGTCCGTATGTAGTGAAGGGTAGGGAAATTATCTAGATTAGCTGTATAACATCATGTATTTAAAATAAGATTATATAAATCCAACAACTGATGGGAAACTGAGTTGGCAGAGTGTAAGTTCGTGCACGCCCGACTTAGGTGATGCCCTAGAAAATTGGCAGAACAAGATACATGAAGTCTCCATGAGAAGATGTGCAAGAATCACAAGAGTTGTACGAAGGGTAGGAGTTGAAGCAAGTGTGATTCCTACATATGAAGGATTACCTAACCTTACATATTTTTTGGAATAACTTGAAGAAAAGGCCACATAATCACAACGATTGTCTGCTATGGAATATATACTGAAAGATACTCTCGATAGATGGTTGGGTACACACAAACAATCTATCTTTGAATGGCCACAGTGTAAAAAATTAATGGAGATAAGATTTGGAGAAGAGATCAGTTTCCTAGATTAGAAGTATACATGATTGATAGATCCTGTGGAACATATTGAGCACTGTTGCAAGAACTGACAAGAATATCTGAGATAAGAATGGGTGCATCGATTCATCCACACTTTGGAAATAGTACCAAGAGAATGTGTCACATCAATAGAGTTGTGACGAGGAACTGTCGAATGGGAAATCTTAGTTGTAAGATTCACCTAGAAATTTGAGTTCACAAGTGAACACCCAACAATCGATGTTGCATTACAAATAATAAAGGCCAAGATATTTGAATAATTCTTGGTCATAGCCACAAATTTCCATCAATGCAACATGATAGTACACAATTTAATGGAGTGCTATAATATCATGGGAGCTCTCGATGATGATGATCCACTTAACATAGATATACATGTGTCAGAATGTATGTGTAGAGTGGAATGAGTTTGCATGTGTGAAGATACACCTTACCCTACTTGATATAACCTAATAACCTACAAACAAAAATAGGAATAGTGAGAATAAAAGCAAGTCACAAGGAACGTGAAAAAAACCCGCTGAAGCTAAAGGGAGAAGCGGAATTATCACATGAAATAACACCACCGCGAAGTGATGTCATGATGGGAAGAATAATTAAGTAATGAGCTGACATGATATGTCTCAGTCATTATTCTGGAAATCTCGACAAAATTGGGTGGCATACCTTTGGATCATTTCTACCATAAATGACAATAACCTTCTTTACCATTGACAACTAATTGACAATGTGCCACAAAGATTCCTTAAATGACCCAAATTTCTGCCCCATGATGTTGAAAGGATGGATTTGTTTCTAAGTAAATACTTGCTCGTGTGAAAGAAAACTATCAAAAAGCTGTTGTTTCATATTATATGTTGTTACCACATTCAGAGTCATGCCTCCTAGAATAGAGAAGAACGATTATTGTTTGCAACTTAAAGAGACGAACCCATTTTATGGTTATTACAATATTGAGTGCTAGTCCCACTGTGGAACATGAAGTTGGACTTGCATCACCTACCCCTACCATGGAATATACTGGAGGATATATTCCCCCAAGTAACCAACCTATCCCACCTGATTCCCAAGGCCCACCTCGGCCTTCAGGGAAAACACAGAGTGTAGGAACCAAGAGCGTCACTAGATTCAAAGGGAAAACAAACAATAAAGAAGTAGATAAAGGAGAAAGGTCCAACAACACCACCAACCATGAATACCAAGAGGAATTTGAAACCATGAACCTTTTACCACCATATATTCTACCAAGGAGGACGGATCCACCACAGGTCGGCATCCATAGAAAGGGTTGTGCTACACTAGTAGCACCCAAAATACCAAAAGGTATGACAGTACTACATGATATCATGCCCCAATCACAAAAGTTATCATTTGAAGATTCAGACACAAAAAAATTAAGAGACCTCGATATAAATAACTACATGAAACTGGTAAAAGATACACCTAATTCACCGAGCCAGTTAGTTGCAATGAAATGGGATAAAGGACTGGAAAAATTGGGTTATTGTTGTTAATATTCATTCCACACTTTGGCCGAATTAAAAAAGTGAGTAGTCACGTAAAGCGGCTGCTGGTAATATTTCACGGTGGATTCCTTTGGTTAGATAAACTGTATTTAGTTGATGTCGACCTAATTTCAGCAATTTAGGATTGTCAGGAGCAAGAGAAAACCCAATATCATTCTTGGAGAAGAATAAAGATCCATCCCTTATTGCGAAGGTCAAGGATACGTATGACCTAGTCAAGTACGACAGAGGGTTCTCAATATCATCTATTAATGATCCTGCTATTTGCAAGGAAACAACGATACTATCATACAAAGTGTTGTGTGCATCACGTCTAAATCAATGTACTGCAGGTGCAGTAGTGTTGGTTGCACTCTGTGCAGAAGGAGTTCAAATCAATTGGTCCCAATTTTTGCTTAATGAATTGTTACAAGATGCAACCTCAACGCAACAAGAAGGTGTGGATTTCCATTATTCTTGGTTATTTATTTTATTCTCATTTAATGTTTGGTATGAGCTGACATATTACCAGCCAATGGACTTACATGTTAGCTGTAGAGGCACGAGATACGAGAACCTCTAGCAATAGACAGACAGGAACATAAAAAAAATAGAAACACTGAATTTTTCATCCATTATGAATCCTTAAAGCATTAAGTGAAGAACCAAGTGAGACTTAGTGTGACTACTATTTCCCAGTTTCACTGAACCGTCAAATTTCAAATTGGCCCACACTACGTTTCCATCCAACCACAGAGAGACCCACAACATAAGTGGTTGGTGATGCAATGTGTACTGACAACAGAAGATTTAGAAACCTTTATTAGTGGCTGGCCATAATAATGGGGACAAGAAGTTCCACCGACTTAGGGGAAGGACAAAGAAATCAATTAGGATAAAAACCTCAGACAAACCATAGAAGGGACACAACTGGACAAAGATCAGTCCAATTTTCCTCATTAAGAGGCCCCTCTAGAAAAAACCACAACATGAAGGGAAAGATGATGAAGAACAAAGGGAACCTAAACGCAAGAAACGTAAGGATAATAAGGAATCCAACACCTTCCATATTGATGATGAGGAGGTAGCAACATTAGTAGAAGCAATATAAAAAGCTGCCCAGGAAATCCTCCACAACCTTGGAAAGAAACAAAATGAATTTACTAGTACTATCACAGATAGGATGAATGAACTTGGTAGAAAAATTGAAGAAATAAAAATTGTAGTAGATCGTGCACCCCAAGTACCACAGTCGCAGAATGCACCTAGTCTGTCTGAAGCACCAAAAGCCCAGAGACTAAGAGGAGACCACCCAATTAGAGTGAAAATCCAAAGATAATTCCCGGATCTAGAGGCTCTAGACTCCAAGGAGGCCAACATAAGTATTGCATAGATATTCCTATAATTTTCAAATATGGGATTGATGGATGTGTATGCCTTACAAAAAGTGAAAGTTGTAGAGATTAGAACAAGAGGAAGTACCCTTGGTAAGCTTGTGAAGCAATCCGAGAAGGCTGTCACCAAGATCAATGCAAAGATGCATAGATCCAAGAAAAAAGTAAGAGAAGGAGAGGAAAGTATGAAGAAACTCGAAAATATCATAAATATTGTTTGCTCTCATCTTGAATATGTTGAAATATTACAATAAATGCCACCAAAAGATAAGGCCTTTAGGATTGGAAAAATAGGAGCTGACCTTAGGAGGAAATTTACAAAGCTATAGGAACAAAGGAGACCCAACACACCCCCAGAAGTGCTGGAGAGCAGATAAGCCACAAAAACTCAGGCTCTCAATGGAATAGAAGAAGTAGAAGAAACATGTGCTAAGGATGTCAACCAAGTCTCTCAGACTTCAAAAGAACTCATGGATGATGAGAAATCACATAATATTACAAACATTTTGATTACATTTGAAACAAACATCACATAGATAACAAATGATATGAAGTAACTACCCTTAGCACAGAAAATGGATAAGGCGATGAAGATGAGAAAATTGCAACAACAAATGAATGTCTTGCGCACACAACAACGTGAGGAAACAGTAGAAGAGTTGTAGGATGAAGTAGAGAGGGTTACATTCATCGTTCAACCTATACATCAGAAGGTGCAGGATGTAGAGACACCGATGGAGAAGGTCACACCGGGACATGTCACTTCCAAACTGGTGGAGAAACCACAGAAGATAGAGAATGAAGTGCACACAGAGGTAGAGAAGGTGGTGAAAATTGTAGAATATTTTCAGAACAAAATCAACGCAAGTCATTGCATGGAGAAATAGCTTCCAGTGGCTCAGTTCGAGCCACAAGTGAGTGTTGGGGTCTTGTTGGGACTAGAGACAATAAGGCAGAATTCTTGCATAATTCTGCCTAGGTATGGAGAATAGCTAAAGGAGGAGAAGAAGGAGCCATGAATGAAGATGCATCATAAAGGAAAGAAGATTAAGGATGTTGTGATTGGAGAAGTGAAAGAGAGAAAAAAGAAGAGGAGAAGACACTGAAAGAGGAAGTCATGCTAGATAAGTAATCCACGACATAAGGATGGAGTGAGACACAAGACGGTACGATAAAATATTAGTAGCAAAAGGTGTGCAAGTTGCATAACGACTGGAAAATGACAGCAAGACATACTGCTAATAAAGTGACAGGCCTTAATGATCGTGGGTACGACCTCAGATGGAGTCGATAGAAACCACATGCATGAAGATACCTTTGTATGTCAGCCCGTTAGTGCCTCTCGTTAGGTGTTGCTAGACTAGGAAAGACAGCCTTTCGGTTGGGTATAGTAGGTTGGTTAAGAAAGTGACTATAATGAGTCTGTATAGAGTCTATATTGAGTCGGTATTAAGTCTGTATCAAGGATGTAGGGAATCTATATCGAGTCTATAATACGGATATAAAGTATGGAACCCAAGCTGTATGCGGGTTAGACATTCTCTTGACAATCAGTGTTAGACATTCTACCGACATTCAGTCCATGTAGACATTGTCTCTACACTTAGTTGTTGTAGGATCTCGCTGGATGGAAAGCTTGAGCTCTTGGTTGGTGGCTCTGTATTTTTGAGTGCGTCAGAGTAAAGGATATGCAGTTGAGTGCGCAAAAGAGTAGGGAAGGTTGAGTCGATCCAGGTTTTGTGTGGATCACTAGTATAAGTAGAGTAGAAGTGAAAAGAGATAATATCAGAGAGCATGAGAGGGAGGAAGAGTTTGTAAATTCAAAGAAGAAGATCTTCAACAGAGTTTGTAGCTTAGTGCATAGATCAAAGGTACACCTATTTCCTCATGCCTTATGAAGAGAACCTTGTGGTTTTTTCTCGGATGGGTTTCCACATTATATTCTATGTATATGTGTGAATGATGAAAGTGTCTTAGATATATGTGTAAATGTTGTATTGAATGAACGACTGTAGGTTTTCTTATAAATGAATAGATGCATGATGGCTGCCTTGTATTACTAGATGTGATTATGTTGCATGTTTATTGTTTATTTAATGAGTTGCATAAGGAAGGTTGGGGAAAAATCTAACTATTGAGCACGGTGAACACAAATGATCCACCCATGGAATTTTTTAGAAGCCTTAGCGTAGAGCTAGGTACTAAACACCCCCCCACCCAACTACAAAAATGTGGTTTCAGGATTTACCCTTGAAGAGAGATATATTGTGTGAGATGACATCTGTGTTACAGGTGCTTCGAATGGAGCTCTGATCTGTGGGGTTGATATCTCGGGCTTGTTTTGCTGATCATAAGGGAGTGAACCTGGGTCAATATCCTTGGAAAAAGGGACAGAGAGACAGAAAAATCCAACAACCACGTAAAATCATCAGTGTGTTAATATATGATATGTTTTTGTAAGTGGTTTCTAAATGTATTCAATCTTTTTGAAATATCTTGTGTTAGTCGAGTATAGTATTAGAGCTCTTATGAAGTTTTCTTCTGCCGATGATCAAGATCTTGAACCAATGTTTCCATATGCATTAGATACTTTCTGGTTTCTGATATTTCTGTGCATTTTTTTGGATGAGAGATTTTTTCCATTGCGTTTGGAGGATTTCTTTTAGTTGGAAACTCTTTTTGTTTCATTGAAAAAGGTTTATGTTTTCTCAAGATATGACCATTTTACTAGATCTAGAGGCATATTAGTTTTTTAACAGAAACGGTTAAGGATATTTTATATAAAATGGAAAAACTGAGATTACAGAGTAATGGAAATAGATTGTTCCCAAAGGAGGACCACATCCATGAATCCTTGTTCTTCCTTTACTAGGTTATACTTATCATGATAATTTCCTATTCTATGGAGACTGTATCTCCTTACAAACTGCCCAAGAAGAAAAATACAAAAACAAAACATTGCGGAAAGAAAATGAATAAGTATAATGCTATGGTATCCATTTTCTCTCATAGACCTTTTGATTGGAAAGCAAGACACCACATTTGAGACCAACTCCTGTATTAGCCATTATGTCTGCTTGCTGGTTATTTCCTCTCAGCTTGAGGAGGAAGTTGATAGCTTTGTATTCATTTACAATGAATTTTAGGAGATGATGTATCTTGGTAGCTGGGTTCTTACGATTATTTGTCAAATTCCTTGCTTCCCTTACGACTATAATCGAATCGCCTAAGACCACCAATTCCTCAATGCTGACATTCCTTGTTAGGTCAATACCTTTGATTAATGCTAGTCATTATGTACCATTATTTGTCTTCCTGCTAATTGCCCAAGCATACGCTTTCAACTTGTTTCCCTTAGAGTCAAAGAGAACTTCACCCACACCTACGAGCCTAGATATAGAGGAATATTGTTTGCGATTACATGTTTTTCATTTTTTTCTCATATTCTTTTGTATTTTAACTTAGTGTTTGTTGTATTTTCGGTTTTTTACCCTTTTGGGGTTCACTATACGATGTATTATCTTTGGCATTCACTTTGTGTGGACTTAGTGAACTAGATATAGTGATAAATATTACATTTTCTGGGTATGCTAACTAAGGACTAACTTCAAATTTGAGACATTTCAGTTTCAAAATTTTGTTTTTTTTGTGGTTGTGTAAAATTTCTTACAGGACAAAAAGCTAGGCGTTTTGGGTAGGAAAATTATTCCAACAACAACAAAAAGAAAAACAAGGGTCTCAAAGCCTCTCATCCAACTCATCATTTCCAATGGTGACAAGGGAACCAAATCAAAATATAAGAAGATTGAGGGCCATTGCAATTTTTGAAGAAAAAATATTCATGTGGAATCTACGCGTTTCAAGAAGAGGACCATCTTGGAAGCAACAATTAGAAGCACACATCAACCTTGATCTGTCCTCTAACTCTACAAATCATGGAAATTCACTTTGTGAATCTATAAATATCATGTGTTATTTGAACACATATGTGGATCCAATAGCCTATAATATTTATGATTGATTCCCTATCCCTTCATTAGGACCTCTAATCTAACAACACCCTAGAATTGCCATTTTTATGCAATGGCAGGTTTATGATCAACAAAAAATGTGTAACCAACATGTACCCAACAATCAAAATATGTATTTTAATCCCAACAAGAAAAAAAATAAGGGGAAGAATAAAGGAAATAATCAAAATCATGAGTGTGGGGGAAACCCCCAACTCTCTTGGTAACACTAGAAAAAATAACAACCCCACAAATTAGAATCTCAATAAACCCACCAAACAAGCTAATAATCCTCAGTTATAGAGTAACCCTCCATGTTTCTTTTGTGGACATTATAATCATCAAATTAGAGGAAATATGGGGCTAAAATAGGCCAACTAAAAAAAATCATGCTTGTTGAGTTGGAAATTCAATAACTAATAGATTTTCAAAAAATAGAGTTAACAATAATTGTTGATTTGGACATAAAAATTCAAGGATGATTATGTGTCATGTCTCTATTTGACAATATTATCCATATATACACCTCAAAAACTTACTGGGATAGCCTCAATATTTGATAAATACCGTTATAACACTATCTATAAAATATTTTATATCATTTATGTGATTCATTGTTTGACACTATAATCTATTTCTTGCAATTCCATTAATGTGTAGTTCTATTATGTATTAATAGTATAATATTATATATTAGTGTTATATTATATATCATTATTCTATAGTTATTACTTCATAGTATTATACAATAATGTTATACACTATTTAATTCATAGTGGTTTATGTGTAATATTATTAATATCATTATATATTATTAGTAAATAAAAAATGATCGTTATTATTTGCATCAAGCTTATGAGGGAATCTAGCTCCATCCGGGAGATACTATTGTGGAACAAGATACTGAACACACGACACAACTATTTATGGAGAGAATAGTTCAAGCTTTACCAGATGAACTGCACCAGATGTGGACTCAATTCTGCTGAAAAGGATTAAACTAGAATGGAGATCCTAATTAATCCTAAGACCCATGGTGATCCAGGAGGATATTTGAATGGGTCATTTTCAAACTCAACAAAATGCGATCGAACTAGCATTAGAGCATATATCTCATCTAGCCAATTCTGATGGCGTTCGTTTTAATCAAAACTCACTATGTATGGAAAAGTTATGGCGTTCTCAATTTTTGGCTAGACAACATTTCCTATTTAGATGGACCAAAAGTAGGTTCCACATGGAACCACTGCAAGGGTGATATGTGTCATCCATACAGATGTACAACCACTAACGTGGCACTTGGCTGGATGATGAAATGGTGCATGGTGACATGGAAAGGCTGAGTTAGAACAAGAGGACCAATCTCCAAGTGACATGTGGCCCAATCACAGAGCGACATGTGTCAACCTTGGAAAGGAAAAAATTGGTTGAATTGATTGAATTTCACTCAACAATATTCAAAACTACGACCTCATTTAGCAATCCGAACACCTTTACCAAGCCACCAATGATGGAGCTTGTTATGTA